>CM041777.1:138132402-138575199 GCA_023374045.1 Limonium bicolor | reverse complement strand
AATTCCGTGTTCTTTAGCTCATTTTGAAGAGCTCTAATTCCTCTAAAATTTCATGTTTATGGTCTAAGCCAATTCTCAACCGATTGGAAGGGAAAGGTGTCTAAAGTTTCGGTCTCGCCAGCACAAAAATACACCGAAACAGAGAGGTAAACTCGTGATTTGCGACTTCAATTTCTTTCTGTGTGGTGCGAGTTAGGTTTAGTTCTAGCTATCAATACGTAGATCTAAGTTTGATCTTTCCAATGAGCCCTTACTCATTGCCTAACTCGATTTGTACTGCTAGTTATAGATCTTCAAAGTTGGCACCACGAACTGCTCAAAGTTCATATTTTTCCGATTTCAATTTCACTCAATTCGCACAACTCCGGTAAGTTTCCGATCAATTGCTCCGTTTTTGTCAAACCCTGTCATGTTTCCGACCTAATCCATGTTTTAATTTAGTCAATTACGTGCCATGTTGGGAGTAATTGTCGGTTTTGTTTTCGAATTGAGTTCAGTAGCGGATAAGAACCCAAACTTTCGAATTGAATTCGAATTCATCGTACACTGCATTATAATTGGGGAAACAGGTATAATTAGAACCGAAATTTGATTACGAAACTATAGAAACAAGAATCACTCGATTTCGTTCTGTGGATTAGGAGGAAATCGAGATTTAGTACTCGGCTGTGTTTTCTGTGAATCGGGGAAGAACTGGGGAGCTCAGGGACCGTCGATCTCGTTTAAAAAGTTTTGGACGGTCGAGATTAGATCTGGTTAAATAAGAATGGTTATAAGTTTATTAAAATTCAGTAAATAGCTCTAACTTGTTGATTTTATTTAATGGCCTTCCCGAAGGTATTTTGACTTGAAATTTTAACCATAGATTCCTTATTTAATCTAGTTTATGTTGATGTAAATTATTATGGTTTTGGAGTTTTTAAACATAAGTTATGATTTTTGCAAGTTACGGGTTTTTTGGAATTATTTGGCTAAATTAAAAAGATATTTTTATGAAATAAAAATTTTATAATATGTCTAAAATGTTATAGTTTCTGTATATTAAATTTGGGAATTTTTGGGCGATGGTAAAAGGTTTTAAAAATTGTGTTTATGAGTTTTTCATAAGAATAACCTATAATATAAGGTTTTTAATGTAACCAAAAATTAAAGTATGGTTTGTTAATTAACTTTTAAGCTGGGGAAAATAAGGGAAACTAAATTAACATTTTATAACAGTAAGTTTATAAATGTTTGGGTATTAGTTTTTATGAGAAGTGAAATTATTTACATATATGTATATATATACTTATATGGTAGATTTAAAAATAGGAACTTATGTTAAAACAAGGAATTTAATTATCTTTACGTTTTATTTATTATATTATATGGGAGTTAATATTTTTAATTTAAACTAAGGAATATATATATATATATATATATATATATATATATATATATATATTCTATATATATATTTCTATACATATATATAAAATGGAATAAAATAGTAACTTAGGTTAAATCAAGGAACTAAATTAATCTACATGTATATTAGTTATATAGTATGGTGGTTAATATACCTAATTGAAACTAAGGAAAATACTTTATTTTATAAACCATATTTCGGATGTAGATATGTGTAAAAGTTAATATAAATAATTAAATGCAATAAAACTACATAAAGAATGTCTTGAATAAATCCTAGTATACATATACGATAAATACATAAATAAAAGACATAAAATACCTTATAGCAAATAGAATATGAAGGATTTAATAAGTTAAACTAAACCTATACATAATACTATTAAAAGAATATTATATGAGCTAGTATTGAATTATGGTTATGAAATTGAGCTTAAAGAGTTATCTTGGATTTCTAAGATTTATATAAACCATATTAGAATACATGTGTAATATTATTTGTCAAAGACCATAATGTAAATCTATAATTTGGTTTGGTAATTAATAAGTTGGGACTTAGGAATATTTGTAATTAGATTTTACACAAATAGAACTTACTATATAATTAATGAATAAATGTAATACTTTTACATCTAAATGTTCTTAATATATAAACAATAATAAAATAAATAAAATACTTCTACATCTAAATGTAAGGTGGATTAGTAAGTCTAGATTTAATCATTTCTTAACATTTATGGTATTGGAATATAACTTAATGTTTTAAGATAAAATCATTAAAAGGGTTATGATATAAAACTATACTAAACTACGATTTGGAAATTTATCTAAATAATAATCCTTAAGTTTCTTGGCATTAGATAAGCCATATGAAATACATTTATAACATTTATTACCAATACTTAGGATGTGAGTTTACAATTAAGTGAGGTATTTAGTAGTTAGAATTTATAGAAGGTTTATAAATAGGAATTTGATACTTAAAACCTTTGAACCTTTTATTAGATAAAACTAAGTTACATAAGATATTATATTGATATACTTTACGGTAATGGGAATTAATGATAGGTTATTTGAATATAAATATGAGAATTTTCATATAACTAACAATTTCGCTTACGAACCAGAATTTAATTCTTTGATAAATTCTACTCTATGTAGATATATTGTCCATCCTAAATACAATAAAGGGAATTAATTTATTAAGTTATTCCTTTGAAACCTTAGGCTTTGTAAAACAATTTAAAACGTATTTAAGGCTTAAGTTTATTGAAGTTTAGTACAAAAGGATTATACATAGTCTATAGAGTGTATGTGTGTAAAAATAAAACATTTAGGAGATTAAAGGTAAGTAAGGATACATAAAAGGTTATATTTAAACACCTTATTATATAGGTAATAATTAAGCAAATAATGTACCTTGTGAATACTAAATGTAAGAGTTCGATAAGTCTAAGTTAACTATAATATAGTTGTTTCAATATGAGAGGTAATTCAACATCTTATGGCAAGATTATTAGACGGTTATAATGGGAAGTCATTCTAAACTAAGGATATGATAATTGAGTTTAGTGGCTCAAATAAGTTATAACAAATTGTATCTACAACATTATGATTCCAATATACAAGATGTAGATCTTAATTAAGTTAAGGGGAAAACTTAATCACAATGGATTATCTAGTAGATATTGATAAAATACATAATCATTACATTGTGAAATAATAGTATAGTGTATGGGATGAATCCATCATAGGTCATAATACAATGTTTATTCTAAATTGAGAATTAAGGTATTCAGCTTAAGATTACTATTGGAATTCTTAGATTTAGTTATATAATGTAAACACATTTGTGTTATAAAGGTCTCAAAAGTCTTGAATGTGAGGATTGGGGTTAAATATGAATAAAGTGGATAGGAGTGGTCAGTTAGCAGGTGTTAATAAGATACATTCCTTGGTCTTACCACCTTGGGCTATACAACGTTCTCAAATAACTCAAAGATTATACATAACACATAAGTGAGGGCTTAAAAGACAATTGAGACTTTGGAATAAGAGTAAGTAGTTTATTTAAGCTTAACTTAGGCTACAAGTGATTGATGATAGACTACCTTTAATATTCTTCAGAGTACTGTTGATTGTTTGTGCAAGTTGACTAGAACTACTACAACGTTACCCAGGTACGATTTCTCGTACTCAGCTTGTTGTGTTTCGGACCTTATGGAATGTTTTGTACGATTTCTCGTACTCGATACTTTTGCTGATGGACTTTATGGAATGTTTTGGAACACCGACTGATCTTGAATGGATTTCAAAATGTGACTGTTGTGTGACAAACTGAGCTTGATGTGACTAACTGAGCTTGAATGTGAAACTTCTTGGTTATTGGTTCCTCCTATCTAGTTGTTTCATTAGATATTAACTGCCAGGGGTTTACGCTTCTACACTCTGTAGGACTGAGTGTTTTGGTATTGCTCTTGTGCAGTTAATGATCTAGTGGGGTGACTGGGAATATAGGAAAATGTCTGGTAATGGTAATTCTTCCTTTGGATAATGGGTAATGTTTCAACCATGAGTCGAGTTTGATCAGCCTTATTGGAGATGGATTCTTTCTATTGGATATTAATTGTTGAGGGTTTACCTCTGCACTCTGTAGGACTGAGTGTTTTGGTATTGCTCTCGTGCAGTTAAAAATCTAATGGGAATATGGGAAAGTGTTATTCTTGGTATTGAGTATGGATTATTTCTATTAAGTGGTGCACACACTTTTCACCGATGACTGAGAACGGGTCGGTGGCAGCGGAGGTCTGCTATACCTCGTCCATCTGGACAACTGACAGCGGAGGTCTGTTTACCTCGTCCTTGTGACAACTGACAGCGGAGGTCTGTTTACCTCGTCATTGTGACAACTGACTGGCGGTGGGGGCCATCTCTCCCAATTGGTTTATTCCACTCTTGAGTATATTTTTTCTATGGGAATCATCTTCTGAAATGGTGGAGACATAAACTATCTACCACGGGTTATGGATATTAATGTCACTTCTAGTCCTTTGTGACTACTTAAGTCTTTCTCTTCTTAACCAGAATTGGTTCTAACATCAACAATGGATGCTTACTAACTATGTGGTGTGACTACTTAAGTGGATGACTTGGTTTGGAAGTTCTCTATCTCTATCTTTGTCTTGTTTTCTCTTCTCTTTAACTTGATTGTTTTGAAGTGCTTTATCTCTGTTTTACTTTTAAGAGTTTGTTTTCATGTTACTGTTTATTTTGAAGAGTTATGTTTTATAAGTTTCTTTTTGGAGAATTGTACCAGTTCCATTCCAGGGAACTGACCCGCCCCTCTCGGGGTGGGCTGCTTGGTTTCATCTTGCAGGTACAAATTGACTTACAGGTGGCCACGACGAGCATGAGTGATTGGGATGGGATTAGGTCTATGGAGAGCGAATGTGTTTTATTGTTGTTATGTTTTTGTTAAGCTTTCTCGAAGTTCAGACCGTAACTTAGTTAATTGTAAAGGTTGTAATTGGTGAGGTTGGTACCGGGTGTTTGGAGCCCGATGATCTGTAGCACCTTTAGTTTATTTTCCGCTATTGTTTTATTATTATAGGGGTGTTACACGGCATGCCCGGCAGTTCCTTAGGAAATACATCAGGAAACTCCAACACTACCGGCACATCTGGGATAAACTCTTGGTCTCTCTCTATGTCTTGGACATAGTAGAGGTATACATCATTCCCTCGTCGTAGTTCACGATACATAGCCATGGCGGTGATGATCTGAGTCGAAGGCTCCCTGGGCCTCTGGCGGTAAGATATAGTAACCCCAGATGGACTCCGAAGAAGCAGGTGATGCTCGGCACACAGGATTCTGCCCTTGTACCGCTCCAACCAGTTCATCCCGACAATCACATCAAAACCAAGTCCGTCGAACTCTATCAAGTCGATCGGAAACTCTTCACCTCTGATTCGCACGACAACATCTCGGTGGTAGCGGGTACACCTGATCCGCTCTTTCGACGGGAGAGTGACTAGGAAGTCTGGCATCTCATCACCATCTAACCCCAGCCTCTTCGCAAAGGATAGCGAAATAAATGTATGTGAGGCTCCGGAGTCGAACAAGATCGAAGCGTCCACGCCATTGACTGGAAAGGTACCGGTGAGGATTGTGCCGCTCTTGCCGGCTTCTGCCTCATTGCAGACACTCAGTATACCTCCCGTTCCGAGAGCACAGCCTAATTCATTGGCAAACTAATAAGTATTTGGTGACAACACGGTTGACATACTTCAAACAACTCCACTTTATTCATTAACACACTCTTCTTACATCATATGTTGGTTTACACTGTTGGCATAACTAACACATATATAACATCCTTAACATACACTGGCTTAACGCATTACATAATTATACAAGGCTTTAAAATTGTCTGAAGGTCAAATTCAAACGTCTGGGTTTCATGTGTGTGGCATTGATCACTGCCGACGGTGCGGTATTCAGTTTGATCTTCCTGATGCCATGATATAGCATCCTCGACTGCCCACCCAGGATTAACACATCTCCTGATTTTAGTACTAACTTCTTTACGAGATCAGCTCGCTTCTGCTCGCCATATATAAACACTGTGGTATCACCAATGGACCAAGACACCACGGGTACTCCCTTACTTAGAGACTCGGGTGACTCGTCCTTATCTTGGTGTAAACCCAATCGTCCACCTTTCTGGTAGAAGTTCACAATGCATAAATCCGCTTTAACACTTGGAATTGAATCTGTTTCAACTTGCTGAGCAATTCCCACGGCGTGGTTAACGACCGTAAGGAACTCCTCAGGTATACTTGGTACAGTTGCTCCATCTTCAGCTCGCACTTCTTGATATGTCTTGGTGTAAGGATTCCAGTCCTTACCCATGCACATCATCTTCAATCTCATTCTTGATCCACTCGGGTATTCGGGTGTGTAGAAACCTCCGGGTGTTGCTCCCAATTCATTGCATAGTCTGATGATGTGGATTTGTGCTTCCGGTGTCAAGTATCCATTTAAGAGTATCATACCTGGCTGGATAACCTGACATTGCTCCATTAGAAAGTCGGTGATGTTGATGGTGGTTTCTTCAGGGTTTGGTGTGGGTGGGATTGGATAACATATATTGAAGGCTCCTTTAAGTTTAGAATTATCTAATTAGGTGACTTTCACATTGTACTTTAATTCTTTACTCACATGGTAGTACACTTGGACTCACTAACACACATGCATGAAATGCGGTATGCAATCACTTATTTCACTCAACAGTTTAGGCGGTACCTGGTCTAGTAGAGGGCCCTGGCGCCTCAGACCGGTCCACCACATGCAGGGTGGCCTTGCTAGGTCCCGACCCCTTCCCCTTCTGGGAATCAGTGCTCCTCTGATCTATGGGTGGCTGGTTAGCCGTCTTCGGGCCATCGATAGTCGCTGTGGCCTTACCCTTCCACTGCCCCTTGGGCTTGTTGACTCTGCTGTTGGGGTTCCGGTAACACTCATAGTCACGGTGACCCCACTTCTCGCAGTAACGACACTGCACGTCATTTCCTTTGCAGTCCTTGGCGGGGTGGTCTCCGTTACACCACTTACAGTAGTAGTGGCGCTCCGGTCCAGAACCCGTGCTAGCTGCTATCACAGTACACAATCAATACTTACTTCATAACTTAACAACATACACTTCAACTTGTCACACATGATTAAATAATTACCCTTAGGCGGGTAAGAGCGTAGGGGTTTCGCCGCGTATGTATATGTGAGCTTCAGTGGCTCCTCAGCTGTCACTAGTGCAGAAAATGTTTTTTACCGCGGTTATTTTGCCTATATACCACGGTTCCAAACCGTGGGTAATACGCGCGTCGTATATTCAAAAATGACTATAAACCACGGTTCAAAACCGTCGTTTAAACGCTAGAGTAAAAACCACGGTTGTACGGCGACAGTCGTTTAAATCCGTTTCTGTCGCGGGGAAAGACCGATTTTATACCACGGTTTGACTTGATAACCGTGGTATATAAGCCTTTTATACGACGGTTCTGGAACATAACCTTGGTATATTACCGTTTCCATTGAATTTTATACGACGGTTTTGCTACTAAACCGTGGTTTATAATGTCGTTCCATTGTGTTTAAAACCACGGTTTTTACATAACCGTGGTTTTTTTTTCTTTTTTTTTTAGTTTTTTTTGTTTTTCTAGCCTCTACCACAATGTGTTTTCCAACACAACCCAATTTACAATCATATATATACAACCTGTACAGGGCATCCAACTGGTATTGCCCTTTGATAACCAACCACACTATATATATGACCATAAACCAAGTTGCCAGTTTGAATTGCAACATTGAAAACGAATTGCAAAACAAAACTTTCAAAAATAAGAGAGAGTTGAACTTTACAAACTCTTTGAGAGTCTACGTTGCTTCAGCACAAACAAAAGTGTAAGTCTAACTACACTAGGATAAGATCTAAGTAACACTCAAGTAATTTTACACCAAAACTGCGATAGATGATCTTTACAAAGTCGAGATCCACTTTGGAATACGTGCTCCCTGCTTTTGTGAAAAAAGAAACGATCTGTCCATAAAAAGAAACTGATCATCATTAGAACACAATTTTATTTCAAATGCAATAACTTTAACTAAAACTTTGATTGGTATGGTTTACCTTGTCATCATCACCAAGCGTGTCAATATTTTGTACAATCTCAAACATGTACCGCATCACATAATAGCCACAGCTTCGTGAATCAGGCTGTTGAGGGCACTGTCATCACACCATCCATGGATTGCCAACTTTAGATAGATCAAAAAATTAAATGTTTAACTTTAATACAAAAATGCATAAATTAAATGATTACTTACACTTATGTAATGGAAGTCCAAGATGGAGAATGGTTTCTTCGCAACACTCAAACCAAACTTATGACCCCTGCATAAATATAGCATTTTAAAATGAAGCCATTTATTGTAATAATCTAGGACAAGCTTAAAATAAATACAGAATGCATTAAAATTTTGAATACTCACTCCTTCAAATATTTCTCTACAGCGATCTCTCGAAGGTCATCAGGGCCGCCCAATGGGTCTAGTATCAACAAGCATGAGGTGTCGATACACAACACCATCAACATCCAATGATTGCTGCCACAGATAAAACAAAGAATGTTTTGTAGAACAATATTTTTAATTATCACAATTAGGAAGCAAAAAATTCCAGTTATTGTGTACTTACATCTGATGATATGGGATCAGCAAATATTTGCTTCTTCTTCGCACCGCAGCACAAAATCCCTGCCTCAAGTGCTGTGCACATCCTTGCGCATCCAATGCGGCCTGATTTGCTGACATCAATTGCGGGCACAAGAAAGAGATGGAAGATAATCTTTTGTTCGATATCAGTCTAGTAGTCAAACACCTAAACAACATTTTTTCATAAGATATGTTAAATAGCTTAAAAAAATGAAAGATAATTAATAATTTAAAAGATACTTACACACAATAGGCCTGAATCACAGAGATGTTAAGCAGGTCTCCCATCAAAAATTCTCTTAGATCGCTCACGGTAATCATCAGATCTCTGGGCTCAGGGAGTGGAAAACATGCTTAGACACTTTCATGTTGAATTGGTGACAGACTGCGGCTCGTCATGAAAAAGTCATACAACATTTTTTGTTTGTCTGTCAACTTCTTCAGATACTTGGGTGTCAGAATGGGGGATCTCCTAGGAGTCATATCGAAAGGTTTCACCACTTCCTTTCTCACCTCTGACTCTCCTCACTTGATTTCACAACTTCCTTCCCCTTATCCACTTTCCTCTTCTTAACCGGTCTTAATTCCTTATCAATCTAATAGTATACAAAATTTAAATAATAAACATATCAGTCAACAGTCAAGTTAAAAACTAAACAGTAAGCATGTAATTAAATAGTTTACCTTGTCACTAACATCAATGAGAGAATATGGCCATGGAACAACTGAAGATTTTGCTTGACCTATTTTACTCCACTCATTCCACTCCAACGGAAGGGGAGAGTCCTCATGACCTTGCACAATATCGTCTACCATCACACGAGCGTGGAGAGGTGGGATGACCTTGAAATGTACTACAGTGTTCGGTCCGGTCTGTAAAACCCGACCGAATGCAACATGCACAGTCCCACCATCCAACACTTGAAACAGATGACATGATTTAGCCATCTACATCAACTCACAACAGTAAGCAAGCTAATAAAATTATATTGTTTTAAAAGTAATGTTAAAATAACTAAGGAGGAAAAAAGAACAAACCGAAAGGTTTTGATAAGGAAATGTGTCTCTGGTAGGAGAAGAAGGTGCAGGATGATCGACCATCGAGTATCCGCCGTCGTGGTAGGAGCAGACGTCGGTGTAGGATCATCGACAGTATCCGCCGTCGTGGTAGGAGCAGACGTCGGTCTAGCAGTAGGTGCCGGTGTAGGAGACGGCCACTATCGATGTACGCGTCGCGGTAGGAGTAGACACCGGTGTAGGAGTAGGTGTCGGTGTAGGAGCATGCACCTGGCCCAATACTAAAGCCTCAAGTCTTCGCAGGCGCTCCTCGTAGGCTTGACGCTCCTCAGCGTGGCGTCTTTCCGACTCAGCGTGACGTCTTTCCGACTCCTCCAACCGGTCATGCACCCGTTCATCCACCATTCTCTCTATCATTTCAGCCTGTGGTACTCTCGATCGAGACGTAGGAAACACGTCTTTTTGGCGAACTTCCCCTCCAAGCCCCCGCACTCGCCCTGGATGATCCTTTTGCCCAAGGGCCTTATTCAGTGGATCATCCTGAGACGGAGGGGCCGGAACCATCTCCCATCGCTCAGTCGAGCCAGACTATTTTAAATTAACAAAAATATTAGAAATGAACTTATTAATTAGTAAACAACAACTTTTAAATATATATACTTACAATCTTGGACGCCAACTCAGCAGTCTCGCTCTGCGGGAACACATACCCCTCGTCATTTTTCCATTCGACCCAGCATAAATGTCTGCACTCTACTTGCATCGTCAACATCATCAATAACTGACTGAGTGCCGTCTTCATTAGTTTAGTCAGTAAGCCCTCGCTCTTCCACTTCTCCAACCGCCCCGTGTATCCAGCTCGCCCCATGAAGTGCTTGTAGATATTCTTCGCCCGGTTACGTCTCGCTTGTTCTTGACGTAACTGTTACAAAATTTGTATATTTGTAAGTTATACATAATAAAAAAATATTTGTTAAATTTTATTCCTTAAATAATTAAGAAAGAATAATTGTAAAAGTACCTTAAACTCTTCAGTCTGGCGATGGTCGTAGAATATCTTCCAGTCCTCCTCCGTGATCATACCATCATACACTACCCACGGCGGTGACCTCTTGGAGCCCGGTTTGGTAATCCAGCCATCTACCAACCGATGCTTGAACTGTCGCAGTGATGTCGCTAGAAGTGATTCAATCTTCGTCCGAAGTTCATCCGCGACTTGTACTTCTTCTGCACCATCTGCCACATGATGTCTTTGTCTGCCTTTTCTTGATCTTTCCAGTCCTTATTAATCGAGCAATGGGATTTTACCATCAATCCCAAGTAGGAAGCAAACTTCTGCTTCGACCCACCACGATGTCGGAGGTACTTGTCCCAGATCAAATCGATGGGAGAATCTTTCTTCTCCTTCAACCCACGGGTCGGTCCACGTCCCTTCCGAGGGCTGCGAAGTAGATGCAGCTGGTGGTTCTTCAGTAGGGACGTCATCGTCAATATCAACCCCAACAGTAAGTCCTCTTCGACTCTATCGTCAGGATCCATAATCTGAAAAATAATCAACAATTAACAAGGTTAATACGAACATCTACTGAATCAAATATTGAAACATGACAAAAATTAAATAATATAATATTGTCAACCAAACTTACAAAATAACATTTCATCGTTCAATCCACAATCCTTCATTGTGGTCGGACCTTCGATATTCAAAATTAGTTACATTATCTACCTCCATCGGCAACCGAATAGGTACATCTGTTTCATCTTCACAGTCGTATTCATCCTCATCAACAATATTATCAATCCCAACTATCGATCTTTTACTCTGCATTACAATAGACCATCTGGGATTAGATTGATCACGACAGTAGAATACTTGTTTTGCCTTTGATGCAACAATAAAGGGTTCATCAGTAGGAGCCGCTGTCGTTAAATCAACTAGCTTCATACCATGATCCTCCTCACGATATCCCTGTTTGTTGTCCACCCATTTGCAACGAAATACGCAAGTTTCATAACTAGTGTAATTCAAGACCCAAATATCCTCAATAACACCATAATATTCGTTCTTCAGTGTATTACGACTTGTTCCTGTGAAAATGTCTTGTGAAGCGATAAGATGCACACCACTGTTCTGGTTTGTCGATTTACAATCTTGACGTGCAGTGTAAAAAGAAAATCCATTTACATCATATCCTTCATACGACAACACATCGAGATTTGGACCAAGTGCCAACAATTGGATCATTTCATCCACGCTCCTTGAATCTTCATACAACACCTTCTGTCTGAACCACTTAACAAATGTTGCATTCTGCTCTTTTTTTAATTTGGCATTACTCATCGTTGGGTGTTTTGTTTTGAGGTACGCTAGGTGTGCATCGAAATACGGTTCAACAACTTCTGAATGATTCAACACAACCAGATGTGCCTTGTTCAATGTATCAATATCAACTCTGCATAATTTTTTCCCACAGGTACCAACCCCTTTAAGCCTGCCATCATGTCTTGCTTTCGGTAATCCAATAACATCAACACCGTCTAAGTAATGAGTGCAGAAGTCAACTACTTCCTCTGTTACTGTCCCTTCAATTATGCTTCCCTCTGGACGCCGACGGTTTTTCATTTTCTTTTTCAGTATACCCATATATCTCTCAAACGGATACATGTATCGAAGGTATAACGGACCACAATGTTTGATCTCTCTAACAAGATGAACAAGTAGATGCACCATAATATCAAAAAACGAAGGAGGAAAATACATTTCCAACTGACACATGGTGATCACAAGGTCATTCTGTAGTTTATCCAGCGTCTCCACATCAAGCACTTTACACGAAATTCCTTTGAAGAAAACACATAAATTTGTAATAGTTTTCCTGACATCAGCTGGAAGGATTCCACGGAGAGCAACCGGAAGTAAGTGCTGCATCAGCACATGATAGTCGTGAGACTTCATCCCTACCAATTTAAGATCAGACATTGATACCAAACTTGATATGTTCGATGAGTAACCGGATGGCACTTTAATATGACGAAGAGAACTACAAAAACTTATTTTCTCTTCTTTGGATAATGTATGACAAGCGGGAGGCAAGAATGTTTCCCTCTTTGTTGTGGCGCGAGTTCTTCTCGTATACCCAATTCAACCAGATCTTTTCTACCCTTTAAATGGTCTTTTGTCTTTCCTTTCACGTTTAGTAGTGTCGCAGATACACTTTCACCAATGTTTTTCTCCACGTGCATAGCATCAATGCAATGTCTCACCTCTAAATGTTGCCAATATTCAAGTTCCCAAAATATTGATTTTTTCTTCCAGATGCTCTTTTCAGTGGCTTTAATTGGTGGACCGAAGTTGTTCACAACATTCTTCAACTGATTGTAAGTCTCAGCAGCAGATAGTGGTGGTCGAGCGACTGCATGATCCGTTTTTCCATCAAACTCTTTTGTCATCTTACGGTATTTGTGCCCTTTAGGAAGGAATTTCCGATGGCCCATGTACACATTTTTTCCACTGTGTTTTAACCGTATACTGCAAGTTCTATCTCCACATATAGGGCACGCTAGAGCTCCTTTAATTGTGTATCCCGAGAGGTTACCGTATGCAGGGAAATCATTGATCGTACAAAACAACATAGCCCGGAGCGTGAAGTTTTCCATACCATATGAATCATACACCGTCGCACCTTCATTCCACAACAATTTTAAATCGTCAATAAGTGGTTGCAAAAACACATCAATTTTGTTTCCCGGTTGTTTTGGACCCGATATCAACAGAGAGAGGAGAATATGTCTGGGTTTCATACACAACCATGGTGGCAGATTGTATATTGTCAATAAAACAGGCCAAGTACTGTGTATACTGCTCAAAGTGCCATAAGGGTTCATCCCATCAGTGCATAAACCAAGTCTTAAGTTCCTTGGGTCTGTACCGAATTGAGGGTATATTCTGTCAATGTTTCTCCATTGTGGTGAATCGGCTGGATGTCTCAATTTACCATCATCCTTTCTATGGGTAGCATGCCATCGGAGGTTCTCAGCATCTTTCTGAACTGCAAACAAACGTTTGAATCGGGGAATTATCGGTAGATACCACAACACCTTCGCAGGAGAGCCCACTTAGTGCTTATGTGGTTTCTGTCACCCTTTTTTACATAGCGTGATTCCCCACATTCAGCAATGGTCATCCAACTCATTCTCCTTCCAATACAACATACACCCATTTGGACAAGCATGTATTTTTTTATATTCCATACCCATCGGACACATTAACTTCTTTGCCTCATAAGTTGTTGTGGGTATCACATTGTCCTTTGGTAGTACATCTTCAGCAGTTGTAAAAGATCTGTAAAACTGACATCACTCCATCCATGTCTCGCCTTCAGATTGAATAGTTTTAGGACAACGCTCAATTTGTTTTGTGTTTGCGTTTCACATCCACTGTACAACGGTTCCTTTGATGCTTGCATCAGATTTTCGAATGATTTGGGTTTGTTGGAAAAATGTTGTTCAACATCTTCCATCATTGCATTAAGGTCCTCCTGATCATCTGAATCACTACCTAGTGAATCATCTTGAGTATCCCCAAAATCGTGTGAAGCATCCATTTCTGATTGTTCTGCAACGACGTTATCAGCACATTCAAACACTTGTACTGAATGTTGACCATGCAGTATTGTTATGGCTTCATAATCATCTGTAAACCCTCTGCGAATCAGATGATCCTTAATCTTGTCCACACCTCGGTATTTGAAGTCGTTCTTGCAATCGACACAAGGACATCGAATATATCCCTTATCCCTTGGTTTAAGATTGTCAACAAGGACTTTGCAAAATTTATTGACCCCTTCTAGGTACTTGATGTCCAATCTGTCACTGTACATCACTGAGCGCTCCATCTCCTTTTTCAACACACCAGATGTCGTGAACTCGTTCCATTGATCTCCTCTTTTTTATTTACAGATTTAACAACCTAAACCTATCCAATCACCTTCGATCTCACCTAGGAACAAGTTAATAATATACAGTAGTTCAGTGATAATTTCGGCAGCATTACCCTACAGTTCTCCTAGAGTATATATATATATATATGAATTGTTTCAATTCACATATATATATGTACACTAGAAGAACACTACGGTAATGCTGCTGAAATTATCACTGAACTACTGTATATTATTAACTCATTCACAACCTAGATGGTGAGATCAAAGGTCATTGGACAGTCCCAACAGGGACTATCTAAGACATACCTCTATCAGGTAATCTCAGACAGGTAATTCTATGTTTGAATTGATTTTCCATTGTTTTAATAGAAAAACAAAAATAAATTGAAACGTTTTAAATACCAACCTGATGAGTACTGGATGGTCAGCGCGAACAGCACAAGATAGAGAAGAGACAAGTAGACAGATGTTCTTGCACGTAGTATATGACACCTATTCAATGAAATAATAATAAGGTTTTAATTTTATAAAAACTTGAATAATTGAACATATTAAACAAACAATGGAATTAGAATCAGCTTAAATTCTGGAAAAAATTTGGCATGACCTTTGCGTATTTTTAGACACTCCACATTTTTTTAAGGCAGAAACAAACACAGTAGCAGCAATAACATTTATTCTCCGCAAACCATACGAATTATTATCAGACAGACAAGTATATAATAATATATATGATCAATGAACAAAAACAACCACCCCATTTCAACTAATCTCACATTTCACAACACTATGCAAATATATATTCTAATGATTGCAGAATACAAGTAGAATTAGTACAACGTTTATTCGTGACAATATATAAGTATTTGTTTCTAAAATCATAATCAGAAACGCAAGTGTTTTACCGTGGGTTCTGATCAGGCAAACCGGTGGCAGAGGTTGACAGCAGCAGATGGTGCGACACCTATTCAATGAAATTAGAATATAAGGTTTTAATTTGAAAAAATATGAATAATTGAACAAATAACCAAACGAATATATTTTGAATAAACCATGTTATTGAAACATTTTTAAAAAACTAACCTAATGAGTAAGGATGATCAACTCACAAATGTGATGGAAGAGGGATTGTTAAACCGTAGTAACACCTATTCAATAAAAGTAGAATAAGGTTAATTCTGGAAAAAATTTGGCATGACCATTGCGTTTTTTTAGATACTCCACACTTTTTTCGGCAAAAACAAACACAATACAAGTACAACAAAATTAATAATATGCAACAATTATAACCCGCAAGAATAATAGCAACAAACAGCAACACTTACAACAATATTAATACACCACCAACAATAATACGGATAGATAACTTCATCACAAAACAGCCATCGTAACTCCAATGCTTACACAATGGTTATCCAAGCAAATAATGTAATATATTTCCACTTCAACCTGCGCAGTCGCCAAATAAACCTCAAACCAAATTTGTCTTCATATGAACCTCAAACTCATATATCATTGTATATGAGTAAGTCGACCTGATTTGGCATAACCAAAAACACAATTCAACCCGATATATGTTTTCAGATCTCGTATGTTGACATGTAGCTTCTCAAAGCTTTTGTTATGTTTTTTGTTGCGAGTTGCATAATGTAATTCCAAAACACAATATTCACATAATGATATGTAAGTTATAACTTATAAAGATAAAGTAGCTAAAACCATATCATGAGTTAAACAAAAAAGATATGAAATCAATTACATTAATCAAAACTATAACATATATAGTAAATAATTACCGGTGGGATTGATGGAGCGGCTCGGTCGATACAGAGGAGCGGTTCCACTGGAGGCGTGACAGAGGAGGGCGGTGGAGCTGCTGTCGACACCAGAGAGGAGGGCGGTGGAGCTGGAGGCTGTCGACACCAGAGAGAGGGCGGTGGAGCTGGAGCTGTCGACACCAGAGGAGGGCGGTGGAGCTTGCCGCGACTGGAAGAACGACGGGGCGGGGAGGCGCGGTGGAGCAGCTACGGGGCGGTGGAGGAGCTCAAATGCGGTTGTTGTTGTCGCCGCGACCGGAAGAAAGAGGCGAGTGGGGCGGTGGAGTCGAAGACGGTGGAGGGGGTGGTGGCTCGACGGCGGGAGTTCGGGTCGGGGAAATCGCCAGAGAAGAGAACGCGGGAGGAAGAAGAAAAGGTCGGGTATTTAATTGAATGACTTTAAACGACGGTTATTATAAAAACCGTCGTTTAAAACCTTTGTCATAAAAGGAATAAACCACGGTTCTAAGGTAACCGTCGTTTATAATACGACGCCGTACCCGATAAATGACGGTTGTATATTAAACCGTGGTTTATGAATATTATATACGACGGTTAGAAACGGAACCGTCGTTTATCTTATACGGAGATGAACTATAAACGACGG
The DNA here is from genome assembly GCA_023374045.1 of Limonium bicolor. NCBI lineage: Eukaryota > Viridiplantae > Streptophyta > Magnoliopsida > Caryophyllales > Plumbaginaceae > Limonium > Limonium bicolor. The sequence goes on along the minus strand of CM041777.1, from coordinate 138,558,139 downwards.
TTTCTGTAAAAACCGTCGTTTATATAGTGAGCCGTGCAACATATATGACGGTTCGTTAAATAACCGTGGTTTATAAAATTTAAACGACGGTTTCACTGATAACCGTGGTATAAAGTCCGTCATTTAAAATCTTTTTTCTACTAGTGTGTGGTGGTTTGGGCTTGGCCCTTGTCACCCTGGTGCTGACTCTTCTGGGGCTGGGGATAAGGCTTCTTCTTCTTTCCTCCCCCGTACCCTTGCGGACTCTGGCCCTCGCTCGTGGCCTTGCGCTTGTGCGCGTTCTCCTCGTCCCTCAGACGGACGGTAATCTCGACCTTAGCAGCAGCATGATAGCACTCCTGCAAGGTAGCATACTCAGCTGGCCCTATCCCATAGCGAATACGGTGGCTGAGACCATTGTAGAAACGGTTTACCAGCACCCGGTTCGAGTATCCCAGGTCCGGTAACAGGTGGATAAGACCGGTGAATGTAGTGTAGTACTCGTCGACCGACATCTTATCCCCCTGTCTCAGACTATCCAGCTCCAAGCGCTTAGCCTCTTGAACATGCACAGGGTAATACTTGGCTCGCAGCAGAGCCATGTACTCCCTCCAACCAAACTGAGGATCCGCCATCCGGTCCTCTCTCACAAGCTTCCACCAACTTTGTGCCGATCCCTTCAGGTATTAAGCGGCAAGACGGACCTTGGCCCCAGCAGGCACATCCAAGGTCTCGTAGGCGGTCTCCAACTCGGAGATGTACCCCTCCAGCTTACGTGGGTCGGTCTCCCCATGAAACGACGGGGGTCTCAAGTCTGCCAATGCCTTGACCCAGTTGGTCTCTCGTGGCGGTGGCGGTGGTAGTTGAACTTCGGGCTGTTGCCCCTGCTGAATTGCAGCTACAAGTTGTGGGACCATTTGGGCTACGGCGGCCGCTACAGCATCGGCCATGACTTGTGCCGTAGGGTTCTCTCCCTGGTCCCCAGTATCACCAATGCCGCGCCCGCGGCCTCGACCTCGTGGTCTACCTGACATCTGAATTCACACGAATATTATTAGCATTGTGCTTACACACTTATCGGTTCTAACGGTTGTAACGTTTCCCGACAATAAGGTATCTCCACACTTGGTTAGTGGTTAACCTTTCCATAACTGCTCACTTAGGTAACTGTGGTTAAGTTTCCTAACTTGATATATTCCTAAGCTCGGTATTCTAGTCATCAGAGCGATACTTCGCTCTGATACCACTTTTTGTAACACCCCTACTACGCACTTAACATTAAATGTAATCGCAGCGGAAAAATAACTAAACAATAACTAAACGATTCGGTGCTACAACGCCGTCAACCACCCACGTGGTTAACAAGGCAAAATAAATACAAGTGTACCGGTCTGATGATCAGACTCCCGAGCATTAGGTACTAACATCAACCATATATACATAACCAACATACCGAGTATTTAATACAAACTGTCACTGTATACTGTACATATAACTCCACTGTCATCTGTAATACGAACAGTACCAAAATATAATGCCACAGGAGCACAGGCGCATCCCGGGCTCAACATCCAAAATAACCAAAAGTACATCTGCAACCTAGAATCTACAGCAACTCTGCTTCCTCGATCCTCATCCTGCAGTAAAAATATGGAGCCCCCGAGGGGCAGCAACCCTTGGCTGGTATGGTTAACGCGCAGCCCATCGGCTACCGGGATACACGCAACTAATTTTCATGATGACATGGCATTCATTTTAAACATAACATAACATATGGCATAGCAACATTATTGCATAGCACAACATCACATACACAGTGGATACTCTTTCCACAATAACAAACCAAGAAGGTTAAACAACATAAGAAGCCTAGAGAATGGTTCACTCTCATGTTAAGCTCGTTACACACACTCATTACCGTTCTGTTATTCGAACGAGTAACTTAAGTCACAGATGGTTTCTGATATTGTGACCCGAACACACCACACAAACACATGTTCCCACTAAACCGATCATAAGTCAGAATAGGTAAGCTTTGGAGGAAGCTAGCGGGAGATCGAACGCCAAATGAAGGAGAACAATCTTAACAACATAAGAGTCGAATCTGATTCAGATACCTACTCTTAAACTTACATGCATGACCGGACAACCGGATTCCTCACTTCCCAGTTAGCACTTGTTAGAAGTTCAACAGTGGAACTTGACGAACAATTCACAACAAGTGGTAAGTCATGTTAGACACACACAAGGGAAATGAGTCACATCATAACATCACATTAATATGAACAACTGTAAACTCATTACATGATTAAGTCTTATAATGTCATAAACACACAGAAAAACAAACAACACACAAGCCGGTGTAAACCGGTAGGCAACAGACTGCAAGAAAACCATACCTTGGTCCTTGCTTCGATTGATTTCCACCGTAGGTCACTCCTATACATGTTTAAGAGTGTCGGTTAATTACTTACTTAACTTCAAATTTACTAAATGTTTAACCATTATTATATGACATGTTTTAATGCCCAAACTTATCCTTAATTACCTACATTATACCCCCTTGGGTTAACTACATTTGCCACATTCTTTACTGTTTTTTTTAAGTTTTGGTCTGTCCGACCCACCGTCCGACCCAACCAACTGGGTCGGACCCTTCCAGTAATTTTTGGTTTTGAAAAATTTTACTTGTCCGACCCATGTCCGACTCAACAAACTGGGTCGGACCATTCCAGAACATTTCAGTCTTCTAAGCCTCACCTGTCCGACCCATGTCCGACTCAACCAACTGGGTCGGACCACTCCAGAAACTTCACCGTCCTTTAAAACACACCCGTCCGACCCATGTCCGACCCAAGTCCTCTGGGTCGGACCGTTCCAGAACCATTTACTGGCGTCTAACAGAGGCCGTCCGACCCAAACTTGGATCGGACCCCTGGGTCGGACGCCACCAGAACATGCCCAAACATTGTCAAATCTTCACTAAACTTTTCCTCAAGCCTTCTAATGTTTTCCCACCATTGGCACACTTATTCTCTCATACAACATCCATAAAACTCATCTTCTTTCTCCTTATACACTTACTCATTTCTTACCAAAAATCCTAACACTTATAATGCTTTCTCCTTAGGTTTCTAAGTGGTGTTTCATACCTATGATAACCACTATGCCAATAATGTTTCCTCACCACTACTACATCATCTCCCAAGCATCTTTACTTCCTAACCAATTCCTTAAACATCTCTACAAGTCTATAGTTTCTTCATGCAATACATTACTTCTCCCTTATTCACCAACATTGCACAAGTCCTAAACACAATCTCACCATGATCTTGAAGTATCCCAAAACACTCATTTGCACTCTAAATCCTCTAAAACATTACCTAAGTCCTTTTTACATCTTAGAATACCTTAATGCATGTTCCTTTCACTAGTTGAACACTTAACCATTCTAACATTTCCTAACTTACCAAACTCATTTAAACCCTTAGAACTTCTTGTTTATTACCTAAATTTGACATGAACTCTCCTAGAACATTGTTAAGCCAAAACACATGTTTTCACCATTAAACAATCAAGGACACTAAAATCCATCAAGAACATTCTTATACACAAAACTTCACTCATTTAGCACTACATCACAATATAGTGCATAATTTAAATTGCTTGGCACTTAGGCCCTTAAATAACATGGCTCTTAGGCCCTTAAGATGCATAAATCATAAACACTGAATTTCCACAATATATTGCCTTTGACCTGCAAATACACTCAACAACACATATGCCTTTTACTAAGCCTTGAGAACATTTTACTAAGTCATTCACCATTGGCTCTTAGATCATTTTAACAAGCAACATAAGCTCATTTCTCCTAAGACTTTAAACCACATTAGGTTAGCACATTTACCTTTTTTCCTCACAACTTCTTTCTTGTTTCCTTGACTAAATCGGCAAGGCTTTTGATTGTTTGTCAACTTCTAAACATTATACAAATGATAAAAGAGTATACAAGCTTCATGCTTCATCTCATTGTAAACCCTAGATTATACATTGTTTTAAAAACATTAAGATAGTTGTTTTACCTTAGAACTGAAGAGAGTTTGAATTTATCAAGAAGGACTCCACCTAGTCCATGAAAGGTTGAAATGAAGCTAGAACAAGGCAACATAAGGACACCATTAAGAGTGATTTTCGGACAACACAAAAACATGAGGGAAACATCATTTTCTTTGAGTTTCCTTACCTTGAAGCAAAGGAGAACAATAATATGTGAAAAGATGAGCTCAAGCTCCTCCATGGAGATTTTCTTGGCACCAAAATGGAGCTCTTGAGATTTTGAAAGGATAGAATTGAAGAGCTTGATGAGAGGAAGAGAATGGTGGTCTTAGAATTTGATTGGCACAAATGAGCTAGGAGATACAAGTGGTCAAAGATGGTATTGTGTGTGTACTATTGCAAACCGTGAATGGAGAGCAAGAAGAAGATAGAAGAGAGGTTGAAGACGTGTGAAATGAGAGAAATGAGAGAATGAGATAAGTTTGTAAGTTTTACATATTTAAGTAGTAAAAGCAAATAGTACTTTCTACTTTACTACTTTAGTTAGCTTATTTTTTGTTTAAGTATGGTGAGTCCTTACCATAAAAACCGGCCCCTTTATGTTACTAAGGGCATTTTTGTCTTTGTTGGCCAATTTAATTACTTATACAAACATATGTTACAAACTAGCTTATTTTAGTTACTATTCACTAAACAAGGCACAGATGTGAAATTTTTGATTTCCCATTGATATAGACTTCCAAATGTGACACTAAGTAGTACACATATTAATTAAAGAGTAATGATGGACACCTAGCCATTCAAAACTCATTTACAAGACAATTTTTAAAAAATGTGCTTTAAGACTCCTTAAGGCACATTTTGTGTTTTAACTTGTTTTCAAGCTTGGTTTTCTTTGGCAATTGGTTTAATATGTTCATTAGTATATAAATAAGGTCTTGGTAAGCTCATTAGGTCTCACCCAAGCTTATCCCAAGCTTAGAACACATTTTAGCCCTAATTGGCTTTAAGGCATTTATTTGTGTATTCTATGGTTTAAATTGTTTACTAATGTTTCTAAGACTCTTTTTAGTCTTAATATACCATATTTTAATGTTTAAACAACATACTAAGGTTTGGGGTATTTCAATGAAATTCGTTATTTGTACTTAAATACAAATATTTATAATTATTCTATTATTCAAAGCATTTTATGATGTATATAATATATGTCGGAAATAACATTAGCTATCTAAATACAAATAAATATCACATATGAATTATTTTCTTTCACAAATTTTACCATGGATACAATACCCCCAACGAGTATTAAAAATGACTTGTCATAGGATAACTTTTAGTCTCTTAACCTTTTAATACATGACCAATAGCGGAGGTCTGCCACCATCTTATCACAAGAATTTACTCATTGGTCATACCAAAGCATGATCTAGTCACGTGTCACTCACCAGTTCCAGTTTTTCGGCCGACATACAGAAGATCTACCCGACCGCACAGTGATGAGCTACTTTCCTGTCCTATGATGCAGCTACCCGAAATCTCATATTTTGCCAAACCCTCTCCATGCTTGACTTATAGTCGAAGTGTATCACCATCTAGTCATAAAAAGCTACTATGTGGTCATACAAAAGTGTGATCTAGTCACGTTGTGCACATGAAATTAGTTATTTGTACTTAAATACAAATATTTATAATTATTCTATTATTCAAAGCATTTTATGAATATATATATCACATATCGGAAATAACATTAGATATCATACCCCCATCGAGTTTTAAAAATGACTTGTCATATAGGATAACTACTACTCTCTCAACCTTTTAATACATTACTAATAGCGGCGATCCGCCACCACCTTATCATAAAACTGTACTCTTTCGTCACACCAAAGCATGATGTAGTCACGTGTCACTCATCAGTTCCAGTTTTTTTGGCGGACATACAGAATTCTATACTGTCTAGAGCTACCTGACCGGACAGTGATAAGCTACATCCCCGTCCTATGATGCAGCTACCTGAATTCTCATTTTTTTTACAAACCCTCTCCATGTTGGACTTATAGTCGAAGAGTATCACCATCTAGTCATAAAAGTCTACAATGTGGTCATACCAAAGTGTGGTATAGTCACGTTGTGAACATGACGTTCTTATTTGTACTTAAATACAAATATTTGTAATTATTCTATTATTCAAAGCATTTTATGATATATAATATATATCGGAAATAACATTAGCTATCTAAATAATAAAATATCACGTATGAATTATTTTCTTTCACAAATTCTACCACCGATACAATACCCCCAACAGGTTTTAAAAATGACTTGTCAGATAAGAACTTACTCTGTTAACCTTTTAATACATGACCAATTGGGGAGGTCTCCTACCATCTTATCATAAAAATGTACTCCTTGGTCATACCAAAGCATGATCTAGTCACGTGTAACTCATCAGTTCCAGTTTTTTTGGCCGAAGTACAGAATTCTATATTGTATAGAGCTACCCGATAGCACAGTGATGAGCTACTTTCCCGTCCTGTGCTACAGCTACCTGAATTCTCATTTTTGCCAAATCCTCTCGATGCTTGACTTGTAGTCGAAGTGTATCACCTAGTCATAAAATCTACTATGTGGTCATACCAAAGTGTGATCTAGTCACGTTGTGCACATGTAACACCCCCGAATAAACATCCAGTAGTACAACGAGCTCCTAGCCTTAATACAAAACAACTATGCAGCGGATTCTCAACATCATCCGGGTGTCACAGACGCCAACCACCCACGTGGTTGACAGACCACATTACCAATACCAAGTTACGGTCTGCATGACTGGAAACAGCTCTCCACCAAAACTCATATACAATGCAAGATACAATTCCAAAAACCGAGTGTCTACATACAGTACTAAATCATAAACCGAAAAGTACAACCCGGGTTTAGTAGCAACCCATACACTAGCATACTATTCCAAACTCAGAAGTCATGCCCAGATAGACTACCCCCATGATAGCCATCCGCCTACGCTCCGTTGTCACCCAGCTCAATACCTGTAAAAAATTGGGTTGTAAAGGACTCAGCAAACTACGCTGAGTATGAACGTGTGTAGCCCGCATGTTACCGGCCACACGACTATGGTTGAATATTATTAAGTCAATTTACAGCTATAGTAAAAGTATAAACACACCACAGTAATCATAGTATCATACACACTTAAGGTAGTAACACATTAGCATAACAACCAAGACAACAAGCTGCTAGTATCAAACAGCAATCATGTACATATAGAAACGTGCGTAGGTATGTAATACCCATGATCCTCACTTGGGATTCGTACGAGCGTTGTGGTTTTCATTTTTTTTCTCTTGTTCCCGAAGTGCATTTTCTTTCTCTTTCCTTGCACCAGGTCTGGGGATGTAAATTAGATCCCGTGACCATCTCTGTAGGTGCTAATTTTCTTGTTTTTTTAAGGGTTATTAGAATTATTTCTCACCACCATTTGGGGTACATTTCTTCATAGCTAATCCTCCATTCCCGGAAGCTCTTCTTTCTCTCTCTGTTTGTTTTAATGTCGGGCATGCCCCGGATACCAAGGGTCCGTCTCCCTATTCCTTTTCAATGTTACAGCTGCTCCGGATACAAAGGGTCCGTTCTCCCTATGCCTTCCAATACTTGGTGCTCTACCCCGGATACAAAGGGTCCGTCTCCCTATCTTCTCAAGTTACTAGCCTCAGCTCCGGATACAAAGGGTCTTCTCCCTAGTCCTTCTCAATGTTCTGGTCTCTACCCCGGATACAAAGGGTCTCCCTATTCCTTTTAATCTTATTGGCCACTACCCGATACAAGGCGCGACGTCTCCTATTCCTTTTTCTTTATTATGGTCTCTACCCCGGAACAAGGGTCCGTCTCCCTATTCTTTTTTTTTCTTTATTATTGGTCTCTACTCGGATACAAAGGGTCCGTCTCCCTATTCCTTCTCAAGGTATTGGCTTATCCTTATCTTTGATATTCGACACCATAGTGGGTGTCTTTAGAGGTCCTCTATAGTTAAGAGGAGATTTCCCTTTATGTAGTTCCTTTGGTTTGTTTACGAAGTTCGTTGTGTTTCATCTCAAGGATTCATCAACGAGAAGGACTACACTACTGTGTGCGCGCAAGCAATATGCTCAATAATAGCAAGCAAGTACGCAAGGAAAATAATCAATCCATTCACATGCCCCCACAAGTTCACAACAGACAAATAAGCACGTAAACAAACATTCGTTTTCATGCATTAGTCTTGTGGTCATAAACAAACAAGGCACACAGCACACAAGCCGTGTACACGGCAACATACGAACCACACATGTCCATACCTGGATCAGAAGCAAGTAGTTTCACACACGGAGTCCTGGTCGGAGTTCGCTACGACCCTAGCGTTAATTACAAACAATGCGTCAGTTTATGATTTCATGTGACAACCTTTGTGACACTCCCCTAATTTATCAAATTATTATCGGGGTGTTATTTCCTAGATGAATCTTTGTTGAATGTTCAACCGTTATTAACCCTTAGGACTTCCACGTGTTAGACTTTATGTTACTCCTAGGGCATTCACATCCACGTTTTAGACGTTAACTAAGTCCCCTCTTTCCAACTAATGTTTTAGAGCATTTTTAAGTGCTAACCATGTAACAAGTTTATACAAGATAGATATAACTGTCTAAGGTGTATTCCCTCCTTAGCTAAATATGTGGGTAATGTTTTTAACCCTTGTATCATGATAATATAGGCCATAGAATACCCCTAAAACTCATTTATACAGAAATCAAAAGTTTAAATCTGAACACAATTCCCATGTAATACCTTATCTAACGTTACTTTTGAATGTGAGAAATCGGTGTTTAACCTTCTCCACATGTTTTCGCTCAACCAGTTATGTTTATAGCTATTATTTGGTTCTTCTATTAGTTTGAATCCCACTTATAATACCCTTGTAACACAGTTATAAGCAGAACCTATATATCAATGAAAACTGAACCACAATCTAAATACTTCTTCTTGTTTCTTGTTCTCCTTTAGTTCAACGGATGTTTCACACTCCTTCCCACAGTATTACCCAACTAGGTATAGGTGTTAATAATGTTTTTAACTCAAAACCACCCTAGTAAACACTCACCCAACTGCTGTCTCAAATACACAGAAACAGCAACTACCCAAACCTGAAACTAAAGCTGTACAATACCCCCCCCATAGCTCTCTTTCTCTGATGCGTTACTTTGACTTCTATTTTCCCCAAAGTGTTTATAACCTTACCTAAGGGTATTAGAGATGTTTAAACTAAACACCAACTCAAAACAGTCCTGTTAGCACCCCTGGAAGTTCTTTATACCGAAACAGGTGCTGCAGAAATAAAAACAACAACACTAGAGTTTGATATTCTTTTTCTCAACCTCTTGTTTGAGTTGTTAATATATCATCAAAACTTTCCCACGTATCCACCCACTTAGATGAGTGTTCCAGCAACAATTTAAACTCCAAAACAGCCCAACTACTCTCTGTCACCTGGTTATACAGAACTACAATGGTGCAGAAAACAAAACAGAAACCTGAAAACAGAATTTGTATGTTTCTTCTTTATTTCTCCTTTTTGGTTTATTACACTGACTTCTAAACCTCCAAAGGAATATACCTCCTTATTTCCCTCTTTTAGCATGTCTTGGGTTCATTATTATGCCACCACAATGCCCTTAATGTCTCTGTAAGTCAGTTATACAGAAACAACAACTTATCAAAAACTTTGAAAGCAAAATCTGTGCATTACTTCTCTATTCCTTCGGTTAGGTTGGTAAACTGACTTCAAAACTTTCAAATGAATATAACAACTTATATAATTGTATTAGCATTGATTCAGGTTTATTTTTGAACCAACATAACCCCTTGTAGACATCTGTATCACAGTTATACAGAGATAGCATGTTTCTGAAAAACTGAAAAAAAAACAAAATCTGCACACCACCTCTTCATCTTACTTTGAGTTCAGTTAATCAGTCTTCAAATCTTCCTGAAAGTTTTACCCAACTAGCTAGGTATGTTAAGAATGTTTTACACTTAAAACCAACTCAGAACAGCACTGTAAAAAGTACTGGAAGTTCATTATACAGAAACAAGCACTGCAGAAAAACTGTGAACTCAAGTTTTGTACAGCAGCTTTGCAACTTTCTTTTGAGTATAAATCCGGTTTTCTAATCTTACCCAAAGTGTTTATAATTCTACGTAGGTGTATTAATAGGGTTTCAGGTTTATTAATAGTTCAATACCACCCCTATATACCTTCTGCAACAGAGTCATACAGAAACCAAACAGAACTGAAGAAAACTGAATCTGAGACTGATATACTCCTCTATTGTCTCTTTTCTTCCGATACTGATCTGACTCCTAATCTAGAATCAAACACTTACCTACTTAGTGAAGTGGTTTAGTAATATTTTAAACTCAAAAACAATCCCAGCAATGCTGTACAGGTACGCCAGTACACTGCAACAAGGAGACTGCAACCTGAAAACTAAAACTCAAAAACTGAAACATGAGGTTGTATCTTTCCTTCTGTTTTAATATGCCAATAGTTTCCCCTATATCGTCTAGCCATCTGATTACACACTTTAATATAGTTTTAGTTTTAAAACAGACCCAAACAATCTTGATGAATCTACTGCAACATCCTAATACTGCAAGTTAATGTTACAGGCTTGAAATGGTTATCAGATCACACTTGACCGATTGTTTTTGTCTTCTGCTCATATATTCAGTTAGAGATATCTCACGTAGTTAAGTGTTATATTAAGATTTTAAATCCCCAAAACCACTTTGTTAATCACAGATTCATCCTCATACTGAAACTGGGAGATTGAACAACTGAAAACCTGGAAACTGCAACTTGGAACACGACTTCAGTTTTTTTTTTCCATTGTTAAAGCATCAGACTAGTTTTTTTTTAAAATCTCCCAGAGTGTTTATGAATTAGTCAGGAGCACTAGTAGTGTTTTAGGTTCATTTTTAAACCCATGCATCCTTTTTTTTTTATCACCTCTGGCAGTTAAGTATTCAGAAACTGAAAATGCACCAGAAGCTGGAATTTCAAAAACGTTTGAGCTAGGTGTTCCGTTCCTTCTCAGCCCCCTTACTAGTTTGTTCTCAGAGGTGTGTTTAATAAAGCATTAATAAGAAATTAAGAGGACATTAAGGAGCTTAGTTTAGGCTAGTTGCTTGGCCTACTAGTGGGAGTTAACTTATGAGTTCAAAGTTCATCAAAAAAACAGAAACTAAAATCAGTTTCTGAAATTCTGGTTTTACCTTGCTTCCAAGTGTAGCTTCCTCTTCCGTTCTACCCTTAGTTAGCTTCAGAATATCTGGTGATGAATTAGCTTGGATCGATTAGCAAATGCAGGAGAGTTAGGCACGAGAAGAGTTTGTTACAGAGGCTCACCGCACAAGAGGGGATCAAACTGGAGCCTCGGTGAATCTGTTACAGATTCTGATTGGGAGTGCAGGAAACGGTTTCTTTCCATGCCCTTGCTGTTTCACTTTCTTCCTCTTTGTTTTTTTCTTTTGTTTCTTTTTTTTTTTGCCTGGAATCCACGATGAACCCACGAAGATACAACAGCCTTGTGACAGGAAGGGGACAATGCAGTTCACCTGGCGTATCAGAATTAGAGGGGAGTGAAGGGAGTTCCTGCGGGTAGTTCATGTACTGAGGATCAGAAGAAATAGAGTAGATTGAGTGAGGGTTTTCAAATAGAGGAATAATCCAGAGGTAACGACATAGGATCTGTTTTTCTTTTGTTTCAACTAGCTAACTGCCTGCACTAATCCGTTTCAGATGTTCAAGAATTCGCATGAACAAATAGAAGAGACTGAGAAGAGTTTTCTGAGCTTCCAGCAACGTGCACATGCAGGGGAATTTAGAATGAGATGGTTGGCTACTGATTCCCATAAGACAGCGTGGGAGTTTGGAAAAGACTACTCTGATGCACGCTTCGGTCATTTGACCGCTTTCACTGAAATCAAACATGCCACACGTTGTGTGTCTGAAAGAGTAATTTAGTTGTTGTTGCTAATTCAGAGAGAGTGGTCTGTATTTCTTTTCTGTTCTACTTGATTCAGGTGGAGCCACAACAGATTTTTAAATGCTCCATTACATGACTCTTGATGTGTGAGTATATAGGGATTTATTTGCTCCACCTGGCAAGGATGCGTGGTCATCGATCAGCTCCAAAAACCTGGACAGAAGTGATCTTGATGCTTGCTGTTTCAGCAGAAATTTTCGGACAGAACATGGAGGATGTGATGGTCTCAAGTTACGAGAAGTTATGGGCATTAGGATAGAAATGGAAATGGTCGCCTGGGAGTTTAGAACTTCTTGATTCCTGTTTTTTTTTTGTTCGATCCGTCACTGCAACGAGAAGGAAGGAGTGGTGCTACAGCGATGGTGAGTTTGATTCTCTTTTTTTTTTGTAGTTAGCCTAGTTGACAGAATACTAGTTTTAATTCGTTGGCATATGTTATTGAATTTGAGCATAGCTCAACCGGTTAAAGCGTTCAAGGGGTATACAAGAGGTACGGGGTTCGAACCTCAGTAGGAGCGTCTTTGCTCTTTTTTTCTTCTATTTTTTTGTATAAGTTATACATGCTTATTTATATATGTAAAACCATATAATATACGTCGCGTTATTAATTTTATACGCGACTACCTCATTTTGTTACGTTGTTAGTTATTTATATGTACATGTCTATATATATACGCCCCCTTTTATTTTTGTCGCGTTTTAGTTATATGTAACTATGCGACGTTATGATTTATTATCTACGACGTTGTAAAATTGTAACGTTTCGTATATGTATTTTCATAAACGTACATATATGGGTACGTGACGTATTAATACATGACGTTACATGTATATACCAAATTTAATTGCTTGTACATTATTATATGTCCGAATTATGGAACGTGTTATTCCCGGACAATCTCCTCGCGTTTATGATTTTATACGTCTAATTGCTTAGGGATTTATAGTGGTAATTACTCGGGGTATTTCAGCACATGACGTTCGTTATTTGTACTTAAATACAAATATTTATAATTATTCTATTATATATATATATATATATATATATATAATATATATATAGTATCGGAAATAACATTAGCTAGCTAAATACAAATAAATATGACGTATGAATTATTTTCTTTTACAAATTTTACCACGGATATGATACCCCCAACGAGCTTTAAAAATGATTTGTCGTATAGGATAACTACTACTCTCTCAAGCTTTTAATGCATGAGTAAAAGCGGAGGTCTTCCACCATCTTATCATAAGAATGTACTATTTGGTCACACAAAAGCATGATCTAGTCACGTGTCACTCATCAGTTCTAGTTTTTTTGGCCGACATACAGAATTCTATATTGTCTAGAGCTACCCGACCGGACAGTGATGAGCTACTTTCCCGTCCTGTGCTGCAGCTACCCAAAATGTCATATTTTGCCAAACCCTTTCCATGCTTGACTTATAGTCGAAGTGTATCACCATCTAGTCATAAAAAGCTACAATGCAATCATACCAAAGTGTGATCTAGTCACGTTGTGCACATGAAATTCGTTATTTGTACTTAAATACAAATATTTATAATTATTCTATTATTCAAAGCATTTTTATGATATATATATATAACACATATCGGAAATAACATTAGCTATCTAAATACTACTATAAATATCACGTATAAATTATTTTCTTTTACAAATTTTACCACGGATATCATACCCCCATCGAGTTTTAAAAATGACTTGTCATATAGGATAACTACTACTCTCTCAACCTTTTAATACATGACTAATAGCGGCGGTCTGCCACCATCTTATCATAAGAATGTACTCTTTGGTCACACAAAAGCATGATCTAGTCACGTGTCACTCATCAGTTCCAGTTTTTTTGGCCCATACAAAAGAGCTACCCGACCGCACAGTGATGAGCTACTTTCCCGTCCTGTGATGCAGCTACCCGAAATCTCATATTTTGCCAAACCCTCTCCATGCTTGACTTATAGTCGAAGTGTATCACCATCTAGTCATAAAAAGCTACTAGGTGGTCATACCAAAGTGTGATCTAGTCACGTTGTGCACATGAAATTCGTTATTTGTACTTAAATACAAATATTTATAATTATTCTATCATTCAAAGCATTTTTATGATATATATAACAGATATCGGAAATAACATTAGCTATCTAAACACTACTATAAATATCATGTATGAATTATTTTCTTTTACAAATTTTACCACGGATATGATACCCCCAACGAGTTTTAAAAATGACTTGTCATATAGGATAACTACTACTCTCTCAACCTTTTAATACATGACTAATAGCGGAGGTGAGCCACTATCTTATCATAATAATGTACTCTCTGGTCACACCAAAGCATGATCTAGTCACGTGTCACTCATCAGTTCCAGTTTTTTTGGCCGACATACAGAATTCTATACTGTCTAGAGCTACCCGACCAGACAGTGATGAGCTACTTTCCCGTCCTGTGATGCAGCTACCCGAAATCTAATATTTTGCCTAACCCTCTCCATGCTTGACTTATAGTCGAAGTGTGTCAACATCTAGTCATAGAAAGCTACTTTGTGGTCATACGAAAGTGTGATCCAGTCACGTTGTGCATCGTTATTGGTACTTAAATACAAATATTTATAATTATTCTGTTATTCAAAGCATTTTAATATATATGTAATATATATCAGAAATAACATTAGCTATCTAAATAATAAATATCACGAATGTTGACCTATTGACCTCCCTTGACCAAAGAGACATGTTATTTACCCCTCTCATTATGTTGACTTCAGTAAATGGGTTTACTTATTCGATACTCTTCCTAGTTCCTATTCCTCACTCTCGATAGCTTTGTCTTCGTTGGTTCGGATCCTTAATCTATCTCGACCGTCTGTCTAAGGTAACGAAAAACTTGATTTCCATTGCAACGATCCACGGCGTTGTTGTCGCTGCTCTATTATGTCATCAATCTTGGGTTCGAAACTTGATTTTTTTTCGCTTTTGAATCCCAGTACCGCTACTGTAATCTGTACCCGATTTAGGGTTCTGGATTTTCAAGTCATTCTTCCTAAACGATTCTGTGTGGTTATGAATTTAGGGATTACTACCCTTGTCTGCGTTTTCAGGGTTCGCACGCGATTTAGTCCCGTTTATCTGGTTTATTGACGTCATGAACTACATTTGGGGAAATTTTTATGGACAGTCCAAGACCCTGGATTAAGGGTTTTGGAATTTGGCAATTTCCCTGGCGATTATGTCACGTCGTTGCTCTATTGTTTGGCTTTGATGGTCGGCTCTCTTCCCCTGTCTTATTCATGTTCTATATTATGGTATCTGTTTATGGGAACAAAAAATTGTTTGGGAAACTTACCAAAACCTGTTGCATCCACGGGCTTCCTAGAATATCTGCTGCTTACCGGAACATTTGTTGTTCTATGCTTTTTGTCCGGCTGAAATAGATTGAAATATTCATCTGTTATCTGCTTCTGTTTATACGAAACAGCTATTGGTTCTGTATGCAAGTTCTGAATATGTTTATCAATGGTGTTGTTTTGCTAAATGGCCTTTTATGTGTGGTGATGACTTTATGTGTACTTATCCGTGTAGAAGCCGCCGTTCATGTAATTGCTCCGCTTGAATGCGTTGAAGCGGTTTATGATAGGGTTTGAAATACCCCAAACCTTGGTATGTTGGTTAAACATTAAAACATGATTTATTAAGACTAAAAAGAGTCTTAGAAACATTAGTAAACAAATTTAAACAAAAGAAAACACAAAATGTGCTTTAAAGTCAATAAGAGCTAAAATGTGCTCTAAGCTTGGAATAAGCTTGGGTAAGACCTAATGAACTTACCAAGACCTTATTTATATATTAATGAACATATTAAATCAATTACCAAAGAAAACCAAGCTTGAAAACAAGTTAAAACACAAAATGTGCTTTAAGAAGTCTTAAAGCACATTTTTGAAAAATTGTCTTGTAAATGAGTTTTGAGTGGCTAAATGTCCATCATTACTCTTAAATATATATGTGTACTATATAGTATCACATTTGGGTGGCTATATCAATAGGAAATCAAAAATTTCACTTCTAAGTGCCTTGTTTTGGTGAATAGTGATTTTTATAAGCTAGTTTGTAACATATGTTGTCATAAGTAATTAAATTGACAAAAAAAGACAAAAATACCCTCATTATATTATAGGGGGCCGGTTTTCTAAGTGTGGTGACTCACCACTCTCTAGTTAATATGATAAGTAAATAAAGTAAACTAATTAAGTTACCTTTTTACTTTATAAAGCATAAATATCTCCTAAAAGTAAGTTCTATCTTCATTCTCTCATTTCTCCTTCATTTCCCACGATTCCAAACACCATCTTCAACCTCTCTCCTTCATTCTCTCACGGTTTGCAATAGTACACACCCCATCTCCATCTTTGACCTCTTGTAAAATCTAGCTCACTTGTCCAAATCAAAAACAAACACCCAATATCTTCCTCTCATCAAGCTCTTCTATCTTCTCTAAAACTTCAAGAGCCCCATTTCGGTGCCAAGGAGTTCCACCATTGAAGGAGCTGAGCTTGTATTTTGACATATTACTCTCCTTGCTTCTAGGTAAGGAATCTCAAAAAAAAAATTACATTTCCATGTTTTTGTTGTGACCGAAAATACCATTGATGGAGCTATTGTGTGACTTGTTCTAGCTTCTTTCCAACCTTTCATGGACTAGGTGGAGTCCTCTCTTGTTATATATTCAAACTCCCTTCAAAGACCAAGGTAAAACAACTACATTAATGTTTTTGAAACAATGTAAAATTAGGGTTTACAATGAGATGAAGCTTATAGCTTGAATACTCATTATAATGTTTGTATATTGTTTAGAACTTGACAAGGAATCAAATACCTTACCGGTTTTATAAGGAAACAAGAAAGAAGTTGTTGGGAAAAGAGGTAAATATACTAACCTAATGTTGTTTTAGTGCCTTAGGAGAAATGAGCTTATAACGCTTGTTAAAACTACCTAAAGAGCAAAAGGTGAATGGCCTAGTAAATGTTCTCAAGGAGACTAGTAAAAGAACATATGTCTTGTTGTATGTATTTGCAGGTCAAAGGCTTATATATTGTGGAAATTCAGTGTTTATGATTTAAGCACTTTAAGGGCCTAAGTGCCATGCAATTTAAGTTATGTATTACATTTTAGTATAGTGAGATTTGAGTGAAGTGTTGTGTATGAGAGTGTTCTTGGTGTTCTTAGTGTTCTTGGGTGTTTAATGATGAAAACAATGTGCTAAGGTGTAACAAAATGCTAGGAGAACCTATGTCGAAATTTAGGAAATGCATAAGGAGTTCAAGATGTTATAAAGGAATTTTGATGAACTAGGAAGTGTAAGCTTAGAAAAAGGGATTTCAAGGATGACATAAGGAGTTTTAGTTTGTAAGAAATGATGTTTAAGTAATGATGTGTGGAAGAAATATCTTGATATAATGATTAGAATAGGCAAGGAATACCACTTAGAAACTTAAGGAGAAGATACTATAAGTGTTGGAGGCTTTGGGGAAATTTGGTTAAGTGTTTAAAGGCTTAGAAATTTGAGTATAATGCCTTGTCCGAACTTCCGTCCGGATGTGGAAGTTCGGACAGGCTCTGTTGGGTAAAGATATTCTCACTCGCGAGCTGTGTCCGAACTTGGGAAGTCCGGACACTAGTTCGGACGTCCCCACTCTTCCTTAGGATTATCCTCGAACTGTGTCCGAACTTGGGAAGTCCGGACACATGTTCGGACGCACGGATTTCTGTCTAGACTTTTTCTCGGCTCACGTCCGAACTTCCGAAGTCCGGACATAAGTTCGGACGTGTGTCTGTTTTCTGTCTAAAGTCACGGCTTGCGTCCGAACTTGGAGGTTCGGACACAAGTTCGGACGGGCCACTGTATGGACCAAAAATTGTTGTTTTTAGAGGGGAAATGTTATCTAAAAATGGTAATAAGTTAGTAATGATATTATAAGGTTATATAAGGCATGTTAGGAGTGTTATAATGGTAATTAAAATGGTGAAGAGTTATAACAAGTGTGAAAATAAAGTAAAATAGATATGTGACGTAACAAGTTAATGATGGACTAGTGCGTTAATTAACCGACGTTACTAATGTGTTTAGGATTCTCTCAAGGTGGAAACGAAACGAGGCAAGGACCAAGGTATGGTTTTCTTGCAGTCTGTTGTCTACCGGTTTACACCCGCTTGGGTGTTGTTTGCTTTTCTGTGTGTTACGACCTTATAAGATTAAGGCATGAAAAGAGTTTACAGTTGTTATACATTAAGATGTTGTAATGTTGTGACTCCTTTCCCTTGGTTGTCTAACAAGACTTAAATATTTGCTTGTATGTGACTTAACAAAATATTGTGTGATCACTAACAAGTGCTAATCGGGGGGAGTGAGGAGTCCGGTATGTTCCGGCCACGCGTGTGAGGACGGGAGTCGATGTCATATCCGGTTCGGCTCTCTTGGTGTATGTATAGGTTGTATTCCAATTTGGTTTCTACCTTCCCTTAGCTTATCCAAAGCTAGTTACTGACTCACGTCGGGCCACAGGGGCATATGAATGTTATTTCGGTGTGCTTGGGATTACTATATCCGACACACCTTGGGTATAAGTTAACCGTTCGATATAACTGGACGGTAACGAGGTTGGTAACGAGCTTAACATGGGATTGGCAATAATCTCTAGGCTCACTATGTATACTAACTATGGTGGAAGGTTCCTTGTGAGAACCGATTTTATGGTGTTATGTATTGTTGTTGTGCTATGCAATTTCCCTTGCTATGCTTTGGTGTATATATGTTGGATGTTTTAAAATGAATGCCATGTTATCATGACAATTGGTTGCGCGTATCCCGGTAGCCGATGGGCTGCACGTTAATCATACCAGCAAAGGTTGCTAACCCCCTTGGGGGCTCCACTTTACTGCAGGATGAGGATCGAAGAAGCGGAGTGGCTCTAGATCCTAGGTCGATGATGTACTTTTGGTTGTTTTGCTTGTTGAGCCCGGGATGCGCCTGTGCTCCCGAGGCATTACATTTTGGTACCGTTTGTTAAACAGTGATGGATGTTTACGGTTGGTAGGTGTGATGTAAATTAAATACTCGGTATGGTTGGATATATGTATATGTGTGGATGTTAGGATCTATGCTCGGGAGTCTGATCATCAGACCGATACACTTGTATTTATTCTGCCTAGTTAACCACGTGGGTGGTTGACGGCGTTGTAACACCAAAGCGTTTAATTATTGTTGGTTGGTTTTTCGCTGCGATTTCAGTAGTTGATAGGGGCGTAGTAGGGGTGTTACAAAAAGTGGTATCAGAGCGAAGTATCGCTCTGATGACTAGAATACCGAGCTAGAAATATACCGAGTTAGGAAACCTAACCATAGTTACCTAAGTGAACAGATTTGGAAAGGTTAACCACTAACTAAGTGTGGGAATACCTTGTTGTCGGGAAGATGCTACAACCGTTGGACCGATAAGTGTGCAAGCATGAGGCTAATGAAATGTTCATATGAATTCAGATGGCAGGTAGACCACGAGGTAGAGGCCGCGGGCGCGGTACTGGAGGTATGGGTGACCAGGGCGATGATACTACGGCACAGACTATGGCTGAGGCAGTAGCAGCCGCCGTAGCCCAGATGGTACCCCAGATGGTTGCTGCATTACAGCAAGGGCAACAGCCCGGAGTTCAGCCACCACCACCACCGCCACGAGAGACCAATTGGGTCAAGGCGTTGGCTGATCTGAGACCGCCATCGTTCTATGAGGAGACCGACCCTCGGAAGCTGGAGGCGTACATCTCCGAACTGGAGACCGCCTACGAGACCTTGGCAGTACCTGCTGAAGCTAAGGTCCGTCTTGCCGCTTACTACTTGAAGGGTACGACACAGAGTTGGTGGAAGTTGGTGAAAGAGGACAGGATGGCTGATCCTGAGTTTGGTTGGGGGGGGTACACGGCTCTACTGCGAGCCAAGTATTACCCTGTTCATGTGCAGGAGGCCAAGCACCTCGAGCTGGACAGTCTGAGGCAGGGGGATAAGATGTCGGTTGATGACTACTACACCGCATTCACCGGCCTTATCCACCTGTTACCAGACCTTGGGTACTCGAACCGAGTGTTGGTGAACCGGTTCTACAATGGACTTAGCCACCGTCTCCGCTACGGGATGGGGCCAGCTGAGTATACTACCTTGTAGGTAATTAGAGTACCACGTTGTGAATCAATTTATACTATGAGTGAATGTTAATGTGAGTTGGTAAGTTGTTTTTGCGGGGCATGACTGACATCCTAAAATTCAGGAGTGCTATCATGCCGCTGCTAAGGTAGAAATTACCGTCCGTCTGAGGGACGAGGAGAATGCGCACAAGCGCAAGGCCACGAACGAGGGCCAGAGTCAGCAAGGGTATGGGGGAGGAAAGAAAAAGAAACCCTACCCTCAGCCCCAGAAGAGCCAGTACCAGGGTGACAAGGGCCAAGCCCAGACCACTACAGCTGATGAGCCACTGAAGCTCACATATGCGTATGCGGCAAAGCCTCTACGCTCCTACCCGCCTAAGGGTAATTACTTAATCATGTGTATCTAGATGAGGTATATGTTATTAAGATGGGAAGTGAGTATTGATTGTGTGTTGTTATAGCAGCTAGCGCGGGTTCTGGACCGGAGCGCCACTTTTACTGTAAGTGGTGTAACGGAGACCACCCCGGCAAAGACTGCAAGGGGAATGATGTGAGGTGTCGTCACTGCCAGAAGATGGGGCACACGAATTTGAGTGTTGGACGAACCCCAACAGCAGGAACTATAAGCCAAAGGGGCAGTGGAAGGGTAATACTACCGCGACCACCGAAAGCCCGAAGGCGACCATCCAGCAGTCTTCTGACAAGAAGTACACTGAATCCCAGAAGGGGAAGGGTACGGGGTCCGGCAAGGCCGCCCTGAATGTGGTGGACCGGTCTGAGGCACCAGGATCCTCTTCGAGACCAGGTACCGCCTAAACTGTTAAATGAAAAAGTGATTGCTTACCACATTTCATGCATGAGTGTTGTATTAGTGAGTCTAACGTACGACCACCTAAGTAATGAGTTAAATAATGATGTGAGAGACACCTAAATTAGACAATGTGGAAAACTTAGGAACCTTCAATATCTGTTATCCAATCCCGCCCATACCAAACCCTGAAGAGACCACCATCAGCATCACCGAATTCCCACTGGAGCAATGTCAGGTTATCCAACCAGGTATGATACTCTTAAATGGATACCTGACACCGGAAGCACAAATCCACATCATCAGACGTTGCAACGAACTTGGAGCAGCACCAGGAGGTTTCTACACACCCGAATACCCGAGCGGTTCGAAGATGAAGCTGAAGATGATGTGCATGGGTAAGGACTGGAATCCCTACACCAAGTCATATCAGGATGTACGAGCTGAAGATGGAGCAACTGTGCCAGGCATGCTTGAGGAGTTCCTTGCGGTCGTTAACCACACCGTGGGAATTGCTCAGCAACTTGAATCGGAACCGATTCCGAACGTGGAAGCAGACTTATGCATTGTGAACTTCTACCAGAAAGGTGGACGATTAGGGTTACACCAAGATAAGGACGAGTCACCCGAGTCTCTAAGTAAGGGAGTACCCGTGGTGTCTTGGTCCATTGGTGATACCGCTGTGTTTATATACGGCGAGCAGAAGCGTGGTGATCTCGCAAAGAAGTTAGTGTTGAAATCAGGTGATGTATTAATCATGGGAGGACAATCAAGGATGTTGTACCACGGTATCAAGAAGATCAAATTGAATACCGCACCATCGACAGTGGTAAATGCCACACATCTGAAACCCGGACGTTTGAATTTGACTTTCAGGCAGTTTTGAGCCTTGTGTAATCATGTAATGTATTAAGCCAGTGGTTTGATAAAGGAGCTATATCTAGCTATGTCTACAATGTAACCAACTTATGGTGTAAAGACTGTGTTAATGAATAAAGGGATGTTGTTTTGGAGTGTATCAACGTGTTACTACCGTATACTTATGAGTTTGCCAATGAATTAGGCTGTGCACTCGGAACGGGAGGTATACTGAGTGTCTGCAATAAGGCAGAAGCCGGCAAGAGCGGCACAATCCTCACCGGTACCTTTCCAGTGAATGGCGTGGATGCATCGATCTTGTTCGACTCTGGAGCCTCACACACATTCATTTCGCTGTCATTTGCGAAGAGGCTGGGGTTAGACGGTGAAGAGATGCCAGACTTCGTGGTCACTCTCCCGTCGAAAGAGCGGATCAGGTGTACCCGCTACTACCGAGATGCTGTTGTTCGAATCATGGATGAGGAGTTTCCGATCGACTTGATAGAGTTCGACGGACTAGGGTTTGATGTGATTGTCGGGATGAACTGGTTGGAGCGGTACAAGGGTAGAATCCTATGTGCCGAGCATCGACTGCTTCTTCGGAGTCCATCTGGGGTTACTATATATACCGCCAGAGGCCCAGGGAGCCTTCGACACAGATCATCACCGCCATGGCCATGTATCGTGAGATACGACGAGGAATGATGTATACCTCTGCTATGTCCAGGACATAGAGAGAGACCCTGAGTTTAGCCCAGATGTGCCGGTAGTGTCGGAGTTTCCTGATGTGTTTCCTAAGGAACTGCCGGGCATGCCGCCAGCACGAGAGGTTGAGTTTGAGATTGACTTAGTTCCGGGCACTGGACCCATTGCGAAAGCACCTTATCGTATGGCTCCAGTAGAGATGACAGAGCTCAAGGAGCAGCTGAGAGACCTATTCGACAAGGGCTTTATCCGCCCTAGTGTTTCACCATGGGGAGCGCCGGTCCTCTTCGTGAAGAAGAAGGACGGTAGCCTCCGCACGTGCATTGATTATCGGGAGCTGAATGCTGTTACGGTGAAGAACCGTTACCCTTTACCACGCATCGACGATCTATTTGATCAGCTGAGGGGAGCATCAGTATTCTCCAAGATAGACCTACGTTCCGGATACCACCAGATTGCCATCCGTGACAGTGATATAAAAAAGACAGCATTCAGAACTAGGTATGGGCATTATGAGTTCACAGTTATGCCGTTTGGCTTGTCAAATGCACCAGCAAAGTTCATGGATTTAATGAACCGTTTGTTCCAAGATCAGTTGGACAAATCAGTGGTAGTCTTCATCGATGACATACTTGTGTATTCGAAATCGAAAGGTGAGCATGAAAGCCACCTGAGAGATGTATTGCAAACATTGAGAAAGAATCAGCTGTATGCTAAATTTTCTAAGTGTGAATTTTGGTTGAACCAAGTATCATTTCTTGGACATGTGATTTCTGAGGCCGGGATCGCTGTTGATCCGGCAAAGATAGATGCAGTCCGCATGGCCTAGGCCGAAGACAGTTACCGATATCAGGATTCCTCGGTCTGGCAGGTTACTATAGGAGGTTTGTGAAGACTTCTCCAGTGTCTCGAAGCCGATGACTCCTTGATGAAAAAGGATGCACCATTCGAGTGGACAGTCGACTGTGAGAGTTCTTTCGCGAGTCTCAAGGATGCTCTGACATCTGCACGGTTTCTGACTTACCAGACGGTCCAGATGGTTTTGAGGTCTATTGCGACGCATCAGGCAGGGGTATGGGTTGTGTGTTGATGCAACACGGGAAGGTCGTAGCTTACGCCTCCCGACAGCTGAAGAAGCATGAAGAGAACTACCCTACCCACGATTTAGAATTGGGTGCCATTGTCTTCGCACTGAAGATATGGTGACATCATTTATATGGGGTAAGTGTGACGATTTATTCTGACCACAAGAGTTTGAAATACTTGTTCACTCAGAAAGAGTTGAACATGAGGCAAAGAAGGTGGGTTGAATTCTTAAATGATTATGACATTAACTTACAGTATAAAGAGGGTAAGGCAAATGTGGTAGCTGACGCATTGAGTCGCCGAGCACACTCTCTCCATTCGCTAGTCTCTCATACTGGCTTGGTTGAAGAGGTGCGGAGTGCTCAAATGGCGGATCAGTATATGGTGGAGATTAGACAGAAGCTTATTGATGGCACATTCGAGGGTCAGAAGTACGACTTCAGACTCCACGATGATGACCTGATTAGGCTCAATGGCAGATTATGTATACCGAGGAGTAGCGCTGAGCTGAAGGAGCGCATATTGAGTGAATCCCATTGTTCTACGACATCGATTCACCCCGGAGCTTCAAAGATGTATAAGGGTATGAAAAGATATTTTTGGTGGACTGGAATGAAAAAGGATGTGAATGACTATGTGTTGAGGTGTCTCACTTGTCAGAAGGTCAAGTTCGAGCACCGACGGCCTGGTGGTATGGTGCAGCCAATGCCAGTACCGGAGTGGAAGTTCCATGACATATCTATGGACTTCGTGGTAGGGCTTCCGCCTACAAGGGGAGGTCTGAATATTTTGGGTTGTTGTTGACCGACTGACCAAGGTGGGCCGATTCATACCGATGAAGGACACCTGGAAAGTGGCTAAGCTTGCAGAGCTCTTCGACAGAGAGATTGTAAGACATCATGGGTTCCGAAACGATTGTATCTGACAGAGATACCAGATTCTTATCCAGATATTGGAAGTCTACACGAGAGGCACTAGGTACCGAACTGAAATTGAGCACAGCGTTTCACCCACAGACAGATGGTCAGAGTGAGCGCACCATCCAGACACTTGAGGATATGTTACGTGCATGTGCACTCGACTTTCAGACCAGCTGGATTGATAAGTTCATCTGATCGAGTTTAGTTACAACAACAGTTACCATGCTTCGATCAAGATGTCTCCCTTACAGGCATTGTACGGTAGACCATGCCGCACGCCTTTATGCTGGGATGAGTCGAGTGAGACGGTCATTATAGGACCAGAGTATCTGGAACAGGTTCAGGCAGAAGTTCGTCAGATCCGGGCTAACATGAGAGCAGCTCAGGATAGACAGAAGTCGTACGCTGATGTGCGCAGACGTGACCTGGAGTTCGCCGTGGCGATCAGGTATTTTTAGGTATCCCCCATGAAGGGAGTATTTCGTTTTGGCCAGAAGGGCAAGTTGAGCCCGAAATATGTGGGTCCTTATGTTGTGACGGAGCGGATCGGCCCGGTAGCTTATAGACTTGATTTACCCGCCGAGCTGGGCAAGGTACATGATGTATTTCATGTGTCCCAGTTGAAGAAGTATATGTCTCATCCGTCTCATGTGCTTCAGCCTGAAAGGCTAACCTTAGAGCCACCATGCGATCAGTGGAGACTCCCGTACGGATTCTGGATACTAAGACTCGAGACACTCGCCATAAGTCCGTGAGACTGGTGAAGGTCCTCTGGTCTAACCAGGACGTTGAGGAGGCCACTTGGGAGCTGGAAGATAAGATGAAGGCGAAGCACCCGTCATTGTTTGCTTCTTAGTGTTTATATGTATAGGGTACGGGGCGTACCCCTTTTAAGGGGGGTAGAGCCGTTTCGGTTATGGTTGTGTACGACATGTATTATATACATTGTCTATGTTATGTTACAGACCGTTGTGTCTGAATGGTATTATGTGGTTTGGACCTTGAGTCCGTTGTGGTGTAAGAATGATGGTAATGTTGGTAATGATGTTTTGGAAGTATTGTTTTTATAAGTGTTCCCCGTGTTCTAATATTAAGATATGTGGGAAGTGTGAACTTTGGGGACAAAGTTCTTTTAAGGGGGGTAGATTGAAATACCCCAAACCTTGGTATGTTGTTAAACATTAAAACATGATTTATTAAGACTAAAAAGAGTCTTAGAAACATTAGTAAACAAATTTAAACAAAAGAAACACAAAATGTGCTTTAAAGTCAATAAGAGCTAAAATGTGCTCTAAGCTTGGAATAAGCTTGGGTAAGACCTAATGAACTTACCAAGACCTTATTATATATTAATGAACATATTAAATCAATTACCAAAGAAAACCAAGCTTGAAAACAAGTTAAAACACAAAATGTGCTTTAAGAAGTCTTAAAGCACATTTTTGAAAAATTGTCTTGTAAATGAGTTTTGAGTGGCTAAATGTCCATCATTACTCTTAAATATATGTGTACTATATAGTATCACATTTGGGTGGCTATATTAATGGGAAATCAAAAATTTCACTTCTAAGTGCCTTGTTTTGGTGAATAGTGATTTTTATAAGCTAGTTTGTAACATATGTTGTCATAAGTAATTAAATTGACAAACAAAGACAAAATACCCTCATTATATTATAGGGGGCCGGTTTTCTAAGTGTGGTGACTCACCACTCTCTAGTTAATATGATAAGTAAATAAAGAAACTAATTAAGTTACCTTTTTACTTTATAAAGCATAAATATCTCTAAAAGTAAGTTCTATCTTCATTCTCATTTCTCCTTCATTTCCCACGGTTCCAAACACCATCTTCAACTCTCTCTTCATTCTCTCACGGTTTGCAATAGTACACACCACCATCTCCATCTTTGACCTCTTGTAAAATCTAGCTCACTTGTCCAAATCAAAAACAAACACCACCAATCTCTTCCTCTCATCAAGCTCTCTTCATTCCTATCTTCTCAAAACTTCAAGAGCCCCATTTCGGTGCCAAGGAGTTCCACCATTGAAGGAGCTTGAGCTTGTATTTTGACATATTATTACTCTCCTTTGCTTCTAGGTAAGGAATCTCAAATAAAAACTACATTTCCTCCATGTTTTTGTGACCGAAAATACCCATTGATGGAGCTCTTTGTGTGACTTTGTTCTAGCTTCATTCCAACCTTTCATGGACTAGGTGGAGTCCTCTCTTGTATATATTCAAACTCTCTTCAAAGACCAAGGTAAAACAACTACATTAATGTTTTTGAAACAATGTAAAATTAGGGTTTACAATGAGATGAAGCTTATAGCTTGAATACTCATTATAATGTTTGTATATTGTTTAGAACTTGACAAGGAATCAAATACCTTACCGGTTTTATAAGGAAACAAGAAAGAAGTTGTTTGGAAAAGAGGTAAATATACTAACCTAATGTTGTTTTAATGCCTTAGGAGAAATGAGCTTATAATGCTTGTTAAAACTACCTAAAGAGCAAAAGGTGAATGACCTAGTAAATGTTCTCAAGGAGACTAGTAAAAGAATATGTCTTGTTGTATGTATTTGCAGGTCAAAGGCTTATATTTGGAAATTCAGTGTTTATGATTTAAGCACTTTAAGGGCCTAAGTGCCATGCAATTTAAGTTATGTATTACATTTTAGTATAGTGAGATTTGAGTGAAGTGTTGTGTATGAGAGTGTTCTTGGTGTTCTTAGTGTTCTTGGGTGTTTAATGATGAAAACAATGTGCTAAGGTGTAACAAAATGCTAGGAGAACCTATGTCGAAATTTAGGAAATGCATAAGGAGTTCAAGATGTTATAAAGGAATTTTGATGAACTAGGAAGTGTAAGCTTAGAAAAAGGGATTTCAAGGATGACATAAGGAGTTTTAGTTTGTAAGAAATGATGTTTAAGTAATGATGTTGTGTGGAAGAAATATCTTGATATAATGATTAGAATAGGCAAGGAATACCACTTAGAAACTTAAGGAGAAGATACTATAAGTGTTGGAGGCTTTGGGGAAATTTGGTTAAGTGTTTAAAGGCTTAGAAATTTGAGTATAATGCCTTGTCCGAACTTCCGTCCGGATGTGGAAGTTCGGACAGGCTCTGTTGGGTAAAGATATTCTCACTCGCGAGCAGTGTCCGAACTTGGGAAGTCCGGACACTAGTTCGGACGTACCCACTCTTCCTTAGGATTATCCTCGAACTGTGTCCGAACTTGGGAAGTCCGGACACATGTTCGGACGCACGGATTTCTGTCTAGACTTTTTCTCGGCTCACGTCCGAACTTCCGAAGTCCGGACATAAGTTCGGACGTGTGTCTGTTTTCTGTCTAAAGTCACGGCTTGCGTCCGAACTTGGAGGTTCGGACACAAGTTCGGACGGGCCACTGTATGGACCAAAAATTGTTGTTTTTAGAGGGGAAATGTTATCTAAAAATGGTAATAAGTTAGTAATGATATTATAAGGTTATATAAGGCATGTTAGGAGTGTTATAATGGTAATTAAAATGGTGAAGAGTTATAACAAGTGTGAAAATAAAGTAAAATAGATATGTGACGTAACAAGTTAATGATGGACTAGTGCGTTAATTAACCGACGTTACTAATGTGTTTAGGATTCTCTCAAGGTGGAAACGAAACGAGGCAAGGACCAAGGTATGGTTTTCTTGCAGTCTGTTGTCTACCGGTTTACACCCGCTTGGGTGTTGTTTGCTTTTCTGTGTGTTACGACCTTATAAGATTAAGGCATGAAAAGAGTTTACAGTTGTTATACATTAAGATGTTGTAATGTTGTGACTCCTTTCCCTTGGTTGTCTAACAAGACTTAAATATTTGCTTGTATGTGACTTAACAAAATATTGTGTGATCACTAACAAGTGCTAATCGGGGGGAGTGAGGAGTCCGGTATGTTCCGGCCACGCGTGTGAGGACGGGAGTCGATGTCATATCCGGTTCGGCTCTCTTGGTGTATGTATAGGTTGTATTCCAATTTGGTTTCTACCTTCCCTTAGCTTATCCAAAGCTAGTTACTGACTCACGTCGGGCCACAGGGGCATATGAATGTTATTTCGGTGTGCTTGGGATTACTATATCCGACACACCTTGGGTATAAGTTAACCGTTCGATATAACTGGACGGTAACGAGGTTGGTAACGAGCTTAACATGGGATTGGCAATAATCTCTAGGCTCACTATGTATACTAACTATGGTGGAAGGTTCCTTGTGAGAACCGATTTTATGGTGTTATGTATTGTTGTTGTGCTATGCAATTTCCCTTGCTATGCTTTGGTGTATATATGTTGGATGTTTTAAAATGAATGCCATGTTATCATGACAATTGGTTGCGCGTATCCCGGTAGCCGATGGGCTGCGCGTTAATCATACCAGCAAAGGTTGCTGACCCCCTTGGGGGCTCCATATTTTACTGCAGGATGAGGATCGAAGAAGCGGAGTGGCTCTAGATCCTAGGTCGATGATGTACTTTTGGTTGTTTTGCTTGTTGAGCCCGGGATGCGCCTGTGCTCCCGAGGCATTACATTTTGGTACCGTTTGTTAAACAGTGATGGATGTTTACGGTTGGTAGGTGTGATGTAAATTAAATACTCGGTATGGTTGGATATATGTATATGTGTGGATGTTAGGATCTATGCTCGGGAGTCTGATCATCAGACCGATACACTTGTATTTATTCTGCCTAGTTAACCACGTGGGTGGTTGACGGCGTTATAACACCAAAGCGTTTAATTATTGTTGGTTGGTTTTCCGCTGCGATTTCAGTAGTTGATAGGGGCGTAGTAGGGGTGTTACAGGGTTGCTCCATAGATACGACATGTAAACAATTTTAACCCCTTTTGTAGCAATGATGATGGCCGTATACACCAATCTGAGCTCACTTGTTATGATATACTTAAGTTTGCATTTCTGTTTGATTTTCCATGCAGAATGTCGTCATGTAGTGGGCACAATTTCAACACAACCCCTACCAAGGATTTGAAATGCCACTGCAATTTGAGTGCACAGTTGCATGTTACCCGTAATGTTAGAAACTATGAGAAGTCGTATTTCAATTGTGCCAATAATAAGTGCAAATTTTTTGTATGGTGGAGAGACGTCTACCCACCCATCCATACTTCACCAACTCATGCCTCATCAAGAGCTTCTTCTTCCACTGGTGATATCGAATCTATGCTATTTGAATTGAAGAATCAAAATGCATGTATGCTGAATAAGCTCGAGGAGATACAAAAGACAAGATTGGCTGAGCTTCAGACGACGAATGATGGTTATATGAAGATAGTGTTTGTCATAGTCATAGCGTTTTTTTTTTCCGGTATTCACTGATGTAAAGACAACAGACAACGTAGTAATAGTTTGGAGTGTTTTTTTCACCACACCATCTCGAAACCTGACTTGTATTGGTTTTTCAACATCCAGTCATACAAATACACTCCGAGGTCATACCAAAGTATAATCTAGTCACGTTTCACGCATCAGACAGATACCCATGTAACATTGTACGTCTGCTTCGCATGCACTCCTGTGGCCTGTCTCTTCGATTGTTGCCCTCTGCCAGTACTAAATATGTTCCCTAGGCTGACAAATCATTAATAATAACCAACTCTGGATTAGTAGTTGCCAATATCTATGTTTAGTATGTCAGTCAATTTGACTGTTGGGACGCTTAAAATATGTCTTGATCTGTTTAAATCTCTAGGTACAACCTTTACAATACTACTACAATGGTGTGTCCTGCCCTGGAATGCCCGACTCATCACTCATGGCCCGTGCAAGTGGCTCTATCGAACAGGGCCATCAAATATTAGGGGCCCAATTTTGTATTTAATCTCTTTTTACTATGTTGTCATGAGAAAATTATAAAGTGCCTAAATATATTTTATATGAAGTGTTATAAGGGGCCACATGTTATCTATTTTTATTTTGTAATTTTTTATCATAATATAATTAAATTCTATGAGGGACTCATTTTAGGGAACAATTTCATAAAAATACCCAATAAAAAAAATTACATGCCGTGGTATTTTTCGAACAGAATTACGTGGATTTGCCAACCCCATGTAAAGAAGCAGCCACAGGGTCATGAACAGCTTGCCAGAAACCGCGGCCATTGCAGCCATTGTCTCGGGGTGGTTTCTGGCAAGCTGCGATGACCGTGACTGCTTCTTTGCATGGGGTTGGCACAGTGGCGTATTTTTTTTAATGACTTAGCCAACAATATAGTGGCATTTCATGAAATTCCTCCTTTTTAAATTTGTTATTTTTATGAAATTTTTCCCTCATTTTTGATTTTGTCACGGGCCCCCAAAATCATCAAGACGACCCTTGGACTCTACATCCGTCTGTGCGCTTCTCTAGAATTCTCCCTCTTCTTCTCTCAAACTTTCATCTGTTACACCATTCGAACTTTTCTCTCCTACACATCCTCCAACTTCCGGGAATGGATAGTGGTGAAAAAAAAGTTCTACCACTTTTTACGACCGCCTTGTCCTGGGAAAACTGTTGACGGCGGATGATATACAGCCGACATCCATGGCCACATGGCTCCGCCAATCTTGGCTCTCATATGGCAGTTTGCGTTTCTGTAAGTTAGGGCCCAACTTTTTCCTTTTTGAATTTGCCCTCCCGTCGACCTTGCATAAGATTTTGTCTAGGGGGTTATGGCTGGTCGATGGTTCTCTATTGGCTCTCCAGCAATTTCAGAGGGGCCTTAGAGCAGAGGAACATGTATTCAGATGGGTACAATGCTGGGTTAGGGTAAATAATATCCCCAGCAACCATTGTACCAAACAGGTTGCTAAACTCCTTGCGTCAAAGGTGGGTGTGGGTGCATACATGATATCTTTCGAAAAGCCCAGTGAATCTAATCTCCCATACTTGCGTTTCAAGGTTCTCATGGATTTAGCTAATCCGGTCCGTCGTTCTATATCTTTGACTCTAGGAGAAGAAAACCTTGTGTTGTCAATCATATATGAAAATCTCCCAGATTGTTGCACTGGTTTTAAATTTAAATTAGATACTCCCATGCATAATCCAGATTTTTGCTTTGCCACGGATGGTAAATCACTACGGCCGGAGGTGTACTCGCGGAACAGTGAATTTCCACCACAAGACGGTTGGCTACAGGTCGGCGCCGACGGTGCTGATACCTATCTGCAGTTGCTCATTCTGCCACCATTAACACATCGTCCCCCGCCACCAGAGAGCAGCAAAACAATCCCAGCCTTGCCCATTTCAACCAGCATGCCTCCAACCCACCACCCAACACGGTTCATCCCCTATGCTCCAAGCAAGTTTAGATGATGAGAATCTTCCCATCAAAAAAAGGAAGATTGTAGATGGAGGAAGCTGAAGAATCGGAACTTTAATTACATATTTATGTAGCATTGAAGTTGGCTGCCCCGCTGTGATGGGTTTATGTTTGAAAACAAAAATTCGAGACAAACACTTTTAATATCATAAGGATTGTTTAGGATTGGAAGATTATGCTAACCGTATAGGTTTTTTGGATTAGGATTTCATTGGATGAGCATTTGTCAATGTGTCATTAGACTTTTGTTGTTTTCAAGTGGATTATGTCTCTTGTGTGCAAACGATGTTCTGTAGATGGCTCAATGTACTTGTTGTTATGCAATGTGGGGATATGTGACTATGGCTGAAAATGTGCTTTCACTAATGGCTCATTCTACTTTTGCTGTTGTTAAACCTGTTAAGTGGGGATTTATCCCTTCGGCTGAAAACTCAAGTTCTCGTACGTTAGGTTGCTTAGGTAGAGGTTGGTAGAGTGAATATGTATGGGCTAGTGACATTTCCAGATTATATTGTAAGGTTAGGTTATGTAGTGACAAATGGAAACTATCTTCATTCAATAATTTTAAAAAGTACCTTTAATTTCATATATTCAAAATATTCCTTTTCAATGACTGTATTAAGTTTAGAACATTCTGCTCATGATGGTATTCACATTGCATATTACACAATGTACCAAAGGCTACTTCCAGTAAAGCGGCGAACTACCAGTTGCACTTGAGATATAACTACCCACCTTCTCATACTGAATATGGACTCGACTGAATGACATGATACAGTCAGAATTGCGATGGTTGAACACGCTATATGTTCATCATGATTTGGTTGCATACACACAACGTGATCCCCTTTAAATAGCATTAGAAAACAAAAATTCCAAACAATGAGATGTAATTTCACAAGGATTGTAAAGGATTGGTAGAATATGCTAATGGTGCCGGTTGTTTAGATTAGGATTTTTTTGGATAAGCATGTGTCTCTAGCACATTTTACTTTTGTTGTTGTTAATCTATTGGGCTGAAGATGATGTTTTGTGGATGGTTCAATGTACTTTCGCTGTTGTTATGTGGGGATATGTCCCTAGGGCTGGAAATGTGCTTCGTTAATGGCTCATTCTACCTTTGTTGTTGTTTATTGGACATTTGTCCCTTGAGATGAAAACTCAAGCTCTTAGGTAGCTTGGTAAGTGTTGGTATAATGAATGTATGGGTCAATAACATTCCAAACTATATTGTAGGGTTAGGTTATGCAGTGAATCATGGAAACTATCTTCCTTCAACAATTAAAAATGAACCTTTCGTTTCATATATTGCAACGATTTATTTTCAATAACTGTATTAGGTTCAGAAATTTCTGGTCACAAATGGTATTCACATTGCATATTACACAAAGTACTAGGGCTCCCCTGCAAAGCGGCGAACTACCTATTGTACCAGAGAGATAACTACCCAAGTTGTCATCCTGAACAGGAATCGATTGAATGACATGATGATACAGTCAATAGAGAAAAATACAATATGTTCATCTGATTTGGTTGCATTCACAGGCAAAGTGCTCCCCTGAGTTGGTTGCGTCGTATGTTTAGGCTGTTCAGTCCTTATCTCCAGTTTCATAGCTCCTGTCTTCACTACCAATTATAAACCTTCAGTGACCACTTTTTGTAGCTTCAATAACTATTTAGGTTCAGAAATTTCTGGTCACAAATGGATTCACATTGCATATTACACAAAGTAATTAGGGCTACCTCTTACAAAGCGGCCAACTACCTATTGTACCAAAGAGATAACTACCCAAGTTGTCATCCTGAACAAGGAATCGATTGAATGACATGATGATACAATCAGAATTGAGATAGTAGAACATACAATATGTTCATCTGATTGGTTGCATACACAGGCAAAGTGCTCCCCTGAGTTTTTGTTTGTCATATGTTTAGGCTGTTCAGTCCTTATCTCCAGTTTCATAGCTCCTGTCTTCACTACCATTATAAACCTCAGTGACCACTATTTGTAGCTTCAATAACTGTATTAGGTTCAGAAATTTCTAGTCACAAATGGTTTTTACATTGCATATTACACAAAGTAATTAGGGCTACCTCCTACAAAGCGGCCAACTACCTATTGTACCAAAGATATAACCCAATTGTCATCCTGAACAAGGAATCGATGAATGACATGATATACAGTCAGAATTGAGATAGTAGAACATACAATATGTTCATCTGATTTGGTTGCATACACAGGCAAAGTGCTCCCCTGAGTTGGTTGTGTCATATGTTTAGGCTGTTCAGTCCTTATCTCCAGTTTCATAGCTCCTGTCTTCACTACCAATTGTAAACCTTTAGTGACCACTATTTGTAGCTTCAATAACTGTATTAGGTTCAGAAATTTCTGGTCACAAATGGTATTCACATTGCATATTACACAAAGTAATTAGGGCTACCTCCTGCAAAGCGGCGAACTACCTATTGTACCAAAGAGATAACTACCCAAGTTGTCATCCTGAACAAGGAATCGATTGAATGACATGATGATACAGTCAGAATTGAGATAGTAGAACATACAATATGTTCATCTGATTTGGTTGCATACACAGGCAAAGTGCTCCCCTGAGTTGGTTGTGTTGTATGTTTAGGCTGTTCAGTCCTTATCTCCAGTTTCATAGCTCATGTCTTCACTACCAATTATAAACCTTCAGTGACCACTATTTGTAGCTGCAATTGTATTCTGGAGAAAGATTTCTCCGTATTCGTTTCTACTTCGACTTTTCGATCAGTGTTGTAAGAAGACAGCATATACGAATGGCGTAATCACTTCCACAAGAACATCAAAGAGATGCATTCAACAAATGTATCACAACCCACGGGAACCTTAGTTTACTTAGCTAACATAAGTAGTCGCATTTTGAAATACAGGGTGTTACAGTAACTATTTCAGTGATAGCCAAAAAAGCAATTTAGACACTTAATGACAAAATAGAAAACCAGTGGAAGCAGCCAGTAAACAATGACAACGG
This sequence comes from Limonium bicolor, assembly GCA_023374045.1. Lineage (NCBI taxonomy): Eukaryota > Viridiplantae > Streptophyta > Magnoliopsida > Caryophyllales > Plumbaginaceae > Limonium > Limonium bicolor. Next base: position 138,523,050 of record CM041777.1, on the reverse strand, counting down.
CAGGTGTGTTTACCCGACGACCAGAAACACGGCATACGCCTCGTTAAGAGAAGTAAGGGTTTGCATGGGGGCACATCATCTTTTTTTTTTTAAGCACTACCACTCTTTAAAAAAAATATCTAGTCGGTCGGGTTGAAGTTCACCCATATCCAACCCGTTTAAGAATGTATAGACCCATGTCATTCTAACAACAAGATTTAAACTAAGGGGAATGAGGATCCCTGCTACCGTGCACTATATCGTTAGTTTTGGTTACAGAAAAACTAGTCTTCAATTTCATATCCAATTCCTTCAACATCTACTCCACCTCCTCCTCATCCTTCTCGAGTTCCTTTTGTATAAAGTCCATTTCTTCCAGAAATTTTTTGTGTGCCAGCGAACGTACAGACCTACGGACTTCCATTGTGTAAATTGCAAACTGCACTATTTGGTGGACACTCTTAGGTGGACAATCCTACAATCAAAAGACATATATTGAAGCTCATAACGAAACAAGACATGGTGTTATTCGTAATCACAAGGGCAAAAGGATACTGACCGAACCGACGCATTCATTCATTAGTCTCTTCTCCACAATGCCCTTTTCCATATCCGCAGGGGCACTTGGAATAAATTCAGCACTCACTGCACATAGAGTTAAAATATGTGGATGTTTAGAAAAGTTAAATTGAGTTTAAACCATTAGAACACATAGTAGGAAATTAGGGTTCTTCAAACCCGGTGGGTACTGTCCGTTGTTTGTAGTTTCCTCAAAATAATTAGGCTGAGATGAAGTGTGCCGTTTAAATACAAAGACCAAAGGTAAGTTGATGCGTGTCCGCCACGCCTGGCGTTTGGCGAACCGGCGTTAGGTGGGCGTGGCCCACCTTCGTTCATTTTTATCAGTCGTTTTAGACCATGATTATCAATGGTTCTTATGAGTTCTTAAGTAAATAAATAAATAAATAAATATGATGTGGAAGAGAGAGAGTTAAGAACTATAATTATGGGTTCTTGTGGAAGAACTTTTTAAGAACCCAAAAATGGGACCCACCATGTTTTTCCCCTAATTATAATATGTGAAATATAAATAGTTAAAACTTATATATTTTAAAATCTTATTATTTTAAAACCTCTAAATATATATAAATAAACCAAATATATCAAAATTCTTAAAATCTCACATGAAATCTTTATTGATTATGTTTTTCACATTTTAAATATATATTTATTTTAGGTAAATTGATATTTATTATTTAATATTTATATTTTGGTGATATAAAAGTAATATTAAAATATATTTGAAAAATATAATATGTACCAATCTATTCATTATAATATTTTAATCCTGAATATCAAGTGAAAAATAATAAAAAATAATATTAATAATATATATGAATAAGTTTATTTTATTTTTGTTTCAAAAATATTGTAAATTTTAATCATCTATAAAAGATTAAGTTAAAATTATTTGTGTATTATTGAAAATAACAGTAATAATAATTAATATTAATGTTTGTATTATACAATGCTTAATAGAATGTTGTTGTTTGATTAAAAAAAGGGAAAATTACATTGCCCACCCATGACGTTTGGCGAAATTACACAGCCCACCCACGAGGTTTGAAAAATTACTTTGCCCACCCATGTGGTTTCCACAATTTTACATCCAACAACTTTTCTAATATTTGATCAACTTAAAATATAGTTAAATGATATCCAAATTTGATGAAATTTTACATGGACGATATTAAAGTGTTATATTTTGGTAAAACGTGAAATCCAACGTTTTTTAAGCTCACATATGATCCGTGGGACCCGATGAAACATGAGACATGTTTCATTGGGTCCCACAGGTCATATATGACCTTAAAAAACTTTGGATTTGGCATTGAACAAAAATATAACACCTTAGTATTGTCCATGTAAAGTTTCATCAAATTTGGATATCATTTAACCATATTTTAAGTTGATCAAATATTAAAAAAGTTGCTGGATGTAAAATTGTGGAAACCACATGGGTGGGCAAAGTAATTTTTCAAACCTCGTGGGTGGGCTGTGTAATTTCGCCAAACGTCATGGGTGGGCGATGTAATTTTCCCTTAAAAAAAAGTATTCTTATAATAATTAATAAGTAAAAAAATTAGATGATATGACAATAGGGAGAGTTTAAAACTAAATGATAGGTTCTCTGATGATGGTAAAAATTAAACATGGTTCTTAAAATGATGTGGAGGTGAGAGAAATAGGAAAAAGAGTGTTAAGAACCCAAATTTGAGTTCTTTGATAATGATGCTCTTGGATAAGGTGCACAAGGACTTGTAAATCAATCAAAATCACTTATTTTCTACCTGTCACAATAATGATTACTGTTTTACAATTTAAACTAGTATTCCTCCTCTTTTTGTGGGAACTACTCATATTCTTGTTTTTTCTTTTTCGGCTAAAACAATGCAAATCAACTAAAAATAAGAAGGAGATCTTGTACACTCCAACACGGCAAACTATGAAGTAAGGAGTATTATTATTGTATTAACCCACCTCGAATAAATAAGGTTTTTTAATAAAAACTCTTAAACGTCAATTATTTGTTGTAACAAAATAGAGAGTCTAAAACGACTGACAAAAATGAACGGAGAGTATTAATTTCTTGAAATGTGTTGTGTTGCAGTGTCTTTTTAAATTAATGCATATTTGACTACTAGTAGTAATTGAAAATAGACATATAATCTTACAATTTTACCAGTACTAATATAAGTTAACGTATTTGTGTTCTTCAAAATTAATAAGCGTGTGCATATATTAATAATAAGGGGTAGAATTGTGAGAGGGATCAATAAAAAACTAGTACTACAACTTTTTGAGTGGATTCCACTCTCACTATTGTAGTTGCTAATTTCTTCTAGTAAAAAGTAACCAATAGAAAGTTGTCAATAAAAAAAATACAAATCGTGTGCACAGAGTCAAAAGCACGACGTGCGTAGTTGTGATCATTTAATTCGATTTGATGTATTTGTAGGCGAAATACATCATTCATCGGGGAATGAAGCGAATAAGTAATCCTACAGTACTACCCCACTCTACAAACACATCAAGTAATGATAACGTATACACTTCCCGATGTGATATTATCCTACCCCACTAAATGTTTTTATTACAGTAAGAAGATCGATAAGGAAAAGAACTAGCATTGGAAAAAAAACCCTGGTGTGTATTTATTTATACCTTAAATGCTGTCACCTAACTTTGTTGCCTGTTACATTCGCCTATAAAAATAAGGGAAGTTAGTGAACGTAGATGCTCTCACTTTTCCAGGGATTAGGGCAGGCCCATAACGTCTATCACGGTGATGGAGTACAGTGAGAATATCGAATCGAGTGACGATGAAAACTTCCCCCGAAAGTTCGAGTGCCAAGACCACAATTACAAATGTCATCAGTTGTTGATGATGAGCTCCACAAGTTGGGGCAGCTTGTAAAACGACGCCTGGCCCGAGTACTAACCCAGGTAAAACTAATTGACACTTACACCATGCACCGAGAATTCACGGTTACAAAGTTGCAGCTTGATCGTCTGGGGGTAGACTACACCACTCTAGGCCAGCTTTTTACAACATACCACGACTGTTCGGAAAAATACGTCCCATGGCATGATGATAAAGAGGCTTGTGAGAATCATAGAAAGTTGAACACTTCCCGTGTGGAACTTCTGGAGTACAGCAAGCTGCGCAAGTCCAAAATCTAGAAATTTATCTTACGTTCCACAACTATATGTCGTATTTAGTTTTATGTAGTAAATTAGTAAGTGTGTCATTTCAATTAAATTAATGTACTTTTGGCTGTCCAGCCAGTCCCGCTGCGCGTTCAGTTGACTGAGCCTATTCACCTTTACCTAGGCATTGCTGGGCGTATGCGTAATGATTACTATAAGAGTAGCTCTTTAGGTCTATCTATTATGGGGGGTGGAGGAGTGGGGCTGGGGGTGGAAGGGAGGTGTGAGCGTCGGAAACATATCTTAGATGATTACGTGGCCAGATTTTTTGTCTTTGGGTTAGGCCGGTACCTGGCCCACCAGGCCCAGTATAATCATTATTATACTAAACAACTAGTTGAATTCTGTTCTTAATATAACTGCTAGTGTTAGGTCGGTAAACAATTGTACTTAAATAAGCGGTAAAATTGTACAACACAGTATTAATCATGTAACGGCGCACCCCCGGACGCTTCTCTAGATGAGTCAAACACTTATTTTGGCTGTGTCATTGGAGAGATCCAGAGAATAATACTCAAAGACTTTGGTCAACCAAGCAGCATAGGGCATAGAGGAAGCACATTGGGTAATTTCATGATGGAATAACCACCCTGAACGAATCAACTTTACCCAATTTTATGCAGAAAACTATCGCATATATTGACATTATAACTATATTTTAGTTCCCCCAAACTGAGACATCGTGTATATTAATGTACATGAAGGAATACCCACCCTGAAAAATCCGACTACTAACACAAAAAGGACTCCGACGGAAATGCGACAAAATAGGAACCTTCGTGGTCAGACGCACCAACCTTGACGTGTCCAGTAGACCCTAGTACATTCTAAGTGTAAATGTAGCAAAAGACCAAAACAAACAATACGGAACCTAGCCAACATACATAGCTGAAATAGCTGGACTTAGTGAATCAGGTGAGTGTGATCACTGATCACCTAACCTGTGGTGGAGCACGCGTCACCGACCATGTCGGCCGTTGCAATGGATGGTGTGTTACTGTCGTACCCTGTTGTTGAACTGGTGCTTCTCCCAGTGCCAATTTCACCGTCGAAATCGGGAGACATGTTATCAGCCGCAACCTCTGCATTCCCGCCCATGTTGGTACCGAATCTGGAAGATTTAATTTCGAACAACGACTTGGAGTCTGCTGTGTCGGTAATTTCGGAGAAACACGGATAAGAAATTTGCATGTCCCGATTCAGGTTATAGTCTGAACGACAGCAGGCGCAGCCAACACATGGGTGTTCGCTCAAAGAAGATTCGTGTGTACGATCATCTTCTTCACTGGTCGATATGATAATTGGGGTGCCAGCCACACCTGTTTGTTGAATATGGACACCAACGAGGGGGCTGCTTTCGCCCTGTACGTATGAATCGTCGCTTAGAACTACCATCGGTACAACAGCAGCTTGCTGAACGATGGTAGAATCCATTTGTTGAACCCTTAACCCTCGTTGTATGACTGGGTTATGCAGCCCTTTATTTTCATTGTTATTATTTATAGCGGTCCCGCGGGACTGGCCTCCGTCTATTGCTTAGGTTACTTAATTTTAAAAGTAATTTTTATTCGAACAGCCTGAATGATAAACAATGGAAAGGAAAGGAAAGATATAGAATTCTGTTGTCGGCCCAAAAAGTGGAACTAATGAGTGACACGTGACTAGATCATGCTTTGATATGACCAATGAGTAAATTCATATGATAAGATGGTGGCTGACCTCCGCAATTGGTCATGTACTAAAAGGTTAAGAGAGTAAAAGTTATCCTATATGACAAGTCATTTTCAAAACCCGTAGGGGGTATTATATCCGTGGTAAAAATTGTAAAAGAAAATAATTCATACGTCATATTTATTATTTAGATAGCTAACGTTATTTTCAATATATACTATAAATATAAAAAAATAGAATAATTATAAATATTTGTATTTATGTACAAATAACGAATTTCATGTGGACAACGTAACTAGATCACACTTTGGTATGATCACATAGTAGATTTTTATGACTACATGGTAATACACTTCGACTACAAGTCAAGCATCGAGAGGATTTGGCAATAAATGATAATTCTGGTAGCTACAACACAGCACGGGAAAGTAGCTCATCACTGTGCTGTCGGGTAGCTCTAGACAGTATAGAATTCTGTATGTCGGCCAAAAAAACTAGAACTGATGAGTGACACGTGACTAGATCATGCTTTTGTGTGACCAAAGAGTACATTCTTATGATAAGATGGTGGCAGACCTCCGCTTTTAGTCATGTATTCAAAGGCTGAGAGAGTAGTAGTTATCCTATACGGCAAGTCATTTTTAAAACTCGTTGGGGGTATCATATCCGTGGTAAGATTTGTAAAAGAAAACAATACATACGTCATATTTATTTGTATTTAGCTAGCTAATGTTATTTCCGATATATATTATATATCATAGAATGCTTTGAATAATATAATAATTATAAATATTTGTATTTAAGTACAACTAACGAATTTCATGTCCACAACGTGACTACATCACACTTTGGTATGACCACATAGTAGATTTTTATGACTAAATGTTGATACACTTCGACTATAAGTCAAGCATCGAGAGGGTTTGGTCAAAAAAGTTGGCAAAATATTAGAATTCGGGTAGCTGCATCACAGGACGGGAAAGTAGCTCATCACTGTGCGGTCAGGTAGCTCTATACAATATGATCATATGGCTCTAACTCCTAAAACACAGTTCTGAAGTGAGCAATATCATTCCCACCTTTTGCTCCATGATTCACAATCAATTTATTACTTAAATACACAGTGTGCACAACACAAAACATATTGGTTCCCATAATTGAGTAGTTATAGATATTGCTGATATATTTACAAAGACATAACTAACAACATAATCAACTTTCAAACTTAATCAATTCATGGGGTATACCCAATGTTCTAAACAGACCTGTCTTCGGGCAAGCCATGTCAGGCATAGGCGTGAATATGGTGTTGTCGACAACTGTTGTGATAAAGGCTGTCCAGCTGATGAGTACATGATTGGTACTTCTGTTTCATTTTCATTGTTAACAACATGCATGCCTGTAATGAGCCTGTAAATGTCTGTTGTCTGGCTACTAAAAGTTGAGATCCTAGCAATGGTATTCGGATATGCAGTTGAGCTTAGTAGCAAATAAAACATAACAAAACAAGATTACATACCTTGCTTAACGCAGTTGAGAATAGACTGACCACATCACGTTCTTTAGTGTCCAGTCAAGAGGTGGGTCTCCCCAAGATCATATGTTTGATCCACGGCTTTGAGCCTACAGTTGTTACATAGTCATGAATTTGGTTCTCATTACCAGTAGTTGTCATTGTGTATAGGTAGCCACGTTAGTGCATATACCTGTAGGAGGATTGCTTCTACATTATTCAATTGTCTGATTAGATAGGGTCTACGTTCATTATTCTCGTGTAGCAAAAATTTACAAAGATATCTCTTACGCAGTATCTCCATTTGTTTCTCCTGCATGGAAAACAGGGCATTGCAGATTAATAGTGTGGGGTAAGGTACTCAACAACAAGCCAAATAGATGAAATAATAATAAATGCAACGTCTCCTAGGAAGATAGTCATATTCACGGGGCTCACACTGTCTTTCTGTAGACCGGGATACCATCGAGCCACATCACCCATGAAGGTCTCCATATGTCGCAATGCAAATATACCACAGTCACTATGGGTATCCCGAGACTGCCAGCCCATTGTCATTACTACGATTGTCGTTGTTCCTCTGAACATATACTCACCATGAACAACAGATACCGAAGAAATGAAATGATTCATGGATTTGACCTAGTTTATCAGGACACAGGAACCACATGTGTTAACTGGGTATGTCAACGAAATTATTTGAAGTCATGATATGTAATTAAGAATCAGTAATCTTAGTTCGGGGTGCATACTAGTGTATGCATGACTTATCCGTACTTGGCAAGCACATTGAATCCATCGACTGTTCTAGCCATATTGTACAGCACAAGGTTACACTTTTTGTTATAGTCGAGCACCAACACATAGTAGTGCGAATGGGCGTGTACTGGTACGAATACCATAACGACATGCGTTATGTCATTCGTCTCAAATCCCACCTCGCTGAACTCATTGTACATAGCCTTATTATACAAGCAGCATCCTCATACGGTGCATTGTTGCCGACATTTTCATTTCTCTTTCTCGCAAGGGCAGTGATAAAAAGCTGGACAATTAGATTGTCAGAGTGTTTAAATTGTTGGTAGTAAGTGTGAGCCTCCTAAAAATCTACTATGAATGGAAGTACGCACGCTTACCGCTGTGCTGCAGAAAAAACGGTTAGGAGTTCCTTCACGTCTTCGTCGGTTCTCAAAGTTAAGCACCCTCGCATGAAAATCTATCATGCAGCTGTTCAATTCCGCTTTGGGCGCGAAACACAAGAAGGCTTCAACTGGAATCCTAGTATCACCTTCCAAGTAGAATGTGACACTACAATAACCAACTCATTACAAACACAACGCTATCTTTCCGGCAATAATAACAGTCAATTGTAAAGAAGAGTATGGGTCGTAGAATACAACATTCACGTCTTCTCACAGGTTGTTCTTACAAGACTGTAGACAAGGTCTTCTGTCCTGTCAGGCAACGCCGCCGGGTCGACAGGTCCATGAGAGAACGGGGACGCATATGTCTTCATACACCCCATATTTTGAGATGAGGATGCATGAACACAAGTTTCACCGATCACACCACTACCCAATGTCTCCGGTCCAGACTTGGTCACTTGTGTCATTTCCTCAGATGCCACTTTCTGCTTCTCTTTCAATTCCTTTTCAGCCAATCTGACTTTGTTTTTCTCTTCTTCTATCACACGCTGCGCAGCATCCAGATCCTTTTCCTTTTCCGACATTTCACTCCTCCACCTATCAAATTTATCACTCTCGCTTAAGCAATACGCCGTCCTAAAATTAATATACCTCACCTCACTGTGCAACCTCTCTTTCACAATTCCGATGCTTTTCAGTAGGTGAGGCAATGTGGTTGTAGGCTCATCCAATTTTTTCATAATTTCGTAACTGCATTCTTCTACAACACCAACCATACACGTACTAGACTCCTCTGATAACACTTCAGTTTCATTTCTCTCTTCGGGTTCACATGTGATGGTGTCCTCAACTGCCAACACACAATTATGATAATCAAATTGACCCTGTTCCGCATGACTTGTGATGGCTTCCTCTATTGCCATAACACATTTACGATCCTCCACATGATCTACAGTCTGCAGTCATTTGCATTAGTGCGATTGTGATGAATCAAGGACATAGGTAAAACATGAATAATATGTACAAATAGTGGTTGATACAAACCTCTCCGGTTGGAAACACAGGACGCGGATCCACAATGACAAGAGGTCTGGTATTGACGATCCTGCCCGCTCCAAATTTTCCAACAACTCTCTCTCTCTGATTAGCCTGTCTTTGTACATGTCTTTGCTCCATTTGGATATCGATGGATAGCCGTACTGAATGTGACGGCCAAGAAGAGCCATTTTGTCAAAATAGAACAGGTTAAGGAACAACAGAGAGCCGGTGAAGTAGTGGGTTTTGAATGTACTTTGCTAGTACTTACAAACAGACTCTACCAACTTGTCAATTGTGTATCTACACCAGTTCAGCCTAGATGCATTTGACGGGTCTTGTATTAATGGCAGAATCATGTCGTTGCACCTTAGGTCACACTTGCCGCTGACGCAAGTGGAGACAACAACACATACAAAACTGGTCTTGAAAAGATCTGTCACTCCCATTGTCGGCCATTTACGTATGAGATCTACTGTTCTGGGTTTTTTACTTCCAAAGACAGCATCCCACCGTAACTTCCATTCCTTGAACTCATCGGACTTTGAGTTTATTGATGCTTATGTGATCTCAACACCACCGGGCGCAAACCCTAGTATGTCATGAACATCATCCTCTGTTACGTCAACTCTTGTGTTATCAGCAAGTATCAACTGACAGCTACGCCAATCAAAATTTGTTGCCAACCAACACCCCAGGCTGTAACAGATTGAATCCACCTCTAGATTCAAGAAATGAGCAAACCCAGTCTCTTGCAGGGCTGCGCGCTGTTCTAGTTAGAGACCATTGATGCCCCTTCTCAATGCAGCTATCGACATTTTGCTGCCGAAAGGTGGGTTTGTGTTTTTTTTCTTTGCCACCACCAAGTCCGTTGTTGAATCTTCAATATCCTCGGCCCTGCACTTGGTGAAGGTTCCCTTGTTGCTTACACATTTGGAGGTTGTTGGTTCGTCTGCAGCGGACAATGGTAATTTAGCACTTGTTCCAGTGGAGTCAGGGCACGAGGGACGCACATCCTTCTTTCCCCTGCTTCGTTGACAGTGAAGATGGCAAATCCACGGTTATCACTACCTCAAAACGAATTAATCGCAACACGAATTAATCGCACATGCATTACAACCACATCAGCGAGGGAGTCGGCGGATGTAAGTAGAACACAAAAACCAAGATCGTTGACAGTATTTGAATTCAAATCTATTCTGGAGTTAGAAAATGTAAATTTGGAGGTAATTATGGAGGAGTAGCAGAACCTGTATGAGGTAGATGGACGATTTGGATGATCCTTTTTGATGAGCTCGGGTCTATCTTCCATTCCACGCTATGATTACTACCGAGTTGAGGACGATGAACACCAGTTTTAGTTAAGTGTTGGTCGGGGTCTTGTGGGCGCGCGGCACGCTAAGGGGGGGGGGGGTATGCAGTCGAACTCGAAATGAGGAACTGAGACTAAGAGTTGGCGTATCGGGGAAGGAACAGGAACAGAGAAAACAACGGAGAAGTTGAAAGGAAGATCAATGGATTAGGCCCCGTTATGGACCTAGATGAAAGTGGTGGGTCCTACAAGATGAAATTTTGGTAAGGAAAACGATAGGTGTAACAGTGTTAGATTTACACGATGAAATTAATCTAGTCCCTTAATTAGTGGGTCCCATAAAGAAAATATTTTCATCTCCTACCAGCCACTGTGTTGAGAACGGAGTCGCATCTTTCTTCCTTATGTTTTTCATCTATCCTTTCTCCTCGCTCCATCTCCATCTCCATCTCTCTCGTAAGTATTTATTTATTATTTTTATACATATAGCAGTTGCAATTAACTAACAATAAAAATATTAATGTGTTAATAAGTTATTTATATATTTTTTAAAATAGTAAATAATTATGTGATTTAGTTACGGGCACACTCATGTATTTGACATTATTTATGCTGAAATAAAATATTACTATATTATACACTATGTATTAAAATATAATGCAGAAATATATGTAACATCTACTAAATACCACAAATAAATAAGGCTGTAGATTTCAAATTGCAAAATGTGTGTAATAACAAAATTATTTAATGTTTCTTTTAAATGCATTTTAAATGATTTTAAGTTATGGTTACGTGTTTTAAGTTTTATATTCTATTCTACAGTAAATAGTTAGTAGCAAATTTTTATTGTTATTCATATTATTTTATGGTGTCTTTCATATTTGTGTTTATGATTGCTTCTAGTATGGTCATGGGAATTATACATATTATTTTTGATCACCTGGAACAACATGGGATTATTGATTTTGGCTTTTTTTCCCCCATATTTTCGTTCTCCTTTTTTCGAAATTTGTTACATAGGCTCACCTACAACACAAGCCACTTGAATATGACCCGCTAGATTCATCATTTAGTATGATACAAAGAGGTTTGATTATTAATAAGTCCAAAAATATATACATTTTTATTTAATTTATTGTTTTTGAAATTCACCAGCATTTCAGTCCTACCTAATAATAAAAATTTAGCATTATTTACCGACAAATGGGGAGAATGGATACTACTAAGTAGAACATAAAAAGATACAAACAAATATACTTATTAGAGAATGATTTATATATCTAGTTTTTAAACCTTCCTTTTTTCTTGAATTTATCAAACATATATATTTTATAAACAGATCTTTCCTAATATTATTCATATAAAGAGTTACAAGCATATTTAATCTTAATTTTCTAAAAATTGTTGTAACTAACTGTACTACAATTAATTAGGAGGAAGAAAAAAAGTAACAGGCGTGCATTACATAGTGGAGCAGGTTAATATACTATACGTAACTAGTTTTAAATATTTTATAAGTGTTTTTATTTTTATTTAACTTCTTTACACTGATTCAATTAATTTTTATGCTTTTATAGGAAAAATAATATACTAATTGTTAAAAGGTTAAGAGAGTAATAGTTATCCTATATGACAAGTCAAGCGTTGTGAGGATCTGGTGAAAAAAATTGGCTGGAGAGGATTCGGGTAGCTGCAGCACAACACGGGTAAGTAGCTCATAGTTGTGCGGTCGGGTAGCTCTATAAAGAAGTCTTCTATATGTTGGCCAAAAAACTGGAATATTTGAGGGACGCGTGACTAGATCATACTTTGGTATGACTACAGAGTAAACTTTTATGATAAGCTGGTGGCAGACCTCCGCTATTAGTCGCGTATGAAAAGGGTCTGGAAAAAAATGTTTCAAAGGAGTACATCCAAGTAGCTGCATTAGATGACGGGAAGGTAGCTCATTGGTGTGCAGTCGGGTAGTCGTGTACAGTATATAATTCTATATGTTAGCCAAATCCAATTTTGATGACTTGCTGGTGGTTAGTGATACTACGTTTTAAGTAATATGCCGTTTTTGAAGTCTTATACTGTACTTATTTAACAATAACGAATTTTAGAATATTTTTTTACTATTATTGATATTGTTTTATGGTATGTTTGGTATATTATGTTTATAATGTTTATGATCTGTTCCAGTATGTTGATGCACATATATATACAGTACATATATTTTTATATATATATATGTTGAGTATTTTTTTGGATATATGTATAACTTCTTAACACCTGGATTAACATGGGAGTATTGATTTAGGCTTTTCTTTCTCAAGTTTATTTCTCAATTTTCCGTTCTCAGTTTTTCTATACTTCCTTATTTATATATTTGTTACCTACTTACCTAGGGTCACCTGCAACACACCGATGTCCTAAGCCACCTAATTTGGACCCGCAACTGATGAAACTATTCATCAGTTACGATATAAATAGTTTTGATTATTAAAAAGCCAAAAAATATTTAATTTTTGAATTAGAAAAATTGTTTTTGAAATTCACCACCTTTTCACTCCAACCTGTAATAAAAATTTAGCATTATTTTCCTTAAGATGGGTAGAATAAATTCTACTACTAACTAGAACATTAAAAGATACATACAAATATACTTATTACAGAATAGTTTTAGAAGAAAACTTATAGTAGTAGATTTGTTTAAGTAACCGTGTCATTTCAGTTTAATATCTGCAAGACGTTTTTATGGGGAAACTACGACGATTTCTTGTCATGATGGGCAAAATATACTAAATTAAAATTAAAATAGTATTCACTTTTATTGGATTAGTAAGCGTGTCATATCAATTTAATGTCTGCACTTTTGTCTGTTCGAAGCCGCCCTCTGCGTAGATATCACTGTTCCTGACCTTGCCTGTCAATTCACCGTCACTGAGGCGCCCCCTTAATAAATGGAAGCAAACGAAACTACAAATGTACTACTGCTATTGATTATAAGTTCTCTACAGTGGGGTTGTGGCGGGAGGCCATAGTTTTGGTCTTTGGGTTGGGTCGGTACATGGACCTGCAGGCCCACTTTTTTCATTCTTGCAAACAATTAATTTTATACTTAATAATTAGTGTTAAACTTGTGAACAAATATTTGAAACTACTGAAATTAAAAAAAACACACACACACACACAGGAAAATCATACAAAACTGGTTGAAAATTATACTAACTATAACTTTAATACCCCGGACCTAAAAATCGTGATTAAATTACTCTAATAGGATTTTTAAAGGCCTAATGGTGCCTAAAGAGTATTGGTAAAGAGAATAAAACCAAAAGAAAAGAGAAAACGCTTGAAAAGCGAAAAACGCTAGAATGCGCGTTAAATGAGTATAAGAGATATATGATCTCGAGAGGGTCCGAGATGGATTCCTAAGGCTTAGTTAGGCCTAATTAGTGTACGGGAATGATTCCCGAAGAAAACGGATCCAAATAATGGATTAAAACGCTAACGGAGTTTTAAAGCACGTTTTTCGAGAAAACCCAAAAACGTGACTTTAAGTGGTCAAACGAACCCGTAAAAATTATGGTTGACTATATAACTATAATTAAGTATTAACGGAAGCTTAATAACCATAAAAAAATAAAGAAACGAGAAAAATCCGAAAAACGGGCCCGGTTAGTGAATAGTGCCAAACCGGGTAAATTAACGAGCGTTTTCTGTAAAAGTCGAAAACGCTCTCAGGCTATATTAATTAAGTGGGCCGATTTTTAGAGCATGAATTAGCTCTCTCTCACACTATATCCTAGCTAATTAAGTGGTGAGTCATAAAGCAAATAGTTAAAAGTGAAAAAGTAAATAAGTTACCTTTCCTTCCTTCTCTCTCCTCCTCTTTTCCTTTCTTCCAACGTGAGCTGCCTTCTCCTCCCTTCCTCTGGCGATTTGAGCTGCTCCAAAAACAACAATGGAGGCCTCTCTTTCTCTCCAAGCTCAAGCCATGTTAGAGCTCCAAATGAAAAACCGAGCACATATTCTTCTTCCTCTCATCACCCTCTATCATTCCTTCTTTTCAAAATACAAAAAGGATGACTTTCATTTTCATGGGTGTTGCCCATTTGAGGAGAAAAGCACATAATCTTGAAGCTTGAAGCTTCCTCTTTCTAACAAGGTAAAAATATCCATGAAAAACTCTTGTTTCTCCATCTTATACCATGGCCGATTTTGGTCTCTAATGGAGCCTTGTTTATTATCTTTTATGAGCATTGTTTCAATCCCTAAAAGCTTGGAGGGAGTTACTCTTTGATTCTTGACCAAAACCCCATCTTAGGGTTTTAAGGTAATCACCCATTTTAGAGCTTTAAGCATTTCTAATTAATGAGCTTAAGTGTTTCTACTTGAACTCATTTCTTGCCTTGAATGTTGATTTGGAGATGGGCAATTCCATGGCCTTTGGCCGATTTCCAAGAAAGAGAAAAGAGAAGAGGAAGAAGTGGAGTGAAAAGAAGAGAGGCTTGTGAACAAGAGGTAAATAACTACCTTGGAGCCTAATTTAATGTTTCTAGAATTGGGAAGGGGAAATAAAAGAATGAATGAACCCAAATGTATATTGGAATGTGATTTGTTGAGATGAGGAGAGTTGTGATAATAATGTACTTGTATAGAAATAATGCAAGTGAGGAAACATTGTGAAATAAAGTGTTTGATTTATGAGCTATGCACTTTATGGACTATGCATTGTGTTGCATTTGGAGGATGGATGAGTTTTGTGTTTTTATGTGTGCTGATAGAACCCTTGTGGTTTGGCTAGTTTTAGGATGAATTAAATGAAGAAAAGAGTTTTGGGCAATGTTAGAGAAGTAGCCAAGTTATGGCAAAATTTGTGTAGAAATCTAAGTGGATTAAGTGTTGGTTTGAGTGGAGAATAACCTAGGAGTGGCTAGGTATGTATGGAGATTGATTTGGCTTAGAAAACCACCTTGGGGATGCTTGCTTAAGGATAGAAGAGATGTGCAAAATCTGTAGCAAAAGAGATGGTTTAAGTGCCTTAGGAGTTTTAGAAAAACAATGAGAATTTAAGGTTTAAGATTGAGACATGAACCTTGGCATGAGAAGTGCATTATCTTGTAGTGCTAGGAATGGCATCATTGTGTGGAGTATTGAATGGTAAGAGACAATACCAAAATCTGTTACAAAGTTAGAAGAACTAGAGAACTAGTTATGTTATATAAGTGATTTTGAGTAAGAATTTGGGTAAGGGTTTAACCCATGATTTGATGAGGTTTAGAGCATGTTTAAAGGTGATTAAACATGTGGAAAACTTGTGGAAAGATTAGGGAAAGATTAAGGGTGGTTTAAGGATTGATTAGGGGCTGAAAAATAAGGTATGTTGCAGATTTTAGCAGGGTCTGGAACCTAGTCCAGGACCATGTTCCGGACCACCCCCTAAAATACCCCCGAGAGTTTTCCAGTACGATAGGTCCGGGACTTAAGTCCCTGCCCATGTTCCGGACCACCCCTTAAATAATGGCCGAGGATAGAAGTCTGTACCTGGTCCGGGACTAGAGATATGGACAAGGTCCCGGACCATATTGAAATTCATGCCGAGAGTTCGAGTGCAGGTTTGGTCCGGGACTTCAGAGATGTATAAGGTCCCGGACCACTTCAAAAATGTGGCCGAGAGTTAAGACCAGCATTGGTCCGGGACTTAAGGTAGGGACCAAGTCCCGGACCACCCCCAGAATCCTACAGAGAGTGTTTTAAAGGTTTCTAATGATGGGGATTTAAATGTTAATGATGTTATATGATGTTAAGGCCTTGTTTGGTGACATGTAAAAGCCCTAGGAATTGTAAGAAAGTGTTAGAAGTGATTGAGGAGTGAGAACTCAAATTAACAAGAGTAAACCGAGATAACGGGATAACGGGGAAGTACGGGAGTAGCATTTTATTATGTACCGTATGAGCCTAGTATTAATAATAATGTTTGAAACATTACCAGAGAATCGTGTGTGAACCGAGCATGGTGAGATGACACGGTAAAGTAAAACCCCGGTGAAAGGTATGATTTTCTCATACTCCGCGTGCTAACCGAGTTACGTTGATTTGTGTGTTTGTGTGCCGGCTTAATCAAGACTAAAGCATGAAAATAATCCCTTGTTTGATTATGTATGTCTCGTTGTATGTTGAATGAGCTAACATACTCGTATGCCGGTGTAGTCTAACATAGAGGAAAGACCGACTCATAGTGAGTAACGTTTGGCTAGAGACCCATAGATCGGGTCGATGCTTATGATAACGAAAACGTGCAAACACACAAACTATCCGTTAAAGTATAACGATAAGGCAAACATATGAACTCCCTAGAATGTGAGGAGAAGTACGGGTTGAGTAAATACCCGATAACGGTTAGAAAACCATATTGAAACAATCCACGAAACAAATGAGAGTGGAAAGATAAGTGAACCTCCTTCAAGAGGATTAAAGATAGTTCGAAGATGTGAACTAGTAAAGAAGGTAAAAGAGACCTAAGGGATTAGTAGCTCCTTGAGACATGGTCGACCTCCTATATGAGGATTTTACCGATTTAAGAAAATAACCGAAAAGTATGCGTAAGTGGAATGTAGGGGTAACTCTTAAAACCTAAGATTAACCGAACTTAAGTAATGTTCCCAAAGTCATTAGAAACATCGAGAGTGAGCTTCTAGTAATATACATAATATTATTATAACTCCGAGAGAGGAGTGTATGGGAATGTAAGTAGTCCGAGAGTAGTCGGGCCTAAGTAAAAAGAGTTAGGAACTAAGAGAGAGTTTCGTGAGCTAGTTGAACCTTTCCACCATGCTAGACCCAGAGTGGGGTCGAAACCGGGGAAGTAAGACTATGCTTGAGAGCCATAAGTTTTGGCCTAAGTATGTATTAAGAGTAATAAGCGTGACGTAGGAGACCTGTAGTGTCTCGAGAATCTACAAGAGCTTGAGTATAATTAACCCAAGAGTGTGGGTGAGTTAATGAGTATAAATAACCCAAGAGTGTGGGTGAGTTAATGAGTATAAATAACCCAAGAGCGTGGGTGAGAAAATGAGTATAAGTAACATGAGAGAATGGGTGAGTATAAAATGAGTAGCCCAAGAGAATGGGTGTGTATATGAATAAGTAACCTGAGAGAGCGGGTGAGGTACTGAATGAGTAAACAAGGCATAGTGAGGTATAACCCTCAAGGCTAAGAGTAAACTGATACAACTAAAACCTTGTTATGTTAGTTAGGAATTGTGTTCCGTGATTGGATGTAGATTCCTTGAGTAGTACACCATATATTGTATTGCTATGATGCATGTTGTTTGACTAAAATGAACTCCATGTATATCCGATAAAAGTAGTCGGCCTACCCCGGTTAGCGCTCGGGGTATGCGAATTTCATATGCAGCGTTAAGCTGAGCCCCTAGGGGCAACATTTTTATTTTCAGGTACACCGAAGATGTTACCGTTCGAGAGTAGGACGGGGTGGGGTCGGTGGGGGTGCATGGGTAGTTAGATTTAATTACTTATGTATTGAAAGAGGTGTAAGACCGAATATGTTATCGGCATCCATATATTGTAGACTCGGTATAGTAAAGAAGTGATTCAAGTATTGTATTTGTAATGTGTACTCGGTTGTTCCAGTTCATCAGACCGTTACGGTATGTAACTTAAGCGTGGTTAGCCACATGGGTGGCTAACGGCGTGTTTCACCCTCATTGTAATTAGATCGCTGCGGTGGAATAAGACTAATAGTAACGGTTTAAGACTGGTAACAACGAGATACAGTTGTTGGGTGTTACAATAACAATAAAGATACAAACAAATATACTTATTACAGAATAGTTTTTAGAAGAAACTTATATATTGTTTAAGAAACTTTTGCTTAGTGTTTTCTTTATTTTTTTATTGTTAATAAAAAGTAAATATCTAGTTATTAAACCTCAGTTGTTGAATTTATCAAACATATTATTCTGCGACAGATCTGTGCCAATATTATTATATAAAGAGTTAAAGCATAATAAATCTAATTTTGAAAAATTGTTGTAATGAATGTACTATTAACAAGGAGAAAAGAAAAAAGTAACAGACATTACAGAGTGGAGCAAGTTAATATACTACACGTTACCATTTTTAAATATTTTGATAGTGTTTTTATTTTTAGTTTAAGTCCTTTAGATTGAGTTAATTCTTTTTTATGCGTTTATAGGAAAAATAATAAAGTAGTAATTGTTAAAAGGTTAAGAGAGTAATAGTTAATGTCCACAGTATTATTTTTAAACATATTACATCAAACTGACCCAATTCCTGATGACGTATTCAATGTTGATGTATACGTATACCATCCCTGACGTGATTCATTTCTTTAGCCTATTGTAATCTGTTTTAGTTGAATTAAATTACTTAGGCAGGTTGCGGGTAAATTCAGGTGGCTTAGAACATCGGTGTGTTGTAGGTGAACGTATGTAACAAATATAGAACCCAGGAGAATGGAAAATTGAGAAAGATAAGCCACATAGAAGATAATCCCATAGTAAGCTGGGTGTTAAAATATATATATATATCGATATACATACTGAAATAAATCATAAACATAAATATAAACGACACCATAAAATAAAATTAACACTAACAAAAAGCTAATAACTATTAATTGTAAAATCGACGTTAAAATTTTAAAGATGTAATATTACTTAAAATCACTTAGAATGCATTTGAAACGCCTTTGGAATATGTTATTAAAACTATTTTGAAAGGCAGTTAAAAACGAAATTTCATATATGAGGAATTTATAAAATTGTTAAAAAGATTTTAGGTACAACAACAAAATTGTTGCCCCCCCCCCCCAAAAAAAAAGGAAACAAAACATAAGAAGACAAAAATCAAAATCAGCACTTCTGAGTTTATGTAGGTGTTTGTGAAAGAATATAAAAAAAATTATAAATATCAACATACCGAAACCAATCACAAACATTATAAACATAATATACAAAACATACCATAAAACAATGTCAGTAATAGTTAAAAAAAACTAAAATTCATTATTGTTAAACAGAATATAAGACTTCAAAAACAGAATATTACTTAAAGGATTACTTACCGCCATCAAGTCATCAAAATTTGCTATGTGGTCATACCAAATTGTGATCTAGTCATGTGGTACAACTTTGGTCTGGTTTTTGCCAACATATAGAATTATATACTGTACACGGCTACCCAACTGCACACCAAAGGGCTACTGCCCGTTCTGTGATGCAACATGCATCCGATTTGACAATTTTTTTCAACGGACCCTTTTGATACTTGACTAACAGCTGAGCTTTACCACCATCTTGTCATAGATATTTTCTCTACGGTCATACCAGAGCATGATCTAGTCACGTAGCACTCATCAGTTCTAGTTTTTGGCCAAAAGATACAAATTCAAAAACCTACAGGCCTACCCATCTGTACAGCGATGACCTACCTGCCCATCATGTGATGGAGCTACTTGAATACTCTCCAGCACGGGTTTTTTAACCAGACCCTCTCGATGTTTATAACCAACTAGTCATAAAAATGCACTATGTGGTCATACCAGAGTATGATCTGGTCACGTTGTATATATCAGGTATGGAGAGCTAAACCATGAAATGATGGTGCTAATAATTTAGCAAGGCTTCAAAGCATATACAATAATCCAAGAAAAATAGTTGATGTTGTTTGTAAATATATAATTTTTTTACCTATTAACACTTTCACTCTTACCGCATTCGCATTATCAGTTGCTATATATTAAAAAGTAGAATATGATAGATATTAGAGGGTGTACACATGCTGAAAAATGTATCATTTTGAAAATAATGAAAACACCAATCTGTAGACAATAGAACAGCGTAATAAACACCCTAAAATGTATAGCATATACTAAAAATGGCTATCTAACTGATAAGAAATTCAATATGTTTTTTGAACAAGTTAACCAGCATTTATGGTAAGGATCAATTTAATTATTAAGGAGTTAGGTGGGAACAATAAAAATAAGATACTAAAAAAGAAGTATGAATAGGCCACATCGCCTGAATTTGTATAAGTTAGTAATATACCTGAAAAAAATAGTATTTATAAAAATCATAAATACGATTAAAGAATTGCCAGAAATGTCTTATAAAATGTTGCCACATACTATTACTCCTTAAAAACAAATGGAAAAAGACATCAGGTGGTTTAAGACATCAAAGGGTTACCAGAAATGCCACTACTATACATGAAACACAGATGTACAACAACACCTTCAGGACACCCCTGTTGGGGTTACTCTTTTGATTTTGTCAATCGGCTGTTGGACACGACATAATAAAACCCGATGAACTAGAGATATTCTTCTTCAAACTACCATTGCGTTGACTCTTGGTCAATGTTTTAATGCCATAACTCATGGAACTTAAAAACAAATTGCTGGATAATGACTCAAAAGGGGTATATTGTTGACAAGCTAGTGGACAAGTTGAACACTTTTTCCATGAAATCTATTCACACCGTACGAAGAGGACTACAAACTTGAAGTCAACACTGATTAGATAAATAAATACTATGATATTACTGAAAATGTGTCTACAACGCCCTGCTTATACTAAATTTATCCAGTCTATTAATGTCATTCCGCACTACCGAAGACCTCAGCCTTCCACCCCATCAGTCTTGTAATTATACTCCTAACCGTTCCACAAGCTGCTACAAATTTTTGCCCTTAGCTCCACCCCCTCCCTCAAGGCGTCCAACCCTGAATAACATGGCACACCAGATGAGTCGGGAAATACATAATGGTCTTTTTACAGCAACACATTAATCAAACGTCAGATACTACAGCAATCTGCTAATCTAATTTAAGATGTAACAGTGCGTGAATACCTCAGCAGCCTCAGTTCATTTCGCATTGACCTTACAAATACATATTGTGCTCTCATGGTTGTCCTCAATAAGTTGTCCAAATGCAACGCCCTCACTGGTTGGCGTTGCACACTGCTCATAAATCGAATACAGTACATGAATATAATATAAAGACGGCATTCAAATGGTCCCATAAATTTCCCTAGCGGATGTGGATGACATAATTTAAGGATGATACAATCCTTACGATATATTAGTGTTCAACGAACGCCGTTTGACGTTGACTACATATGCTAAACGTATTATCATAATACCTGTGGCACTTTGGCCCTTCTGTGATTCTCTTTCTGATTATAAATCAAGCCACCGCATGCCTTCCTCTTCCTTGTACGGTAGGACTCGACAGCAGCTTCTTCTCCAACATTCGAATCACTGGGGGTAATGGTTTCTACGGAATGGTCCGGTAAACGGTTCATTAACCTAGCTAACCACTGGTTCCATATAGCTATCTGAGCAATGCATTCACTTTGTGCTTCAATTGCCTGCGTATCAGGAAAATTATATTCAACGTCGCAAATTTTGAAACATACCACATGCAACGATGGTACCACAATTACCTCCAACATGGTCTTCGCAAATACTGCAACGTCACGAGATGGGCTGTCAGCATGAAGATTATCCATAAAACAGCCAGGTTTTGAAGACAATAAGCGTGGGTGACATGTACTGGTTGTGGGGTGTACGACCCGGTAACCGTGTATGTCACCTATTGATTGCAAACCCTGTAACTTCTTGGTCACAGCTTCTTTGGTCCACCTTCCACATGAGGGAAGAATATCACATGTGGTTTCATCGCCAACTAAAATGCAGTCAAGAAAATGTATCTGCATGAATGACAATATATGTCAAATAGTGTAAGAAAAAAAAAGTTTCATCAAAAAATCAAGAAATATGACAAAGGCAACAGATCAATGAGGAATAACAGTTGCATGGGATGCAGTAAGTGATCGGTCTGGTTCTGGTTGGACTTACAAACAGAAAATGTATGTCCCCCCTGATCAATGGGCTGCCACCCTTTGAGCCGTTATCAGCATATCTGTCCAAACCGCTAATCAAAACATCTGACACATGCTAACACCAGTTGTAGCTTGTAACATGCTCAATGTCATACATGACTCCGCGTAATTAAGTTTACCAGGCTAACTGACACAGAGGAAGCAGAACGCCAGGGCGTACAGCACAAACATCTTCATGATGTTTTCAGGGTCTTGTGACGCATGATGTTATCATACACATCTTTGACTGATGAAAACATGGCACTGCTGTGTGAAAGACCCAGCTCTTTGCCAAGTGTTTTAGCCAATCCATTACCACACCCTTCCAACCTAATCTGCAATTTACCAGCCGGAAGACCGTATACTCTCTTGACATCGTTAGGACCAATTCCCAGTTCCTGTCCGTTACCAAACGGAATGTCTTCGATTTCTTATCGTACAGTTGGAGCACACTGTCTAGGAATCCTCGATCCAAACGGGTAATATTTACCTTCATTAACCCGCTGAACCAATTTGGCGTAGCAATCCTCTGACTGATGATATCAAATTGTCGTTACAACAGAATAAACCATCTAGCATGTTGGTAAACCTTTTAGGAGAACATCTATTCTGGAAGGTATACGGATGAACCTTGCCATATGCATCCCCGCAGTCAACATATCGTGATTATCACCATGGTGATGACATCGTGCTTACATTGCTGTCACACTTCATTATCATACTTGTTGCTAGTGGGATATCAGATTTCTGATGCGATCCAGACGACATCTATGAATGTGAACCTGGATTTTTAGATAACACATGAGGCTGCAACAACATTTGGAATGAGCAAGACCGTATAAGGATGAAGACATATGATAGTCAAACATATTTAACATAGATGTAAGGGTTGCATCTTTTTGTAATTCATTGAAAGCTATGGAATTGTTTTTCCCATTGCTATATACATTATTGGGATGGGCTGTTCATTGATAATCAACTTGTCCAAAATGTCATAATTTGTTTCTGAAGTGGTAGCGTTAAGTCACGATATTTAATTCCAAGAAGGACCAATCATAGGCGACTACAGAGAAGCACACATATCTTAAGTCGGCCATTTCCAGTTCAAAACAGTATATTACGTCAAATGAAACAATGGATAACCACCATAGTTTGATCCAGTGAGAGGCGTTCCATTAGACTACTCCTATTGTACGACTAGTTAGTAGAAAGAAAGAATGAAAGAAGGTGCCTAAAGCTTAATAATCAGGCAATGACCATTTATAGTTCGCCCATGTAAATCCACCCCCAAGATGAGTATTAGCTATTGACCTATTAGACCAGGGAATTTGCCATTTTACGCTTGTAAGAAGTTAAATTAAAGAGAACATTACAAACCTAGATAACATTAAAGTTAAAAATGAAAGCCCGAGGGGTCAACGGAGAACCAAGCGAAACATAGTCAAGTTTTGGGACACATCACAAAAGCCGTAATGTACTCAGCGAAAATACCAACATACGGTAGTGCGTACACCAGATGATCGACTCATTAGATATGCTTACCTTCACTGACGAGAGAATCTGGTGATTTTTACCAGTATTCAACAAGCTGGAAATACCGAGCGAATGCACCGTCAAATCCCCGACGAAGGACTGGAATTAAGATGGAGTGGACGGACAGCGCTGCGCTGTTAATGATAGACCATTAATTTACGCCGGTGACGAAGTGGGAGACCATAAATATACCTAGCCGAAGTCGGTGGTGGTAGGGACGAAAGTTTTTGCTTTCCAAGATTATTTCGAATGGCAAAAGTTCCGAAACGATGGGTTTTAATTAAAAAATGGTATCTGGAGTAATTGTTTCATTGTATCCTACCTACCAAGCTGGACCCAGGAATCTGCCCTATAATTTGTTTCAGGAAAATTTACAATATACCCCTATTTTCTTTCTTAATTCACAATATATCCTGTTAGTTTTTGTAATTCAACATTGAACATGCTTCAATGTTGTCTAAAATTGATGAAACTTTACATGTACGATGATATAGTGTTGTATCTTGGTCCAATATCCAATTTGAAATTTATTCAGCGCGCATGTGACTTGTGGGACCCATAGAAAATTGTCACATGTTCATTGGGTCCTAAATGTCACATATGAGCTTACAAAACTTCAAATTCGATGATGGACCAAAATATAACAATTTAGCATGGTCCATGTAAAGTTTCATCAATCTTGGACAACATTTAAGCATGTTCAATGTTGAATTACGAAAACAAGCGGAGGTCTATTATGAATTATGAAAGAAAAAAGGGGTATATTGTGAATTTTCTAATTTTCTTTTTGGGTTACATCGAAGGGGGTCTATTAAAGTTCATCCTGTTGATCAACTTAGGGGTTGTTACAGGTTCGCCTTAGTCGGGTTAAGGTTAAATTTTGTCTTGTTCTTGGCATTGTCAAACAGAATTGGGTTTGGGTCAGTTCGGATGAAGGAGATTATTTTAAATAAATAGAGTAAATTACTCGGAACCCCCTTGAGGATTGGGCGTAATATAGTTAACCCCATTGTGTTTATCATAATTATTGGTAACGGTTTTGAGGTTACGGTACTTTGAGTCTTTGACTTTGGGCCCCCGAACTATAATTCTGTTATCGAAATGATAACTACGTGTTGTCCCATCAGCTTAATCACATTATTAATGACATGTTGGACACGGCTCAAAACACACACCTTAACCAGCATTTTTCTTGTCCGAAAACGTCAACCATATCGTGTAAAATGCATGTGGATTGGGATGAGAGAAAGTTACATGATGTTGATTAAGCATTTTTGTCGTCCGAGCTGGCTTTAATAATGTGATTAACCTAACAAGTGAGCATGTAGTTAACGCTTTGATAACAAAGTTATAATTCCGGGGCTCATAGTCACCCAATGTTACTCAAAACAGTGTTTTCACATTAAGTCTATGACATAATGTGAAATTGAGGATAATTGTAACGGTCCTATTTAAAATAAATACAGCGGAATAAAATCTTTAATGGCGAGTACAAATCATTGGGTTCCAAACACCCGGTACAAAACCTCACCAACTACTACTTACAAATGTTACAGTCGGAACTCGAGAAAACATAACATAACTACAATAATAGCAAAACACAACAGTTCTCCACAAATCCTAATTCCCATCCCAATCACTCATACTCTTCGTGGCCACCTGTATAACAATCCGCACCTGCAAGATAAAACCAAGCAGCTCTTCCTCTTCTTTCTTCTCTTCTTTCACGTTCTTTCTCCTCTCTTTAGGGTTGTAGTCGTGTGTGTTGGATAATGGGGAAGAAAGCCCCAGAAGGTAGTCTTTTAACTGCAATTTCTGGCAAAAATTTCCGTCCGACCGGACTTGCAAGTCCGGTCGCAAGTCCGGTCGGACACTTTTTAGCGCGGAGCACGTGACGGGATTTAAGCTCGACCGGACTTGCAAGTCCGGTCGCAAGTCCGGTCGATTCCAGTGAGTTCTGGGACGATTTGAACAGAGCCGGACCGGACTTGCAAGTCCGGTCGCAAGTCCGGTCGGCCCCAGAATGTCCTTCTTTTGTGCCGGAATTCTCCCGATGCTTCCCATTGGCTTTGGCATCCCTCCCGAGATGCTCGAACATTGATGCATACTCAGATTAAGCTCTTGAAATGTACTCAAACGAGTAATTACCTATTCGAATATGTCAAATGTGTAAGATCACTAATAAACACAAAATTACTTCATAAAGTGGTGAAATAAGTCAAGCGCCAAGTAAAATGACAGTGAATAAAGACGTGGGAGAGCACTATTTCACCACTTATCAACTCCCCCACACTTATCTATTTGCTTGTCCTCAAGCAAAATTAGCTAAGGACTCACAACAAGAAGGAACATTTAAAGCAAGCAAGGTTTAGATGAGTTCTTGAATTTCAGTGAGCAAAATTTGTGAAAAACCTCAAGAGGAGTGCAACCAACCTTCTCATGATGACATGGGTGTGCTTAGGGTAAATGAAAATATAGAGTGCCGGGGTATGATCTAGAGTGCTTCCGAGTTTTTACAGATTATGGAACTTGGAGAACTTTTACCATGGCCAACTTCTCTCAAGAATGGGCATTGAGGGAAAACAAAAGGAAAAATAGAGATTTGCAGTTGATTCACTTTTGCACAAAGAGATGAGAAGAGGTAAATTGGCATTTTGCCTTGCTTCAATGAACACTCATGTCTCATTTGTTGGTTACCTATGGTGTCTCTCAAGATCCTTTTTGTCTTTTGTTTTTGTTTTTGCTAACCCTTAACTCCAGTTGTAGTTTGGTTGCTTCTAGTGTTTTATGCGGGTGCAATTTCAATTCCACACCGCAACTAAGCTACGCTACTTGAGGCTGAAGCTCAAGTGTGGGGGAGTTATACAAACTGATAGCAATAGCAATCTCAGGGGAGTACTAGTTTCTTTTAGTTTTCGTTCTCTCTTCTCTATTTTTGAATTTGCAAATCTGGGGATAGCTTCTATGCTATACTGTTTGTTTGTGTCCCGTGTGATTTTCCTTTTGTCTGCTTCCCGCAAAGGTCTTCTGGAACCTTCCCCGGTTTTGATTGGTGAACAATGGGGACATTGTTCAATTTAAGTGTGGGGGAGTGACCTTTTCGGTGAATTGTGTGCTTAAATGCTTAATACTTCATGCTTATCTTGCGATTGTCCCCAAAATAAAAAACTTGGACCCTTGTGTTGTGAGTTGTTCTCATTAAGAACAAATACTGTTATGAATTGTGGGATAAATGCTTAAATTTTTCATTTTGATTGCTTTTGAGGAGCATTTTACATGCGGTGTGGCCAAGTGATCTTGTATGGTTGGATTTTTATTGCTTTGGGGTTCCTTCTGTCTTCTTCTTAGGGATTGCTAAGGGGTGCTTCTTTGTGAAAATCCATCAAGGGACTTGTGAGACGCCATTGTTAACCAACAATGAGAGTTGAGTGTTCTTAAATGTAAAGGCTTGATGCCAAAATTTTATCTTCTCATCTCTTATGCAAAAGTGAAACAATTGCATAAATCTATTTTCCTTTTGTTTTCTTCTCAATGCCCATTCTTGAGAGAAGTTGGACATGGTAAAAGCTCTCCAAGTCACCTAATCTTTAGAACTTTGAAGCACTTCGGATCATACCCCGAAACTCTAGATTTTGTTTTGCCCTAAGCACACCCATGCCACCACTAAGAGATGGTTCACACTCCTCAAAGGTTTTAATCACTTTTTGCTTCTTCTTTTATCCTACAATTCATGTTAGTGTTTGTTAGTCTTGAGCATTCCTTACTTGCATGGGTGCTTGGTTTTGCTTGAGGACAAGCAAAAAGGTAAGTGTGGGGGTGTGATGAGTGTCCAAATGAGCATGTTTTAGGGGTGTATTTCATATGTTTAATCAACACTTTTCATGCTCATTTCTCCACTCTAGCTTGTTTTCCTCTAGTTTTGTGTTTCATTGGTGTTTCACACATTTATTGTTTAAACAGGAGGATTAACATATCTAGGAGTAAAGTAGACGAAGAGAGGAACGCGTGGGCGCAAACGGATCCAAAATCGGAGTTAAAACGAAGAAGATACAGCGTTTTGAAGTTATACTGACTCCGACCGACCTTGCAAGTCCGGTCGCAAGTCCGGTCGGGTCGAAATTTTGCCCAGATTCGCGTTTTTACAAGCTACTGGAATCGACCGACCTTGCAAGTCCGGTCGCAAGTCCGGTCGAACTTAAAAACGCGTCCGAAAATCGCTACTGACTCCGACTGACCTTGCAAGTCCGGTCGCAAGTCCGGTCGGTCGTAAAATTTGCCCAGAAATCAGATTTTAAAAGGGGAAAAGAGGAGGAAAGAGAGAGAGGTCGAGACCTGGACTCCAGGCGACGGTAGAGGCGACAGAAGAAGAGAAAAAGAGAGGAGAAGAGAAGAGAAGGAAGAGGAGAGGATTTCACCTCATTCAAGAGCTCAACCACCTCCATTAATGGCTATTTCTTCCTCCTTTCTCTCCTTTGTAGCTTCAATGCTTGAGTAGTCTCCTTGTAGCTTGGGATTTGGGGATTTTGCCCCAAAATCCCTAAACTCCGTTGTAGATTCTTGAACTCGTTTATGGTTTTATTTCAGTTCGTGTGCTGAATACCGATAACGATTGTGTGTTTGTGGCTCTTGAACTTGTCACCCATGATTTGGGGATTTGTTGAGGGTTTTGCCCAATTTGTTATCTTTGTGTGAAATTGGTTGGTTTGCCTTGAATTTGTTGAAATGAGATTCTGAGATAGATTCTAGGTTGCTGATTAATTAGCACTATGTGTTAAACTGGTTGGTTTGGCCTACCGATTAGTTGAGCATTATTGTGGATTTCTGTCAACATGTGATTCTGAGATAGAAATCTAGACCGTGAGGACTAAATCAGTGCATTCTAATATCGAGGATTTCGAGATTAGACTTCACTGCAACTTAAGGGGAATTTGTGCTTAATGCCATCAATTGACTAGGTACTTGGAAGATCCACCAGGTTCCATTCTGTTGGTTAGGATTAGTAGACCTTGATTAGGATATTAGTTAGTTTAGCGTTCCCGTTGTTTAGCCATGAGTTCGAGAATTGACCATTGGTAGTAAAGGGAGGACGGGTGCAAATATCCATCCCGAGCTACACCTATCCTAGATTAGTTAGTCTAGTTTTACTGCTTTCCTTCGTTTTCCGATTTATCTATCCAACCAACAAAACCCCCAAAACAATTTACATTTATGCACTTTTGTATATATCCTCTTGCACATTTACTAAGCTTATAATTAGCTAGACAGTTACGAAGTCCCTGTGGATACGACCTTGTTGTACTACAATGATTGGGTTCACTGCCCATAGTTAGCAGAGTAGTCTCACCACTATTTTGTCCAACAAGTTTTTGGCGCCGTTGCCGGGGAGATTGATTCCATCAATTTCCCTAGTTCCGGTATTTTTAGTTTTAGTTTTTGTTTGAAGTTTAGTGTTCTGTTTTCTTTGATTGTGTTTTTCGTTTTTGTTGTTATATCCTATCCTTGTTTATATTTTCTATTACTAAGTTGTAGTGCTATTTTTCTTGTGATTGCTTAGGTACCTTGTGTTTCCTCTGTGTATGCCAAACACTCGGTCTAGTAGCTCCCCGCTTGCTAGTCCGAGATCCGAACTTGAGCGCACTCTTAGAAGACGCATAAGGAATTTAAACATGGCGGATGGAGAGCACGCAGAAATCATGAATAATGGGCAGCAGCAACACCGAGCCCTCTCTGATTACCACCAGCCGGATACCGAAGGGAGGCCTTCGGCTATAGTCCTACCGGTGTTGACGCCTCAAGAGGCCGGGTAGTGGGTATTCAAGACTCACTACATCACTGCTGTTCGGGACTTAGGGAAATTCAGTGGAGCAATTCCTTGATTTCTGCAATTCCTTCGGGAAAGACGGTAACGTAAAGGAGAGAATCCGGTTGCAGCTTTTCCCCCATTCCTTATCCGACTCCGCATCAAGATGGTTTAGAAGTTTACCGTCTCAATCAATCCAAACATGGGTACAAATGGCCCAAAAGTTCCTTGCCAAGTACTACCCGACTAGTAGGACGAGGCAACTGATTGGAGAGATCAATACATTCAGCCAAGAACCCGAAGAAACCTTGTACGATGCATGGGACCGGTTCAAGGAGATGTTGATGAACTGCTCCCATCATGGGTTGGATGATCAATCGTTATGCCTGTCTTTCTTTAATGGGCTTGACGATGCTAACCGGTTGCTTGTGAACTCATCCGCGGGAGGTAGTTTCATGACCAAGTCCCCTGAAGAAGGAATGGCACTTCTTGAGACAATGACTAGCAACACGAGGCAATGGGCCAGAAGTAAGGGAAGAACTCCAAGAGCGGCCGGTCTACTTCATGTTGAACCATCCGACCATCTTTCCGCCCAAATATCCTCACTCACAAAGATGGTGGAGAAGCTTGCTACAGCCCAAGAAAGAGAATGCAAAATCTGTAGCTTCATCATCTTCTACTTCAGCCACAGAGGGGTGTGCTATATGTGCGGGTCCCCATGAGACCCATTTTTGTGAAGGAAAAAGTCACATCGAGGGACAAGAAGATGTCAACTTTGTTAGCAACCGCCCCAACTACAACTATAACAACAACAATGCCCCATGGAGAAATCATCCTAATTTCTCATGGAGGAACAACGATTCCACCCAAGGAGGACCGAGTAATATTTCCAACAACTCGATGGGTTATAAACCTCAAGGGCCACCACAAGAAAATTCTCAAATGGGGTATAGACCTCAAGGTGGCCCACCAGGATTCAACACACAACAACAACAACAACAACAACAACAACAACAACAACAACAACAACCACCCTCCTCCTCTTCTGATGGTAACTTGGCTAGAATGGAAGCCATGATGCAAAACATGCAAAATATGACGATGAACTTCATGACTACCGCCCAAACTAAGTTCACCGAGCAGGAGGCCTTCAATGCCAACCAGATGACATTTAATCAGGGCCTTAAAACTCAAATTGATCAAATCTCAGAACAACTTGCTCAGAGACAGCCTGGCACTCTCCCAAGTCAACCGAATCCTAATCCAAGAGAACAAGCTAAGGCAGTTACTTTGAGAAGCGGTAGGCCCCTAGAAGATCCCTCTCCCCAAAATGAAGTTGATGACCAAGAGGAGCAAAATCAAGAAAATCAGGAGGAAGACCGAGAGATACCTGAGGAAGTTCAAACTCCACAGAAAAATATTTCCAAGGAGAAGAAGTCTCCTGAATCATCTCTCTCTCCCTCTCTTGCTAAACATCTCCCTCCACTTCCTTTCCCGAATAGGCTCAAAGAAAAGAATTTAGATGAGCAATTTGGGAAGTTTTTAAGTATTTTTAAGAAATTGACAATTAACATTTCTTTTGCTGATGCTTTGAAACAGATGCCCATCTATGCAAAGTTCATGAAAGACATTCTCACAAACAAGAGATCTTTGCTAGAATCTGAAACGGTGCATCTCACTGAAGAAATTTCAGCGGTCCTACTAAGGCACCCTCCTCCAAAGCTTGGAGACCCGGGTTTGCCTATCATCCCTTGTTCTATTGGTGATTTTAATTGCGGTAGTGGTCTATGTGATTTAGGAGCTAGTATAAATCTCATGCCACTTTCAATTTTTAATAAACTTGGGATTGGTGAGTGCACACCTACTACTGTGCAATTGCAACTCGCTGACAGGTCTCTGGTGTTTCCGAAAGGAAAAATTGAGGATTTGGTAGTGACTGTGGGAACCTTTGTTTTCCCCGCTGATTTCATAGTGATTGACATGGAAGAGGATGTCAAGGTCCCTTTGATTTTGGGCCGTCCATTTTTAAGAACTGCCCGGACCTTGATAGATGTGGAAAAAGGGAAGATTATTTTGCGTCTTCATGATGAAAAGCTTGAGTTTGACATGTCTAAGATAGTGAAAAGACCCGCGCATGCGGAAGCTATTTTTGCATTAGATGTTGTTGACTCCATTTTGCAAAATAATCCACCCCCTCATTCTAATTTTGATGCTTTGAGTTTTGCTTTGCTTGAGTCTGATGATGAACAGGAGACAGATCCGGAGGTGAATGAAATGGTAGCTGCTTTGGATAGAGCTCCAAGATACTTCAGAACGCATTACCCACCACCGGAACCACTGGAGAGAAGCGAGCAAAGAATACCTCCTTCAGTAGAGAAGCCTCCCACCGTGGAGATGAAACTTCTACCTTCTCATTTAAAATATGTTTATCTGACTGAACCTTGTGATCTACCTGTCATTATCTCCTCCTCCCTCACAGGTACACAAGAGGACAGTTTGTTGAAGGTGCTTCGAAGCCACAAGGGGGCAATCGGCTGGACAATCTCCGATATAAAGGGTATCAATCCCCACTTCTGCACTCATCGAATTTTCATGGAGGACAACTACAAGCCACTTGTTCAACCTCAAAGGCGGCTCAACCCGAATATGAAAGAGGTAGTTAAAAAAGAGGTCCTGAAGCTACTCGACTCCGGGATCATCTACCCCATATCCGACAGTCAATGGGTGAGTCCGACCCAAGTGGTACCAAAGAAAGGAGGAATCACAGTGGTGTCAAATGACAAGGGTGAGTTGATCCCCCAAAGAACAACAACCGGTTGGAGAGTGTGCATCGACTACCGGAAGTTGAACACGGCTACAAGAAAAGATCACTTCCCCTTGCCCTTCATCGACCAAATGCTAGAGAGGTTAGCCGGGCAAGACTTTTATTGCTTTCTTGATGGCTACTCGGGGTACTTCCAAATCCCCATAGCCCCAGAAGATCAAGAGAAGACCACCTTTACATGCCCTTATGGAACGTTCGCATATAGAAGAATGCCCTTCGGGCTATGCAATGCTCCCGCAACATTCCAAAGGTGTATGATGGCCATCTTCTCCAACTTTATTGAAAAAAGCATGGAAGTTTTCATGGACGATTTCTCAGTCTTTGGGCTCAACTTCGACTCTTGCCTAGAGAACTTGGACGCCATTCTCTCCCGATGTGAGGAAACCAATCTAGTACTCAATTGGGAGAAATGTCACTTCATGGTGAGAGAAGGGATCGTCCTCGGGCACAAGATCTCCTCCAATGGGATTGAAGTTGACCGGGCCAAGGTCGAAGTCATCGAGAAGCTACCACCACCCACCTCAGTAAGAGACATTAGAAGCTTTCTTGGCCATGCTGGGTTCTACAGAAGGTTTATCAAGGACTTTTCCAAAATCTCTAAACCTCTGTGTGATCTCTTAGCCAAAGAGGCAAAGTTTGAATTCACTGAAGAATGTCTGCAGTCCTTCAACACTCTCAAGGAGTGTCTTATCACAGCCCCGATAGTTGTGTCACCAGATTGGAGTCTCCCTTTTGAAATAATGTGTGATGCAAGCGACTATGCAGTGGGGGCAGCCCTATGTCAAAAAAGGGAGAAGATTCTGAGAACTATCTACTATGCGAGCAAGACACTCAACGATGCTCAGAAAAACTATGCCACAACCGAGAAGGAGCTTCTGGCGGTTGTCTTTGCATTAGATAAGTTCCGCTCTTACCTGTTGGGAAGTAAGGTGATTGTGCATACAGACCACTCAGCCTTGAAATATTTGTTTACCAAAGAGGATGCTAAGCCAAGGTTGTTGAGATGGATTTTGTTGCTGCAAGAGTTTGAGATCGAAATCCGAGATAAACCGGGTGTGCAGAATGTGGTGGCCGACCACCTCTCTCGCATGGAAGTGCCCGATGAAGGTGTGCCTATAAATGAGTTCTTTCCGGATGAGACTGTTTTCGCAATCAAGGAAGCTGATGATCCTTGGTATGCTGATCTCGCAAACTACTTGGCTAGAGGAGTGGTGCCCCATAACTTGACCTACCAGCAGAGGAGGAAATTCTTTGCTGACTCGAAGTACTACTTCTGGGATGATCCTCACCTCTTCAAGACCTGTGCTGATGGGGTGATAAGGAGATGCGTGCCCCTGCATGAAGTGAAAGATATTCTCACCCATTGCCACTCTCTTGAAGTGGGAGGGCATCATGGGCCGGCAAGGACCGCAGCAAAAGTTTTACAAGCCGGTTTCTTCTGGAAGTCCTTACACAAAGATTGCCATGCTTTTGTGGCTTCCTGTGACCGCTGTCAAATGATGGGCAACATTTCCCGAAAACATGAAATGCCTCTTAATGTGATGCTAGAGGTTGAACCATTTGACTTGTGGGGAATAGACTTCATGGGACCCTTCCCTTCCTCCTGCTCCAATCTCTTTATCCTCGTAGCTGTGGATTATGTGACCAAGTGGGTGGAGGCCGTTGCCTCTCCCACAAATGATGCTAAGGTGGTGACCAAGTTCCTAAGAAAGAATATCTTTACAAGGTTTGGAGTGCCAAGAGCGATCCTTAGTGATGGGGGTTCTCACTTCTGCAACAAGCAATTCGAAGCTTTGATGGAGAAGTATGGAGTGAGACATAAGGTCGCTCTACCTTACCACCCCCAAACTAATGGACAAGCCGAGGTCACTAATAGAGAGCTGAAATGGATCTTGCAGAAAACGGTAAATTCTTCAAGAAAGGATTGGTCTTTAAAGCTTGATGATGCACTGGGCGTACCGAACAGCTTACAAGACTCCCATTGGTATGTCCCCTTACCGTCTTGTCTACGGGAAAGCTTGTCACCTACCGGTTGAACTTGCACATAAATCGTATTGGGCTGTCAAAGCGCTCAATTACGACCTCAAGAGTGCCGGAGAAAAGAGAAAGTTTCAGCTGAGAGAGTTAGAAGAGATCCGGGAAGCATATGAGAACAACCGGATCTACAAGGAGAAGACAAAGAGATGGCACGATAAAATGATCCTAAAGAGAATTCCATGAGGGAGATCGGTCTTACTCTACAACTCTCGGTTAAAGCTATTCCCAGGTAAGCTCAAATCCCATTGGGCCGGGCCTTTCAATATCACTAAGGTGACTCCGTATGGTGCTGTGGAGTTAAGCAACACAAAAGGTGGAACCTTCATGGTTAATGGTTCGAGGCTCAAGCATTACGTGGGAGGTGACATTAAACGGGTAGAAGCTCGTCCTATCTTCCTTCGGGAACCAGGTTTCATCTAAACCTTACTATGGTCTAGCCAAAGACCTTAAAAAGAAAGGCGGCTTTCCGGGAGACAACCCGGACTATTGTCACTTTTACCTCGTAGTGTTTTTCTCATTTGAGTTATGCTAGTTAGTTGCTCATTTTATGCTTTGTTTAGTGCTTGTTTTGGGTGTTTTTGCGTGTTGAATCTGTTTGTGATTGTTGATAAGTGTTGTGGGCAAGAAAAAAGCATTTTGGTGAAATTCTGGTCTCGACCGGACTTGCGACCGGACTTGCAAGGTCGGTCGAGTCCCAGATTTCAAACCCACGAAGCTACTGACTTCGACCGGACTTGCGACCGGACTTGCAAGTCCGGTCGAGTGAAAATTGAAATCCGAAACTCTGAACGACCGGACTTGCGACCGGACTTGCAAGTCCGGTCGGTCGAAAATTTGAAAAAAAAAAGCAGCGTTTTGTAAAAAAAACATTTCTTCCTCCTTCTCACTTCCTTCCCCGACCCCGTTCTCTTCTCTCCCTCGCAGCCCTTGTTTCTCCTCCCTGCACTTGCGCAACCACGCCCAAGCACCACTCCGCCGCAGCCTGCGCGACGCCCGCGACCACGCCACCCCCGTCGCACCGCCCTGCTAGCGTCACCACCACCGTGCCACACCCAGCAGCCCCCACTCCAAATCGAAATCCAAAATCGAACCCTAAACCCCCAAATCGACCTCCCTCTCGATTTTTAGCCACAAATTGTCATAATTTCTACTCATTTATTGCTACAAAACATCAAGGTATGTGATTCTAGCCCTAACTTGTCAATTTAATGAATTTTTGAGCAAGTTACATTTTGGGCTACATTTTGAACGAACCAAATGGGGCCTTAGTTGAAAAATTGTGATTTGTGCAAATTTGGTGATTTGGGTGGCTTCTAATTGTTAATTAGGGGTTTGTGTGCAAAAAGTTCAAGTAAAAAGGTCGCTTCGGCATGCTTTTCGCATTTCCTAGCTTAACTAGAATTATGATTTATGTAGGATCAGTCTGTGGTATTTACATCATGCTACTGCTGTTGTGGTAATTGTTGGGAATTCGTGACTGCACTAGACTGATTCATTGGCTACTGACTCCGACCGACCTTGCAAGTCCGGTCGCAAGTCCGGTCGGTCGTAAAATTTGCCCAGAAATCAGATTTTAAAAGGGGAAAAGAGGAGGAAAGAGAGAGAGGTCGAGACCTGGACTCCAGGCGACGGTAGAGGCGACAGAAGAAGAGAAAAAGAGAGGAGAAGAGAAGAGAAGGAAGAGGAGAGGATTTCACCTCATTCAAGAGCTCAACCACCTCCATTAATGGCTATTTCTTCCTCCTTTCTCTCCTTTGTAGCTTCAATGCTTGAGTAGTCTCCTTGTAGCTTGGGATTTGGGGATTTTGCCCCAAAATCCCTAAACTCCGTTGTAGATTCTTGAACTCGTTTATGGTTTTATTTTAGTTCGTGTGCTGAATACCGATAACGATTGTGTGTTTGTGGCTCTTGAACTTGTCACCCATGATTTGGGGATTTGTTGAGGGTTTTGCCCAATTTGTTATCTTTGTGTGAAATTGGTTGGTTTGCCTTGAATTTGTTGAAATGAGATTCTGAGATAGATTCTAGGTTGCTGATTAATTAGCACTATGTGTTAAACTGGTTGGTTTGGCCTACCGATTAGTTGAGCATTATTGTGGATTTCTGTCAACATGTGATTCTGAGATAGAAATCTAGACCGTGAGGACTAAATCAGTGCATTCTAATATCGAGGATTTCGAGATTAGACTTCACTACAACTTAAGGGGAATTTGTGCTTAATGCCATCAATTGACTAGGTACTTGGAAGATCCACCAGGTTCCATTCTGTTGGTTAGGATTAGTAGACCTTGATTAGGATATTAGTTAGTTTAGCGTTCCCGTTGTTTAGCCATGAGTTCGAGAATTGACCATTGGTAGTAAAGGGAGGACGGGTGCAAATATCCATCCCGAGCTACACCTATCCTAGATTAGTTAGTCTAGTTTTACTGCTTTCCTTCGTTTTCCGATTTATCTATCCAACCAACAAAACCCCCAAAACAATTTACATTTATGCACTTTTGTATATATCCTCTTGCACATTTACTAAGCTTATAATTAGCTTCTCCACCATCTTTGTGAGTGAGGATATTTGGGCGGAAAGATGGTCGGATGGTTCAACATGAAGTAGACCGGCCGCTCTTGGAGTTCTTCCCTTACTTCTGGCCCATTGCCTCGTGTTGCTAGTCATTGTCTCAAGAAGTGCCATTCCTTCTTCAGGGGACTTGGTCATGAAACTACCTCCCGCGGATGAGTTCACAAGCAACCGGTTAGCATCGTCAAGCCCATTAAAGAAAGACAGGCATAACGATTGATCATCCAACCCATGATGGGAGCAGTTCATCAACATCTCCTTGAACCGGTCCCATGCATCGTACAAGGTTTCTCCGGGTTCTTGGCTGAATGTATTGATCTCTCCAATTAGTTGCCTCGTCCTACTAGTCGGGTAGTACTTGGCAAGGAACTTTTGGGCCATTTGTACCCATGTTTGGATTGATTGAGACGGTAAACTTCTAAACCATCTTGATGCGGAGTCGGATAAGGAATGGGGGAAAAGCTGCAACCGGATTCTCTCCTTTACGTTACCGTCTTTCCCGAAGGAATTGCAGAAATCAAGGAAGAGACTCAGGTGGTTCGGAGCATCATCAGGATTTGCTCCACTGAATTTCCCTAAGTCCCGAACAGCAGTGATGTAGTGAGTCTTGAATACCCACTGCCCGGCCTCTTGAGGCGTCAACACCGGTAGGACTATAGCTGAAGGCCTCCCTTCGGTATCCGGCTGGTGGTAATCAGAGAGGGCTCGGTGTTGCTGCTGCCCATTATTCATGATTTCTGCGTGCTCTCCATCCCCCAT
The DNA here is from genome assembly GCA_023374045.1 of Limonium bicolor. NCBI lineage: Eukaryota > Viridiplantae > Streptophyta > Magnoliopsida > Caryophyllales > Plumbaginaceae > Limonium > Limonium bicolor. The sequence goes on along the minus strand of CM041777.1, from coordinate 138,485,175 downwards.
GTTTAAATTCCTTATGCGTCTTCTAAGAGTGCGCTCAAGTTCGGATCTCGGACTAGCAAGCGGGGAGCTACTAGACCGAGTGTTTGGCATACACAGAGGAAACACAAGGTACCTAAGCAATCACAAGAAAAACAGCACTACAACTTAGTAATAGAAAATATAAACAAGGATAGGATATAACAACAAAAATGAAAAACACAATCAAAGAAAACAGAACACTAAACTTCAAACAAAAACAAAAACTAAAAATACCGGAACTAGGGAAATTGATGGAATCAATCTCCCCGGCAACGGCGCCAAAAACTTGTTGTGCAAAACTATATAACAAGTATATAAATGAATGCAAGGAAAGGCAAGTGCACCTAATCGGTGTAGTACAACAAGTGTCGTATCACAAGGAAATTGGTCCTAACTTCCTAGTCTCGGTACTTAGTAATTGCAAAGAAAACAGTAAATTGGGGTTTAGCCAGAGGCAAGCTTGATTGTGTTGGTTGAGTAATTGCAAGAACAACGAATAAACTAAAAATGAAAGTTTAATGGATTGGATGGAAAAGTACTTTGGGAATTTGGCAATCCCCCAAACTACCTAGATATGCTAGCAACTCTTCTTATGCCATAGTTGTCTTTTAGAACAAAAATAATAACTCTCTAAACCAAAGATGAGTTAATTCTTACTTAGTTAATTTTAGCCTTCAAAATCAATTAGGACTAAACTCACTAAGTAGCACTAAGCAAGTTCTAGAACAAAGCTCCAAATTATGCTCACTAATCCTAGAAGCATAAATTAAGAGTTCTCTCTCAATTTGGTCACAAACCCTAACTCAAAACCAAATTGTAGTTGGGGTTCACCACAAATGCACTCAAGAGATCAATTTGAGAACATTGAAAGATAATTGAGAGAGAAACAACTATATTAAGGCATAATAAAGATTCACAAGCAAAATCTAGGGTTTGGGTTCAAAGACCCATCCCAAAGCACAATGGGGTACTACTCAAACATAGAGGAAGGAAAAACTAGAAAAGAGTAAGAAGAAGCCATTGTTGAAGCTTGGAAGCTTTGGAGAAGGTGAGTTCTTCCTTCTTCTCTTCTTCTTCTTCTTCCTCTTCTTTCTTCTCTTCTTTCACGTTCTTTCTCCTCTCTTTAGGGTTGTAGTCGTGTGTGTTGGATAATGGGGAAGAAAGCCCCAGAAGGTAGTCTTTTAACTGCAATTTCTGGCAAAAATTTCCGTCCGACCGGACTTGCAAGTCCGGTCGCAAGTCCGGTCGGACACTTTTTAGCGCGGAGCACGTGACGGGATTTAAGCTCGACCGGACTTGCAAGTCCGGTCGCAAGTCCGGTCGATTCCAGTGAGTTCTGGGACGATTTGAACAGAGCCGGACCGGACTTGCAAGTCCGGTCGCAAGTCCGGTCGGCCCCAGAATGTCCTTCTTTTGTGCCGGAATTCTCCCGATGCTTCCCATTGGCTTTGGCATCCCTCCCGAGATGCTCGAACATTGATGCATACTCAGATTAAGCTCTTGAAATGTACTCAAACGAGTAATTACCTATTCGAATATGTCAAAGGTGTAAGATCACTAATAAACACAAAATTACTTCATAAAGTGGTGAAATAAGTCAAGCGCCAAGTAAAATGACAGTGAATAAAGACGTTGGGAGAGCACTATTTCACCACTTATCAGCAGCCCACCCCAGCTGGTGAATCGTACTAGTTCCCTGGAATGGAACTAGTACGATTCTCCAAAACAAAACCTTTAAGCATATCTCTTAAAATAAACAATAACTACAAATCAAACTATTAAAACATGACAGAGGAACAAGGCACTTTAAAATCACCAAGTCATAGATAACAAGTCAAGAATAGAGATAAATAACAGGAAGGTAAAGTTAGTCACTTAAAAGAACCGACACCATAAGTTAGTGAACACCCATTGGTTGTGTTAGATTCAGTTCCAGTTAGGAGTTGAAAGAACCAAGTAGTCACAACGACTAGGAATGAAAGAAGAACGACAAATTGAGAAAGAAAAGCCAAAATCAATAATAAGAGCATAAATATAAAAGAAACATAAAATAATATGGATCACAATAAAAAATTTCTAATAACTATTTATTGAAAAATATAGAATGTAAAACTTAAAACAGGTAATCATAACTTAAAAATATTTAGAATGTGTTTAAAAGTAACATTAAATAATTTTGTTAGTAAAAAATTTTTGCAAATTTAAATCTTCAGCCTTATTTATTTTTGGTATTATGTAAATAGCGAGTCTACCTCTCTCCCTCCACAGCAAATATCGGCATTAGTCTTCCTCAAATTTTTGTCATCTTCCCAGTTCTCATTGGCGTTCTACCCAAACCGTCATTTTCCCACAGTTCATTCCTGGGATTTCACTCAAACCTTCATCCTCCCACAGTTTTTTCTTGACGAGCGGTGATACAGGTCGTAACAAAAACCAGATTCAAGGCATCGGTTTAATCGGTATGCAATTTCAGGCTTCTAAATTTTCCCCTAATTTTAAGATTAGGGATTACGTTATTCACTTGTATATGGATTTTTGAACACTTGTTTGTCAATTACAAAAATTGGTGGTAAGACTCAACTCACTCGACGCGCGCTATTTCCAGGCGATGAGAATTCATTTTTTGAACTAGGATGGGTTAATGAGTTCAGGCGCTTCTGGGCTTTTCAGTTTTAACTCGCGTAGGAGTTAAAACAGAAGAAGCCTCCAACTACTTGTTCTTCTATTGGATGTAATTTGTTTATTTTTGTCAAATTATGCATCTACGGTACTATAATCTATTGCAGTGATTCTGTAGTACTGAAATACCCCTAACCTTAAAAAACTTAATTAAATGATATATTAATGATTTAAGATGGTTAATAAACATCTAAATATTATTGGGGAACAATCTAAAAGATCTCAACAAGGCAAAACATGCCTTAAGATCGGTAAAGCCAAAAATGTGCTTTAAAGCACCATAAAGATTGTATGACCTCAAATAGGATCCAAAGTGGATCCCTAAGTATTATAATGAAGTAAGGAACACAACAAAACTATTCTCAAAGAAAACTAAGCTCAGAAGCACCTTGCAACACAAAATGTGCACTAAAACACCTTAAAGCACGTTTTTGTGCAATTGCCTTCTAAATTGGTTTTTAATGGGCTTAAAGGTTATAATTACCTTTAAATATGATAATATATCACATTATATCATATTAGGAATTTAATTCCAGAAATTTATGAATTTTTACAAATTTAATATTAAAATATTAATAAAACCCTAAAATGGGGCCCGTTTGAGTCAACATTGAATAAGAATGGTCAAGATGTCAAAGTTGACCCCTTGGACCACATGGAATCGGCAGCCACAAGCAAGAGGAGGCTGAATTCGCCACTTGCACATACAAGGGACAAGTCTCCAACACCACTCCTTAAATTAAGGAGATTACCTTTTACCTTTCTAATATTATGGCTTAAACTATACACATTTGCTCCATGATTCAATCAGCCTCCAAACCGTGTGATACCACCCCTTTCCCCTCCAATAACCGATGTTTATCCTCTTTGATGAGTCATTAGTCATTTACAAAACATAAAATAAGCAAAAGTTACTCTTTTAATTATTAAGGCTCATTTCAATCATTCCCTTGCTTCTTGCTCCATTCCAGCCAAGCTCACTCAGTATCCAGACCCTCTCAAGCTGTTTTCTTGAGTTAGGAAGACAACTCAATCTCTTAAGCTCCTAAGGTAATGTTTTAAGGCTTATTTTAGCTCTTTTTCTTCATCTCTTCATTACCTACACTTAGATCTCGTGGCTCATCACTTCCTATGGCTTATTCTTAGTATTTTAGACCTTGGACAACAACCAAACTCGGCTGAAACAAGTTAAGGGACCAAGGTTTCCCAAATTCGCATTTTAAGGTAAAAACATACCTTAAGCTTCTATACTCTCCATCCGATTTTCTCCTCTTGATTTTTATGAGTTTATACACTCATAATCTTCATATTTACATGTTCATTCAGTTGGTTAGCCTTTTGGAGCAAGGGTGGCCGAGATCTAAAGGAAATACCCTTCTTTAAGGCATTTTCCAAGGTAAAACCTAATACCAAGGCAGCTTGTTGTTGTCTAGCTATTTCCTATGTCTATATGGTGAATTTAACACCTTGTGGTGTGTTTAATTCAGGCCGAATCTCTTTGGAAGTTCCCTTGCATTTTTAAGGTGATTTTTGCCTTAAATCTTACATTAATTGTTCCTTGTGGTTAAGCTCAAGCTTGGAGTATAACCATATCTTATTTTGGTGTATTAAACATGTCTAAATGATGTGGTGAATTTTCCTTCAAGTTTCCGAGTTCATACAAGGAGAAATCAAGGTATAAACACCTTAAAACTTATGATTTTATGAATTCTTAGCATATATATTAATTATGCCAAGAGTGGAGTTAAACATATCGGTTATATTGACCTAAAAATGGAAAAAAATGACTAAGATAAATTAAGCTAGTCATTTAAGAGATTTAATTAACATAATGGTCAAATTATGACATTATGTGGAAAAATAAATAAACTATGGTGAGGCCGTGAGTTTATTGTAAAAATTGAGCAATTTATGTGTAATTTTATATTATAAAACAAAGTTGTAATAAGGCCATGTCATTAGGCCATTTTAATTTAAGTTTATAAGCTTATTTAGTTAGATTTATGCTTATACAATTAAGTTTGGGGCCAAACCGTAATTACTGGAAAAATATAAAGCCGTGGGCTTAATTTAGAGGAATTTAGGGTTTTTAAATGAATTTAATAAAAATTATAACATTTTATAAAGTTTTGTGTCAAAATTGTAAAAATGGAAAAGTATTGGGTATGTTTGGTAATTACTGAGAGTTTGGGTCCAATTTGGTATTAGAAGTCAAAGTTGACTATATAGGAGACTTTGACCAAGTTTGGAGAATTTTAGAAATTAAAATACTACCTTATATTAAGATAGTTATTAAATTGTAAAAGATTTATAAGAGATGGGGCTATAATGTAATTTCCGAAACTTTGGGGTACTAAATGGGATTTAGTACAGTCCTTAAGTTATTAGGAATTTTTAGAAGTTTTTTGGTTAAATTTGAAGTTTATATGAATTATATAAGTATAATATATGATATTTTATAACATTGTTACAAATGGGTAACAAATGGGTAAAACCCGAGATTTATAGAAAGTATAAGGTTAGGAATAATATTTATAACCTTTTGGTATAGTTTGGTAATTTTTGGAGTTATATATAAGATTTTATAAAGACATATGTATAATATATAGTTTTAATGGTATTAGAAAACTATGTATTATAAATTGGGAAGATTTGGTAAATATACAAAGTTTGGTGGTGGGAATTTAATTAAAACAGTCCTAGGGTCTGTTCGAAAATTATAGCCTTTAAAAACTATAGGTTATAATTATATTAAGGTTTAAGGATTATAATATAAGGTATATATTATAAGTGTAACAATGAAATGTATTTTGGGGTGGATTTGTGATTTATAGAAGTTTAGTGGTATATAGTGAAAGACGAATAATATAAGGGTTGTTTGGTATTTAATAACAAAATATAACTATAGGTCATAATATATGTTATATAGCTATAATATAACATTATATTAATTATGTGGTGGATTTTGTAAATAATTAAGAACATAGGTGCTGTTCGGAAATATTAACATTTTTAAATGAAATTTATATGGTTTTTAATGTTATAAGAGTTATAACATTTATAATATAAGAGGTATTCATTAAAAAGAATGAATATATATTATAAGACTTACCATATAATAAATAATTCCATAATACATGTATATAAATAATATATGTTATGGTGTAGAAAATGTAATATGGTTCAATAACTATAAATTATCATAATTAAAATGATATAGGTAAAGAGAAAAATTATAAACATTAGATATGGAAATTCTAATGTTAAGAGTATACGTGGGATAATAAGGATTTATATAATTCAAAGTATTGTTTAAATATGAATTATACCACATTGAACTTGGAAAAAAAAACAAACCTTAGAAAAATAAATACTAAGGTGAGATGTATAATACATGATAAAGAATCATACATGCAATATAGAAACAAACTATATGATGTACAAATATACATTAAGTTACATGCGATAACAAAGTTCAACAATAAGTATGTTAATATACGAGACAAGACTACGCTTGTAATATAACATTTTTCCAATCTCGAGTTAAGCCGAAAACCCGACAAACATTGTCAGTTAATAACGGGGGATTAACCGGGAGTTATTAGTGACGGTACGGGGTACCGTAGAGTTGTGTTGTTATACGGGATGCTAATCAGTAGCGTTATGTATTGTTTAGACTGTTAGAGACGACACACGGAGCATAGGATCTTGCCGACTCATACTCCACCGTAATACAATCAGGGTGAACGGTATGTGGTTATGTGTCTCTGATTGTCTCTGAGGGCTTCCTCAGTTCAGACTTCTGTGTGATCTGTGATAAGATTGTTTGTCTGAATGTGTTAATTAATATGCATGAATTGTATATTTATAGCTGCTTATTATTTACTGTTGTTGAGTTAACAGTATTGGTTTGTATATATGAACCTATATATAAAACGAACTAGCGGCTATGGGGCTATCTTATATGAAATATAAGGATCGTCGGAAAAACGTTGTAGCACTAGGATAATAAGATATACATATTATCCGAGACTTTAACACAGAGCATGGCCTTTTTACGCCCTCTCGTTATCTAACACTGGATCCCGAGTTTACAGACTCCGGATTGGACTAATGACCTTAGTCTGCTGTGTTAGGAAAACAAAGGGTAATGCGATGCGATGGTATAATTAATTAATGAAAAGATAATAAAGCCAAGAGGATGTGGCTCTTGGTGCGCGCTGTGATCACAAAAACGATACCAGGATGTCCGCGTACGGGTCCGTAAGTATCAAGAAAATTTCCCGTGAGCTAGAATGGCTCGTTGGTCGGAGACTCTACCGCTGGAGTGGCTACTGCCGTGGGTGACCCGCCATAATATATGGGTAATTTAGAGACACGTCGTTTTTAACGAGACGTTGTCACTAGGTATAACTGAACACTTAATACAGTTGAGACTTGTACAGTGGCGAACAATATTGGTTTCTACACCATGGACGAGAATTAGTACTTGTTTATTATTCTCGTTGTTTCGCTTTGTTGTTCATTAGTTATACTTGTGGTTATATTACGTGTGCTGATGGTTGTGTTATTGTATGGGTATTACTGTTAATTGTTTTACAGTTTAAATATTAAAACGGTATTGCATGTAACGAATCTCATGCTCTCGACCCATTAATTGAGGGGTTTGAGGAGGCATGACGGGGCATGTGATAACATACTCAGCAGGGGCTGATTCCATACCACAAACCATTTTTATTTCAGGACATTAGCTGGTGGGTCGACGCGGGGCGCGACGGTTGTGATATTACTGTTGGTTAAGACTTGGTACGGTTTGATACTAATGTTACTTTGGACTCGGGTTTTGTAAACCGAGGTGTATTTTGGTTAGATGCTCACAAGTACGGTCTATAATAATCGGTTGTTGTTGGATTTGTTTTAAATTGTTTAAGTACTACTATCTATCTCTTGTGGTCACTGCTGCAATACGTTTCGCAAGTTGATTATCAGGTAATTCGTTATCACCCGTATGGGCGAGTGATAACAGTGACACCATTAGAGCGACAGTCTGTTATTTACCGCTGTGATTTATTTATTATGTGCGACATTTATAGGATAATTAGAAGCCGAACTAGTAGGGGTGTTACAAGTACTAACTTAAAAGACAGTTGAAATAGGTGATTCTGCGGTACTAATTTAAAAGACCCCTGAAATAGGTGACCTTTCTTTACCTGAGTCACGGTGACTGCCACACAGTCTGTGAGTTGTGAGATTAACCTACATCAGACGAATGATTCAAATCACTAGAATGGATTTAGTTGTCTTTTATTGCCTTAGTCTGAATGGTGTCTTAAACTTGCGTCAATCATTTATTAATTTTACTGGATAAGCGACCTTGCTAGTGGTACAAATCATTCATCCGGTGTACATAAATCAGTTGCTTCGAATGGAGGAGTTGGCCAAGGTAAGAAATTTCTATCCTCTACTTTTTAGTTTATAGTGAAAATCAAGGTATTTATTACCTTGAATTGCTTAATCTACTTGCTGAATTGCTGGTGTTTGGTGTGATTGTTGTTGTTATTTTCACTGTTGCTGCTGCTTCAATGCTGCTTCACTGCTTCAGTGATGTCATTTCTTGTTCGCTACTAGTATTTGCCATACATCAGTCTTTCTTTACTTCTTGAAGATAAACAAGTTTTTTTTTTCAATAATTTCTTGTTTTCTTTTCCAACTGAAGAAACCTAATCCCGTATCTTTTACCTGCATGATGCTTATATAAGTGTAGCAGGAAACTGTTGTGGTCTTTCCAATATAAAGTTGATGTTGTCGTGGCTTCATTGTCTAATCCTGTATCATCAGTTTCTCAATTAAGTTGTTGCTGCTTATATAAGTGATGCTGCTTCATTGTGTAACCCCTTGTTGTACTTAAGTTGCTGCTGCTTATAGTTATTTCCCTTGGTTGGGTTGCTCCTTTTGAAAACAGAGGGGCTGCTGGTTGGTCTTACTTGCACGCTTGGGGTGCTCATTCTTGCAACTTTTGCGGTGGAATTGAATATTGAAACAGAGCGTCTACTGCTCTGATTTTTTTTTTGTGTGGAGAAATTAACATTTTCAGCATCAGAAATCACTTAGCTGCATGTTGGGTTGCTCATTCTTTCCACTTCATCACTTCAGCCATGTTTCTGTCATTTGGAGGGACAACTTCATCACTAGCACTAAACGGATCACCATTTTGAAAATGATCGGGCAGGATTTAGAAATTAACCTCATTTTCCATGCTGAATTGATGGTCTACTGCTTTGAAGTTGCTACTGTTTTTAAGTTGTTTGTTGCTGTTATTCAGTATGAAGTTGCTGCTATACTTTAATTTTTTGTTGATGCTGCTGCTCTAAATTTTTTCATTATTCTTCTGATTGCATAACTATGTACTCATTTGCTAAAGTGTTTGCAAAGAACATTGAAGGTTCTTCACAGACGAAACTATTGGGGTAATTGGATGAAGCGAGTCTGGACAATTCTCCATTTTTGGATGAAATCAATTAGTTTTAGATTTCAGATTATGCTAGATATTCTGTAATGCGTAGTATTTTTATATTTTTAATCCACTTAGAGTATAAGGGTTTTTCAACATACTTTAAACATCGAAGTCAATATGTAGACTATTCTTCTTTTTTGATGCTTTTGTAGCAGATGTTCATTTTTTTTGAAATTTTAACTATAATGAAGAAGGTGAAACATTTTCTTATTGAAGTAATCAGTGTATATGCTCACGCTTTAGTACAATTTAAAAATTATGTATATAATGTGTATTGACTTATTAATATGATTTTCATTTACACTTGTTAGTCATGACGAAAAGTCAAAAGAATCTTTGATAGTTAGAAAAAAGTGTTAACCAAATTATGACTATGAGTCACTAAAGGCTTTTACAAGCACACAATTGAATTCACTGACACAACAATAACTGTCACTAAAGCTTACTAAAGTGTAAGTTTGACATCTCATCAGTATGTCAAAAAAGGGTATACTGACATATAGTTAAGTGTCAGTATAGATGAAAATCTTTTACCGACTTTTCCATTTTGTGTTAGTAAAACCCTTTAGTAACTGTGGTGCTGCTGACACCTTTTTTGTGTGTCTGTAAATCCCAATTGGTCTTATACTGACACTTTTAAAGGTTTTTTTGACACATTTTGAGTGTCACTAAATGATGTTTTTTTTATAGTGGGCATGGAGCGAGGAGCAAGGATAGATGAAACCGTCTTGAGGAAGAAAGTTGTAATCCAGTGATCGTCCTTTCTGTTCCTGTTCCTTCCCCAATACGCCAACTCTCAGTTCCTCATTTAAAGTTCGACTGCATATCCCACCTTGGCGCGCCGCGCGCCCACAAGACCCCGACCAACACTTATCTAAAACTAGTGTACACCGTGCTCAACTCGGTAGTAATCATAGCACAGAATGGAAGATAGACCTGAGCTCATCAAAAAGGATAATCCAAATCGCCCATCCACCTCATACAGGTTCCACTACACGTATAGGTAGAAGTCTGCCCGTAACTACTGCCGAATTTACATTTTGTAACCCGAAAATACATTTGAATTCAACAACTGTCAATGATTTTGGTTTTTGTGTTCTACTTACATCCGCCGACTCCCTCGCTGATGTGGTTGTACTGCATGTGCGATTAATTCGATTTGAGGTAGTGTTAACCGTGGATTTACCATCTTCACTGTCAATGAAACAACCGGAAGAAGGATGCGCATCGGACGTGCCCTGACTCCACCGGAACAAGTGCTAATTTACCATCGTCCACTGCGGACAAACCAACAACCTCCAAATGTGTAAGCAACAAGGGAACCTCCACCAAACGCGGGGCCGAGGATATTGAAGACTCAACAACGGACTTGGTGGTGGCCAAGAAAAAAAAGACAAACCCACCTTTCGCCAGCAAAATGTCGATTGCTGCTTTGAGAAGGGGCATCAAGGGTCTCAAACCAGAACAACACACAGCCCTGCAAGAGACTGGGTTTGCTCATTTCTTGAATCTAGGGGTGGATTCAATCTGTTACAGCCTGGGGTGTTGGTTGGAAACAAATTTTGATTGGCGTAGCTGTCAGTTGATACTTGCTGATAACACAAGAGTTGATGTAACAGAGGATGATGTTCATGACATACTAGGGTTTGCGCCCGGTGGTGTTGAGATCACAGAAGCATCAATAAACTCAAAGTCCGATGAGTGCAAGGAATGGAAGTTAGGGTGGAATGATGTCTTTGGAAGTAAAACAGCCAGAACAGTAGATCTCATACGTAAATGGCCGACAATGGGAGCGACAGATCTATTCAAGACCAGTTTTGTATGTGCTGTTGTCTCCACTTGCGTCAGGGGCAAGTGCGACCTAAGGTGCAACGACATGATTCTGCCATTAGTACAAGACCCGTCAAATGCATCTAGGCTGAACTGGTGTAGATACACAATTGACAAGTTGGTAGAGTCTGTTCGTAAGTACCAGCAAAGTACATTCAAAACCCACTACTTCACCGGCTCTTTGTTGTTCCTTAACCTGTTCTATTTTGACAAAACGGCTCTTGTTGGCCATCACGAGCAGCACGGTTATCCATCGATATCCAAATGGAACAACGACATGTACAAAGAAAGGTTAATCAGAGAGAGAGTTGTTGGAAAATTGGGAGCGGGTAGGTGAAATACCCCAAACCTTGGTATGTTGGTTAAACATTAAAACATGAATTATTAAGACTAAAAAGAGTCTTAAAAACACTAGTAAACAAATTTAAACAAAAGCAAACACAAAATGTGCTTTAAAGTCAATAAGAGCTAAAATGTGCTCTAAGCTTGGAATAGGTTTGGATAAGACCTAATGAACTTACCAAGACCTCATTTATATACTAATGAACATATTAAACCAATTACCAAAGAAAACCAAGCTTGAAAACAAGTTAAAACACAAAATGTGCTTTAAGAAGTCTTAAAGCACATTTTTGAAAAATTGTCTTGTAAATGAGTTTTGAGTGGCTAAATGTCCATCATTACTCTTAAATATATATGTGTACTATATAGTATCACATTTGGGTGGCTATATTAATGGGAAATCAAAAATTTCACTTCTAAGTGCCTTGTTTAGGTGAATAGTGATTTTTATAAGCTATTTTGTAACATATGTTGTATAAGTAATTAAATTGACAAATAAAGACTATAATACCCTCATATTAATAAGGGGGCCGGTTTTCCTTAAGTGTGGTGACTCACCACTCTCTTATTAATGTATTAAGTAAGCAAAGATAAGTAAATAAACTACTTTTTACTTTATTACTACAAATATCTCTTAAAAGCAAATTCTATCTCATTCTCTCTTTTCCTTCCTTCATTTCCCACGGTCACAACCTTCTTCTTCCTTCCTTCTTGCTGCTCTCTCTCGGTAATACTACTATCTCCATTAGAACTCCCACTTTGACCTCTTGTAAAATCTTGCTCACTTGTTCAAATAAAAAACAAACACCACCAATCTCTTCCTCTCATCAAGCTCTTCATTCCTATCTTCTCAAAACTCCAAGAGCCCCATTTCGGTGCCAAGGTGTTCCACCATTGAAGGAGCTTGAGCTTGTCTTTTGACATATTGTTGATCTCCTTTTCTTCTAGGTAAGGAATCTCAAAGAAAAATCATGTTTCCTCCATGTTCTTACCTTGACCGAAAATACACATTGATATAGCTCTTTGTGTGACCTTGTTCTAGCTTCATTTCAACTCTTCATGGACTAGGTGGAGTCCTCTCTTGTTATATATTCAAACTCCCTTCAAAGATCAAGGTAAAACAACTACATTAATGTTTTTTGAAACAATGTAAAATTAGGGTTTACAATGAGATGAAGCTCAAAGCTTGAATACTCATTATGGTGTTTGTATATTGTCTAGAACTTGACAAGGAATCAAAATACCATACGGTTTTGTAAGGAATCAAGAAGGAAGTGTTTTGGAAAAAGAGGTAAATCTACTAACCTAATGTTGTTTAATGCCTTAGGAGAAATGAGCTTATAAATGCTTATTAAAACTACCTAAAGAGCAAATGGTGAATGACTTAGTAAAGTGTTCTCAAGAGACTAGTAAAGGGCATATGTGTGTTGAGTGTATTTGCAGGTTAAAGGCATATATATTGTGGAAATTCAGTGTTTATGATTTAAGCACCTTAAGGGCCTAAGAGCCATGCATTTTAAGGGCCTAAGTGCCATGCAATCTAAATTATGCACTATATTGTAATGTAGTGTAAATTTGGTGAAGTTGTGTATGAAAGTGTTCTTGGTGATTCTAGATGTTCTTGTGTGTTTAATGGAGAAAGCAAAGTGTTTAGGCTTAGTAATGTTCTAGGGGAATCCATGTCAAAATTTAGGTAACAAGTAAGAAGTTCTAAGTGTTTATATAAGGTTTGGTGAGTTGGAAAATGTAGGAGATGAATAAGGAGTTCATGATGTTTTAAAGGAATTTTGATGAACTAGGAAGTACTCTAGAGGGTGATAAGGACTTAGGCATGAGCTTGAGGTTTTAGTATGTACCAAAGTCATTTTGGACTTAGGAAAATACCTAGGCAAACTTTGGTAAAATAAGGAGAAGTGTATACTAGGAAAAGAGTTTCAAGAAGGATATAAGGAATTAGTTGTGAGAGATGATGCTTGGGAGATGATGTTAAAATAAGGAGAAAACTTTTGGGATAGTAGTTATCTTAGGTATGAAACACCACTTGAAAAACTAGGAGAAAACATTGTGAGTGTTAGGAATTTTGTGAAGATATAAGTAAAGGCTTAAGGAATTAGAAAGTGAGTTTTTATGGGTGTTTAAGGATGGCTTAAGTTGTGTTGAAGTGCCCAAATGAGGTTAGGGGGTACTAGGTTATATGGGGTGAAGTTTGGAGTTGAATGTAAAAAGGAAAACAAAGATTTGGGGCCGATCGGACTTGCAAGCTCGGTCGGGCCCAGTTTACCCTGCGAGAATTGGCTTCTGGAATGGACCGACCTTGGGACCGGACTTGCAAGGTCGGTCGGGCTTGTAATTTGTGTACGGATTGAGTTACTGGAATCGACTGGACATAGGACCGGACTTGGCAAGTCCGGTCGGGCTAAATTTCCGAAGGGGAGAAACTCTCTGGAATCGACCGGACATGGACAAGTCCGGTCGGCAAGTCCGGTCGGACCTAAACTTGTAAAAAAAAAAACAGAAAAGAATGTGACTTATGTAGTTAACCCTAGGGTGTATAATGAAGGTAACCTAGGGTAAGATAGACATTAAAACATGTCATACAATCATGTTGAATACTAAGTGTGAAGTTAAATAAATAATTAACCGACGTTACTAATGTGTATAGGATTCTCTCAAGGTGGAAACGAAACGAGGCAAGGACCAAGGTATGGTTTTCTTGCAGTCTGTTGCCTACCGGTTTACACCGGCTTGGGTGTTGTTTGCTTTTCTGTGTGTTACGACCTTATAAGATTAAGGCATGAAAAGAGTTTACAGTTGTTATACATTATGATGTTGTAAGGTTATGACTCCTTTCCCTTGGTTGTCTAACAAGACCTAAATGTTTGCTTGTATGTGACTTAACAAAATATTGTGTGATCACTAACAAGTGCTAATCGGGGGAGTGAGGAGTCCGGTTGTTCCGGCCACGCGTGTGATGGACGGGAGTCGATATCATATCCGGTTCGGCTCTCTTGGTGTATGTATAGGTGGTATTCCAATTTGGTTTCTACCTTCCCTTAGCTTATCCAAAGCTAGTTACTCACGTCGGGCCATAGGGGCATACGTATGTTATTTCGGTGTGCTTGGGATTACTATATCCGACACACCTTTGGTATAAGTTAACCGTTCTACATAACCGGACGGTAACGAGGATGGTAACGAGCTTAACATGGGATTGGTAAAAATCTCTAGGCTCACATGGTGTACTAACTATGGTGGAAGGTTCCTTGTGAGAACCGATTTTATGGTGATATGTATTGTTATGATGCTATGCAATTTCCCTTGCTATGCTATGGTAAATATGTATATATGTGTTGGATGTTCTAAAATGAATGCCATGTTATTATGACAATTGGTTGCGCGTATCCCGGTAGCCGATGGGCTGCGCGTTAGCCATACCAGCAAAGGTTGCTGACCCCCTCGGGGGCTCCATATTTTATTGCAGGATGAGGATCGAAGAAGCAGAGTGGCTCTAGGTCCTAGGTTGTTGACGTACTTTTGGATATGTTGGTAGTGGAGCCCGGGGTGCGCCTGTGCTCCCGAGGCATTACATTTTGATACCGTTGTTGTACGGTGGTGAATGATTATGGTTGTAGGTGTGTTGTAAATTAAATACTCGGTATGGTTGGTTATGTTATGTATATATGGAAGTTAGATTCTATGCTCGGGAGTCTGATCATCAGACCGATACATTGTATTTATTCTGCCTAGTTAACCACGTGGGTGGTTAACGGCGTTGTAACACCAAAGCGTTAGTTATGTTTGGTTGGCTATTTCCGCTGCGATTTCGGTAGTTGATAGGGGCGTTGTAGGGGTGTTACAAAAAGTGGTATCAGAGCGAAGTATCGCTCTGATGACTAGAATACCGAGCTTAGGGATATACCGAGTAAGGAAATCTAACTACAGATACCTAAGTGAACAGATTTGGAAGGGTTAACCACTAACTAAGTGTGGAATTACCTGGTTGTCGGGAAGATGTTATAACCATTGGAACGATAAGTGTACAAGCATAATGCTAATGAGATGTTCATATGAATTCAGATGGCAGGTAGACCACGAGGGAGAGGCCGCGGGCGCGGTACTGGAGATTTGGGTAACCAGGGCGATGATACTACGGCACAGACTATGGCTGAGGCAGTTGCAGCCGCCGTAGCCCAGTTGGTACCCGATCTGGTTGCTGCTATACAGCAAGGGCAACAGCCCAAAGTTCAGCCACCACCACCACCGCCACGAGAGACCAATTGGGTCAAGGCGTTGGCTGATCTTAGACCGCCGTCGTTCAATGGGGAGACTGATCCTCGAAAACTGGAGGCGTACATCTCCGAACTGGAGACCGCCTACGAGACCTTGGCAGTACCTGCTGAAGCTAAGGTCCGTCTGGCTGCCTACTACTTGAAGGGTACGGCACAGAGTTGGTGGAAATTGGTGAAGGAGGACAGGATGGCTGATCCTGAATTTGGTTGGAGGGAGTACACGGCTCTACTGCGAGCCAAGTACTACCCAGTGCACGTGCAAGAGGCCAAGCGCCTCGAGCTGGATAGTCTGAGGCAGGGGGATAAGATGTCGGTTGATGACTACTACACAGCATTCACCGGCCTTATCCACCTGTTACCAGACCTTGGGTATTCGAACCGGGTGTTGGTGAACCGGTTCTACAATGGACTTAGCCACCGTCTCCGCTATGGGATGGGGCCAGCTGAGTATACTACCTTGCAGGTAATTAGAGTACGTTATTGTGAATCAATCTATACCATGAGTGAATGTTAATGTGAGTTGGTAAGTTGTTTTGGCGGGGCATGACTGACATCCTAAAATTCAGGAGTGCTATCATGCCGCTGCTAAGGTTGAAATTACTGTCCGTCTGAGGGACGAGGAGAATGCGCACAAGCGCAAGGCCACCAATGAGGGCCAGAGTCAGCAAGGGTATGGGGGAGGGAAGAAAAAGAAACCCTACCCTCAGCCCCAGAAGGGCCAGTACCAGGGTGATAAGGGCCAAGCCCAGACCACCACAGCTGATGAGCCACTGAAGCTCACGTACGCGTATGCGGCGAAGCCTCTACGCTCCTACCCGCCTAAGGGTAATTACTAAAGCATGTGTATCTAGTTGAGGTGTATGTTGTTAAGATGGAAAGTGAGTATTGATTGTGTGTTGTTGTAGCAGCTAGCGCGGGTTCTGGACCGGAGCGCCACTTTTACTGTAAGTGGTGCAATGGAGACCACCCCGGCAAAGACTGCAAGGGGAATGATGTCAGGTGCCGTCACTGCCAGAAGATGGGGCACCGTGAGTTTGAGTGTTGGACGAACCCCAACAGCAGGAACTATAAGCCAAAGGGGCAGTGGAAGGGTAATACTACCACGACCACTGAAGGCCCGAAGGCGATTACTCAGCAGACTTCTAACAAGAAGTACACTGAATCCCAGAAGGGGAAGGCTACGGGGTCCGGCAAGGCCGCCCTGAATGTGGTGGACCGGTCTGAGGCACCAGGATCCTCTTCGAGACCAGGTACCGCCTAAACTGTTAAATGAGAAAGTGATTGCTTACCGCATTTCATGCATGAGTGTTAGCAAGTCTAAGGGTATAAACATATAAGTAAAGAGTTAGAATATAACGTGGAAAACACCTAAAGTTAGGCAATTTGAAACTTAGGGATCTTCAATATCTGCTATCCAATCCCGCCCACACCAAACCCTGAAGAAACCGCCATCAACATCACCGACTTTCCATTGGAGCAATGTCAGGTTATCCAGCCAGGTATGATACTCTTAAATGGATACCTGACACCGGAAGCACAAATCCATATCATCAGACGATGCGACGAACTTGGAGCGAAACCAGGAGGGTTCTACACACCCGAATACCCGAACGGAGCAAGGATGCAATTGAAGATGATGTGCATGGGTAAGGACTGGAACCCTTACACCAAGTCATATCAAGAAGTGCGAGCTGAAGATGGAGCAACAGTATCAAGTATACCAGAGGAGTTCCACGCGGTCGTTAACCACGCCGTGGGAATTGCTCAACAAGTTGAAACGGAATCAATTCCAAGTGTAAAAGCAGATCTATGCATTGTAAACTTCTACCAGAAAGGTGGACGGTTAGGTATGCACCAAGACAAGGACGAGTCACCCGAGTCTCTAAGTAAGGGAGTACCCGTGGTGTCTTGGTCCATTGGTGATACCGCAGTGTTTGTGTATGGCGAGCAGAAGCGTGCTGACCTCGCAAGGAAGATATTGTTGAAATCGGGAGATGTATTAATCATGGGTGGGCAATCAAGGATGCTATACCATGGCATCAGGAAGATCAAACTGAATACCGCACCGTCGGCAGTGATCAATGCCACACACATGAAACCCGGACGTTTAAATTTGACCTTCAGACAGTTTTAAGCTTTGTATTGTGTGATGTGATAAACCCGTGTATTAAGGATGTTGTAAGTGTGAATCATGGCGACAGTGTAAGCCAATGAATGTTGTAAAAGAGTGTGTTAATGAATAAAGTGGAGTTGTTTGAAGCATATAAACAGTGTTGTTACCCAATACTTATTAGTTTGCCAATGAATTAGGCTGTGCACTCGGAACGGGAGGTATACTGAGTGTCTGCAATAAGGCAGAAGCCGGCAAGAGCGGCACAATCCTCACCGGTACCTTTCCAGTGAATGGCGTGGATGCATCGATCTTGTTCGACTCTGGAGCCTCACACACATTCATTTCGCTATCATTTGCGAAGAGGCTGGGGTTAGACGGTGAAGAGATGCCAGACTTCGTGGTCACTCTCCCGTCGAAAGAGCGGATCAGATGTACCCGCTACTACCGAGATGCTGTTGTTCGAATCATGGATGAGGAGTTTCCGATCGACTTGATAGAGTTCGACGGACTAGGTTTTGATGTGATTGTCGGGATGAACTGGTTGGAGCGGTACAAGGGTAGAATCCTATGTGCCGAGCATCGACTGCTTCTTAGGAGTCCATCTGGGGTTACTATATCATACCGCCAGAGGCCCAGGGAGCCTTCGACACAGATCATCACCGCCATGGCCATGTATCGTGAGTTGCGACGAGGAAATGATGTATACCTCTGCTATGTCCAGGACATAGAGAGAGACCCTGAGTTTAGCCCAGATGTGCCGGTAGTGTCGGAGTTTCCTGACGTATTTCCTAAGGAACTGCCGGGCATGCCGCCAGCACGAGAGGTTGAGTTTGAGATTGATCTAGTTCCGGGCACCGGACCCATTGCGAAAGCACCTTACCGTATGGCTCCAGCAGAGATGACAGAGCTCAAGGAGCAGCTGAGAGACCTACTCGACAAGGGCTTTATCCGCCCTAGTGTTTCACCATGGGGAGCGCCGGTTCTCTTCGTGAAGAAGAAGGACGGTAGCCTCCGCCTATGTATTGATTATCGGAGCTGAATGCTGTTACGGTGAAGAACCGTTACCCCTTACCACGCATCGACGATCTATTTGATCAGCTGAGGGGAGCATCAGTGTTCTCCAAGATAGACCTACGTTCCGGATACCACCAGATTGCCATCCGTGACAGTGATATCGAAAAGACAGCTTCAGAACTAGGTATGGGCATTATGAGTTCACAGTTATGCCGTTTGGCTTGTCAAATGCACCAGCAAAGTTCATGGACTTAATGAACCGTTTGTTCCAAGATCAGTTGGACAAATCAGTGGTAGTCTTCATCGATGACATACTTGTGTATTCGAAATCGAGAGGTGAGCATGAAAGCCACCTGAGAGATGTATTGCAGACATTGAGAAAGAATCAGCTGTATGCTAAATTTTCTAAGTGTGAATTTTGGTTGAACCAAGTATCATTCCTTGGACATGTGATTTCTGAGGCCGGGATCGCTGTTGATCCGGCAAAGATAGATGCAGTGCGCACCTGGCCTAGGCCGAAGACAGTTACCGACATCAGGAGCTTCCTCGGTCTGGCAGGTTATTATAGGAGGTTTGTGAAGGACTTCTCCAGTGTCTCGAAGCCGATGACTTCCTTGATGAAAAAGGATGCACCATTCGAGTGGACAGTCGACTGTGAGAGAGCTTTCACGAGTCTCAAGGATGCTCTGACATCTGCACCGGTTCTGACATTACCAGACGGTCCAGATGGTTTTGAGGTCTATTGCGACGCATCAGGCAGGGGTATGGGTTGTGTGTTGATGCAACACGGGAAGGTCGTGGCTTACGCCTCCCGACAGCTGAAGAAGCATGAGGAGAACTACCCTACCCACGATTTAGAATTGGGGGCCATTGTCTTCGCACTGAAGATATGGCGACATCATTTGTATGGGGTAAGCGTGACAATCTATTCTGACCACAAGAGTTTGAAATACTTGTTCACTCAGAAAGAGTTGAACATGAGGCAGAGAAGGTGGGTTGAATTCTTAAATGATTATGACATCAATTTACAGTACAAGGAGGGTAAGGCAAACGTGGTAGCTGACGCATTGAGTCGCCGAGCACACTCTCTCCATTCGCTAGTCTCTCATACTGGCTTGGTTGAAGAGGTGCGGAGTGCTCAGATGACGGATCAGTATATGGTGGAAATTAGACAGAAGCTTATTGATGGCACATTCGAGGGTCAGAAGTATGACTTCAGACTCCACGATGATGACCTGATTAGGCTTAATGGCCGGTTGTGTATACCGAGGAGTAGCGCTGAGCTGAAGGGAGCGCATACTGAGTGAATCCCATTGTTCTACGACATCGATTCACCCCGGAGCTTCAAAGATGTATAAAGGTATGAAAAGATATTTTGGTGGACTGGAATGAAAAAGGATGTGAATGACTATGTGTTGAGGTGTCTCACTTGTCAGAAGGTCAAGTTTGAGCACCGACGGCCTGGTGGTATGGTGCAGCCAATGCCAGTGCCGGAGTGGAAGTTCCATGACATATCTATGGACTTCGTGGTAGGGCTTCCGCCTACAAGGGGAGGTCTAAATATTTGGGTTGTGGTAGACCGACTGACCAAGGTGGCTCGATTCATACCGATGAAGGACACCTGGAAAGTGGCTAAGCTTGCAGAGCTCTTCGACAAAGAGATTGTAAGACATCATGGGGTTCCGAAAACGATTGTATCTGACAGAGATACCAGATTCTATCCAGATATTGGAAGTCTACACGAGAGGCACTTGGTACTGAACTGAAATTGAGCACAGCGTTTCACCCACAGACAGATGGTCAGAGTGAGCGCACCATCCAGACACTTGAGGATATGCTACGTGCATGTGCACTTGACTTTCAGACCAGCTGGATTGATAAGTTACATCTGATCGAGTTTAGTTACAACAACAGTTATCATGCATCGATCAAGATGTCTCCCTTCCAGGCATTGTACGGTAGACCATGCCGCACGCCATTATGCTGGGATGAGTCGAGTGAGACGGTCATTATAGGACCAGAGTATCTTGAGCAAGTTCAGGCAGAAGTTCGCCAGATCAGGGCTAATATGAAAGCAGCTCAGGATAGACAGAAGTCGTACGCAGATGTGCGCCGACGTGACCTGGAGTTCGCCGTGGGCGATCAGGTATTTTTGAGAGTATCCCCCATGAAGGGAGTATTTCGTTTTGGCCAGAAGGGCAAGTTGAGCCCGAAATATGTGGGTCCTTATGTTGTGACGGAGCGGATCGGCCCGGTAGCTTATAGACTTGATTTACCCGCCGAGCTGGGCAAGGTACATGATGTATTTCATGTGTCCCAGTTGAAGAAGTATATGTCTCATCCGTCTCATGTGCTTCAGCCGGAAAGGCTAACTTTAGAGCCGACCATGCGATCAGTGGAGACTCCGGTACGGATTCTGGATACTAAGACTCGAGACACTCGCCATAAGTCCGTGAGACTGGTGAAGGTCCTCTGGTCTAACCAGGACGTTGAGGAGGCCACTTGGGAGCTGGAAGAAAAGATGAAGGCGAAGCACCCGTCATTGTTTGCTTCTTAGTGTTTATATGTATAGGGTACGGGGCGTACCCCTTTTAAGGGGGGTAGAGCCGTTTCGGTTATGGTTGTGTACGACATGTATATGTATACATTGTCTATGTTATGTTACAGACCGTTGTGTCTGAATGGTATTATGTGGTTTGGACCTCGAGTCCGTTGTGGTATATGTGGTTTGGACCTTGAGTCCGTTGTGGTGTAAGATGATGGTTGTGTTGGTAATGATGTTTTGGAAGTGTGGTGTTATAAGATGTTTCCCGTGTTCTAATATAAGATATGTGGGAAGTATGAACTTTGGGGACAAAGTTCTTTTAAGGGGGGTAGATTGAAATACCCCAAACCTTGGTATGTTGGTTAAACATTAAAACATGATTTATTAAGACTAAAAAGAGTCTTAAAAACACTAGTAAACAAATTTAAACAAAAGCAAACACAAAATGTGCTTTAAAGTCAATAAGAGCTAAAATGTGCTCTAAGCTTGGAATAGGCTTGGGTAAGACCTAATGAACTTACCAAGACTCATTATATACTAATGAACATATTAAACAATTACCAAAGAAAACCAAGCTTGAAAACAAGTTAAAACACAAAATGTGCTTTAAGAAGTCTTAAAGCACATTTTTGAAAAATTGTCTTGTAAATGAGTTTTGAGTGGCTAAATGTCCATCATTACTCTTAAATATATATGTGTACTATATAGTATCACATTTGGGTGGCTATATTAATGGGAAATCAAAAATTTCACTTCTAAGTGCCTTGTTTAGGTGAATAGTGATTTTTATAAGCTATTTTAACATATGTTGTATAAGTAATTAAATTGACAAACAAAGACTAAATACCCTCATACTAATAAGGGGGCCGGTTTTTTAAGTGTGGTGACTCACCACTCTCTAGTTAATGTAATAAGTAAGTAAAGATAAGTAAACTTACTTTTTACTTTATACTAAATATCTCTTAAAAGCAAATCTATCTCATTCTCATTTTTTTCCTTCATTCCCACGGTTTCCAACCTCTTCTACCTTCTCTTCTGCTCTCTCTCGGTAATACTACTACTCCATTAGAACTCCCACTTTGACCTCTTGTAAAATCTTGCTCACTTGTTCAAATCAAAAACAAACCCACCAATCTCTTCCTCTCATCAAGCTCTTCATTCCTATCTTCTCAAAACTCCAAGAGCCCCATTTCGGTGCCAAGGTGTTCCACCATTGAAGGAGCTTGAGCTTGTCTTTTGACATATTGTTGATCTCCTTTGCTTCTAGGTAAGGAATCTCAAAGAAAAATCATGTTTCCTCCATGTTCTTACCTTGACCGAAAATACACATTGATATAGCTCTTTGTGTGACTTTGTTCTAGCTTCATTTCAACTCTTCATGGACTAGGTGGAGTCCTCTCTTGTTATATATTCAAACTCCCTTCAAAGATCAAGGTAAAACAACTACATTAATGTTTTTGAAACAATGTAAAATTAGGGTTTACAATGAGATGAAGCTCAAAGCTTGAATACTCATTATGGTGTTTGTATATTGTCTAGAACTTGACAAGGAATCAAAATACCATACGGTTTTGTAAGGAATCAAGAAGGAAGTGTTTTGGAAAAAGAGGTAAATCTACTAACTTAATGTTGTTTAATGCCTTAGGAGAAATGAGCTTATAAATGCTTATTAAAACTACCTAAAGAGCAAATGGTGAATGACTTAGTAAAGTGTTCTCAAGAGACTAGTAAAGGGCATATGTGTGTTGAGTGTATTTGCAGGTTAAAGGCATATATATTGTGGAAATTCAGTGTTTATGATTTAAGCACCTTAAGGGCCTAAGAGCCATGCATTTTAAGGGCCTAAGTGCCATGCAATTTAAATTATGCACTATATTGTAATGTAGTGTAAATTTGGTGAAGTTGTGTATGAGAGTGTTCTTGGTGATTCTAGATGTTCTTGTGTGTTTAATGGAGAAAGCAAAGTGTTTAGGCTTAGTAATGTTCTAGGGGAATCCATGTCAAAATTTAGGTAAGAAGTAAGAAGTTCTAAGTGTTTACATAAGGTTTGGTGAGTTAGAAAATGTAGGAAATGAATAAGGAGTTCATGATGTTTTAAAGGAATTTTGATGAACTAGGAAGTACTCTAGAGTGTATAAGGACTTAGGCATGATCTTGAGATTTAGTAGTACCAAAGTCATTTGGACTTAGGTAAATACCTAGGCAAACTTTGGTAAAATAAGGAGAAGTGTACACTAGGAAAAGAGTTTCAAGAAGGATATAAGGAATTAGTTGTGAGAGATGATGCTTGGGAGATGATGTTAAAATAAGGAGAAAGCTTTTGGGATAGTAGTTATCTTAGGTATGAAACACCACTTGAAAAACTAGGAGAAAACATTGTAAGTGTTAGGAATTTTGTGAAGATATAAGTAAAGGCTTAAGGAATTAGAAAGTGAGTTTTATGAGTGTTTAAGGATGTCTTAAGTTGTGTTTGAAGTGCCCAAATGAGGTTAGGGGTACTAGGTTATATGGGGTGAAGTTTGGAGTTGAATGTAAAAAGGAAAACAAGATTTGGGGCCGGACTTGCGACCGGACTTGCAAGTCGGTCGGGCCTGTTTACCCTGCGAGAATTGGCTTCTGGAATGGACCGACCTTGGGACCGGACTTGCAAGGTCGGTCGGGCTTGTAATTTGTGTACGGATTGAGTTACTGGAATCGACCGGACATAGGACCGGACTTGGCAAGTCCGGTCGGGCTAAATTTCCGAAGGGGAGAAACTCTCTGGAATCGACCGGACATGGACAAGTCCGGTCGGCAAGTCCGGTCGGACCTAAACTTGTAAAAAAAAAAAACAGAAAAGAATGTGACTTATGTAGTTAACCCTAGGGTGTATAATGAAGGTAACCTAGGGTAAGATAGACATTAAAACATGTCATACAATCATGTTGAATACTTAGTAAGTGTGAAGTTAAATAAATAATTAACCGACGTTACTAATGTGTATAGGATTCTCTCAAGGTGGAAACGAAACGAGGCAAGGACCAAGGTATGGTTTTCTTGCAGTCTGTTGCCTACCGGTTTACACCGGCTTGGGTGTTGTTTGCTTTTCTGTGTGTTACGACCTTATAAGATTAAGGCATGAAAAGAGTTTACAGTTGTTATACATTATGATGTTGTAAGGTTATGACTCCTTTCCCTTGGTTGTCTAACAAGACCTAAATGTTTGCTTGTATGTGACTTAACAAATATTGTGTGATCACTAACAAGTGCTAATCGGGGGAGTGAGGAGTCCGGTTGTTCCGGCCACGCGTGTGATGGATGGGGGTCGATATCATATCCGGTTCGGCTCTCTTGGTGTATGTATAGGTGGTATTCCAATTTGGTTTCTACCTTCCCTTAGCTTATCCAAAGCTAGTTACTGACTCACGTCGGGCCATAGGGGCATACGTATGTTATTTCGGTGTGCTTGGGATTACTATATCCGACACACCTTTGGTATAAGTTAACCGTTCTACATAACCGGACGGTAACGAGGATGGTAACGAGCTTAACATGGGATTGGTAAAAATCTCTAGGCTCACATGGTATACTAACTATGGTGGAAGGTTCCTTGTGAGAACCGATTTATGGTGATATGTATTGTTATGATGCTATGCAATTTCCCTTGCTATGCTATGGTATATATATATGTGTTGGATGTTCTAAAATGAATGCCATGTTATTATGACAATTGGTTGCGCGTATCCCGGTAGCCGATGGGCTGCGCGTTAGCCATACCAGCAAAGGTTGCTGACCCCCTCGGGGGCTCCATATTTTATTGCAGGATGAGGATCGAAGAGCAGAGTGGCTCTAGGTCCTAGGTTGTTGATGTACTTTTGGATATGTTGGTTGTTGAGCCCGGGATGCGCCTGTGCTCCCGAGGCATTACATTTTGATACCGTTGTTACGTGGTGATGATTATGGTTGTAGGTGTGTGTAAATTAAATACTCGGTATGGTTGGTTATGTTATATATGGAAGTTAGATTCTATGCTCGGGAGTCTGATCATCAGACCGGTACATTGTATTTATTCTGCCTAGTTAACCACGTGGGTGGTTAACGGCGTTGTAACACCAAAGCGTTAGTTATGTTTGGTTGGCTATTTCCGCTGCGATTTCGGTAGTTGATAGGGGCGTTGTAGGGGTGTTACAGTAGGATTGTAAACATCAGGAGTGGTGGCAGTATGAATATCGTCTTGCCCACTTTTGAGCCGGTACAGGTTAGTGTTATTCTATGAGTCTTTTTTCCTTGTTCGATATTTAACTATGTACGTTGTTGACTACAATCTTGGAGATGCAAATGTTGCAGCCTTCAGACCATGCTGCTGTTCAGGAATGTTTGCTAGAAACAGAGGAAGCGATCGTACACGCTCCTGACCAGACGTCTGATACTATCAGACTACTTCACAATTTTAGGATGTGGATGGTGGGTGAGGTAGACGGACTCATGTCTGGAATCATGATGAAGTTGGACGAAAAGGTTGGAACATTATGCAAGCTAATAGACAACGTCAGAGTATTGACAGTCAAAATAGGGGAACAGAGAAAGTTAATTGAATCCAGGTTGAACGACTTGTCGATTGAGAGAGATAATGCCGAAAGACGTTGGAATGAACTGTAGGCAAAGGAAAGATACCTTGCAGATGAGCAGAGTTTGGTAGAGGAGCAGAAGTACAAGCTTTGATTTGTTGAAAAGGAATTAATGGACAAGCATAAAGCATCGTCTAGTGAGTGGAGCAAGTGGCCAAGTCTGGAGTGGAGGCAGTGGGTAGTTCCGGGGTCGGTGATACATGTGTTCATTCATGTTCGTCCAAAAATGAGGTGTGTTTGGAGACGTATGTGTCGCCATATGCCGATAAACCTGTTGATCCGGTGACAACGACGTATAACATAGAGAACGTTTTGTTCACTTTTGTGATGGTATTACACGATAAGACGTGAGTTGTGTACTCTGCAACCTAAACTGGTCTTTACAATGAAATATTATTGTTGCCATCATAGATGAACTATGTTAATACTATTTCATTTGTTGAAGTTTTCCACTCTACAAGGAAGGAGACTTCATGCTCACGCAGGAGGACTTCTCTACTTTCTCGTACAACACAGACCTGTACAGTTGCATTCTAGATTTGCAATCGAGGGTGCTCAACTTCAATAACACGCGAAGATGTGAAGGAAGCCCTAACCGTTTTTCTGCAGCACCACGTTAAGTGTACGTACACTCAGTTGATACACTATTTTAGAGTGATCTCACTTATTTTACCATAGCCTGAATCTGATAATCTACCTGTACAGCTTTTCACCATTGAGCTTACATCAACGGAAATCAGAGACGTCAATGACAGTCGAGCAGTAATTGCGAAGGTGGGTATAATAAAGTAACTTTACAAGGAGTTCAACATCGCGGGGCTTGGGCCTAAGGACATCATGAAGGTCGATATGGTATTCGTACCAATGCAAGCCCATGGACACGTGTATGTGTGTGTACTCGACTATAAGAACGGAGTAAACTTGGTGATTGACAATATGTCTGCCCGTTCGAGGGATTCAACATGGTTGACAAGTATGGGATAGTCCAATTTCTGCTTGTATGCTCACCCATTTATTTTTGCAGATGGTGTGTGTTAGATCATTACTTCAATTAGTCTGGACTCCTACATGGTTAACTGGCATGTTTTTCCCGCGTGCTGCTAAACAAGGTGTACTGCGTGAATACTTTCATTACTGCGGCCTTTACTTCTCAAGGTGACTTCAGGCTTAGAGGAGTTCCAAATCTCATAGTAATGCAAAAGGACTGGCAGTCTAGGCGTAACCCTTCGAACTGCGGTATATTTGCCTTGCGACATATGGAGACGTACATAGGAGCTATGGCTGGATGGGATCCCGAACTACAGAAAGACAATGTGTGCCTCTTTACTATGAGTGTCTTGCAAGCAGACAATGCTTTTGTAATGGACACATTATGCTCATGACAAGTACCGTCATCCACACTAACAATCTATACTTCCCTGTTTTCCAAACAGGTGCAACAAATGAGATTATTGCGCAAGCGATGTTTGTGTAAGTTTTTGCTTCACAAGCTGAATGCCCGTAGACCCTATCTGCTCCAGGAATTAATGAAATTCGAGCAGCTAATGTCTAAGGTATATGCAACTCCTCTACGCTAACTATACATAATGACACACACTGATCATAGCAACTTCTACTCGTCATTATGTAATGTGTGCAGGTGAAAAGACCATGACCAATTGTGAGCATACACAGACCTGGACAGAATCACCTTTTTATTGGACCGTCACATGGATAACGGGATTACAGTCTGACATAAGTTGCGGTTGGATGACTGTCTGTTTAAGTTGCGGTGAGCAAGGTTTCAGGTCGTGTTTTTGTAGGCTTTCTTCGCTACTTATCTCCCCTGCATATCAATTACAGAGTCTCAAATTTTCAAAACGTCTTAGCGCAAATGTAGTTGCACCTCCTAGTATTCAATGTCCACAGGGTCTAGTATGCACGGTATACCATTTGGTAATATATTCGTGTTTTTTACGAATAGACATGTTGGTACGCATGTCGGCCGTTCATCGCATGGGTGGGTACATCTGTTTAAGTTCATGAACACCCCGAGTAAGTGTACCCACTGTCTGTTACTGGCAGTACTAATGCTGCATTCCCCGGTCTAACTCCCCCCACTCACTGTGTTTAGATAATACCTAGTAGGGTTTTACAATAAAAGCAAAGCAGAAGTACCTAATACACACCCTTTAATTAGAGAGTCTTGCGACACATGTCGACGTATATAGGATATATGACTGGATTGGATCCTGGTCTACAAAAAGACAATGTGAGCATGTTAATTAAAGAGTGTCTTGCAAGCAGATAAGGAATGATGTTTCGGTCACATTAGCTTCATGACAGGTAGCGTCAACCACACTAACCATCTGCATTTCCCCGTTTTCTAAGCAGGAGTGACAAATGACATTATTGGGCAAGAGATATTCATGTAAATTGTCGCTTCACCAGAAGTCCAAACGTTGGAGCCTGTAATTTGTGGAAATTGATGAAAACATGGTGGCAACTGTCTAAGGTATATGTGCCGCCCACGCTAACCGTGCATAATGACAAATACAGAATACAACATATCTCAATCATCGTTATGTAATACGCGCATGTGAAAAGATGACGATCAGTTGTGAGCGTATATGGACCTGGGAAGACTCACCTTCCGATTGGACCCTCGCATGGATAACGGGATTACAGTCTGTTATCAGTTGCATCCGGGATGACTGTCTATTTAAGTTGCGGTAAGCAAGGTACGTGTTCGAGTTTTTGCTGGTTGTCTTTCAAACTTATGTCTGACGTAGGGCCATTTCAGAGACTCGAATCAAAAAATCATGGGTGTGCAATTTTTCATGCATGTCAAGGTATTTATTTTCTGGTAGGTCTTTACATATAATAGTGGTTGCACCGAAATCGTTTATGAGGCTACCCAACATCGCATAGAGCAATTGCTTTAGTGTGTCCAGTATACCATTTAGTAATATATTTGCCTTCTCACACTAGGCTTTGCCTGTACAAATGCAAATAGCATTCCCTCGCCGTAGTCTCCCCATTCAGTCCCAATATTAAACGGCTCTGGACGGGCTGGGAATCATTCTTGGTGCTTAGATTATATAGTAATTACGCATTAGCCTGGGGACTGGAGTAATTAGACTTATGAGTACGTTGTTCGCACTTTACTTTAGTAAATAACGGTAAGGATGTTACTTTAGAACTTGTAAATGAGAATGTGGTTACGTTATCGTTATGGAATACACTTGGTATATGGAATTGGGAGTTGTCTGGGTTCCTCCCTCCTATCTGTCATGACTTGCGGTGGAGGATCAAGGCAGTGCCTGATGAGGTGCCTGATTTTCTGACTTGGTAGTTGGAGGCTAATGGGGGTTAAAGTGTTACAAGATCTTACAACCCATTCACTAAGGGAGAATCCCCTTGTGGTCCTGACTTCTTTTAGTTTTTCATCTGCATAGTTCGGTTTAAGGAAGCTTCTGAACAATTATCGTCGTACCCAATTACGCTTTAATAATGTAAGTGTGTCAGGAGAATAGTACAAGTGCTGCACGACAGGCATATTGCAAGAAGGGTATGGGATAGCTTATCTGCCACTACAGACAGGGATAGTTTTTACAATGCACAGTTGGTTGATTGACGGCATTTGTATGTGCACAACAAGAGTGGCTTTGAAGTACAGTACCACCCTCCGATTCTGACCTCCATTAGCGAGGGGGGAGTACTCTCTTCGACTACTGAATTTTCTTGCCTAAACTTTAATGTGGGTGTATCCTCTAACCATGTTATAACAATTCTTCAGCAGCTGGATGGTGTAGAGACTACGAAGGTAGGATGACTCAATTATGTTCCTGTACGGATTCAAATCTGGTTGTTGATGTATTTGAGGAGTCTCCCTTTAATTATCATTCTCACCCACTGTTTTATGCATGTAAGGAATCCTGACAGTCAATTAATCAGGCAAATGTTATTTTACCCCTACATCCAGTAACAAGGTGGCTGATAGTTTATCCCGATTATGACTTTGGTGGGATCCTGGTTTTCGTGAGATTCTTTGCCAATTCAAGATCATATTACAAAGTCCTGATGGCCCCTTGGTTGGACCAACAAAAAAAAAGGTAAAAACTGATAGTCAAGTTTTACCACCATCTTGTCATGAAAATCTAATAAGCGGTCATGCAAAATTATGATCAACTCACGAAATTTGCATACATGAGGTCTGTATTTCTTCGGCAAACATATAAAATTCTATACCCCTATATAAGGCTACCCCACCGAACCACATTAAGCTACTTGCCTGTCCTGTGATGCACGTACCCGAAACATCTCCCAGAGCCATGTTTTGAGCAGAGATTTTAAATACATGATGTGTCTGATGTAAATTATTAAAATAAGTCATTTAAAGCAACAGTAGCAGCAGCAAATTATAAAAATAAGTTGTCTGATGAGGAGTCTCCCTTTAATTATCATTCTCACCCACTGTTTTATGCATGTAAGGAATCCTGACAGTCAATTAATCAGGCAAATGTTATTTTACCCCTACATCCAGTAACAAGGTGGCTGATAGTTTATCCCGATTATGACTTAGGTGGGATCCTGGTTTTCGTGAGATTCTTTGCCAATTCGAGATCATATTACAAAGGCCTGATGGCCCCTTGGTTGGACCAACAAAAAAAAAGGTAAAAACTGATAGTCAAGTTTTACCACCATCTTGTCATGAAAATCTAATAAGCGGTCATGCAAAATTATGATCAACTCACGAAATTTGCATACATGAGGTCTGTATTTCTTCGGCAAACATATAAAATTCTATACCCCTATATAAGGCTACCCCACCGAACCACATTAAGCTACTTGCCTGTCCTGTGATGCACGTACCCGAAACATCCCCCAGAGCCATGTTTTGAGTAGATATTTTAAATACATGATGTGTCTGATGTAAAATATTAAAATAAGTCATTTAAAGCAACAGTAGCAGCAGCAAACTATAAAAATAAGTTGTCGCATGATGTGTGCGATGTAAATGGAAATTGCTGATTTGGCGATGAGTCAACTGCATGTGACTGGTTATGGAAATATGTATCAAAATTATAATATTATTTCTAATATATAGTTGTCTTGGAATATTGTTTGAGTCTTCAAAAATAACCAAACCGAACCCAAAAGATTTAGCCCAATTGCGACATCTAGTTCAACGTCGGTTTGGCCCACCTTGCGGGTGTTATCTTACGGACTAAATAAGAATACAAATGTAATTTAAAGTTCAAGTTTCAAATCATTTAAAGGGACATATTGCCAAGGGGGAACATTCGAAGGGAAACAAACCGAAAAAAACCATCTAAAACCACTGCATGCAGACTACCTACCACTCATCAATCGCACAACTAATAATGAATTAATGATAATGCGTTACTCATCAATGGTAGATTGGTAAGAACCAAAAATATTTGTATATTTAGAATCAAATTTTATCACTAATTCATATCATTATTGTATTAATTATTCATATATTGAAGGTGTTTTTATTAATTAGAATTTTTCAAGCCTTTATCCAATCTTGTGAATAATTCTCCCTCATTAGCAATTTAGCATAAATGTTTAATATAGTTGAAGGCTTTTACCTATGTTGCAAAATTCTCATGCTTCTGAATAGTTCTTCATCATTAACAGTTTTTAACTATCATAAAAAAAGTCATCAATACTTATTAACTAATTCCATTCGCTAATTGTTCATTGATTGAAAATATAAGTTACTACACTTTGATACAATTTTAATAATTATCCACAAACATATCGTATTTATACTCCTCTCAAAATAATGAAACTATTAAATAATCTAAAGCTACATCAATAATTTTGATAAGTTCAGAGTTAGTTGCTAAAGTATAACATGATGCAAATTATAATTATTTGTTTAAA
This sequence comes from Limonium bicolor, assembly GCA_023374045.1. NCBI lineage: Eukaryota > Viridiplantae > Streptophyta > Magnoliopsida > Caryophyllales > Plumbaginaceae > Limonium > Limonium bicolor. The sequence continues at coordinate 138,453,329 of CM041777.1, read as the reverse complement.
TTAATCTTTTATATACAATTATACGTGTTGAGATTGATTGAAGTTAAATTTGCATATCATGATGATTTAGTTGCGGGATTCTATAATGGCAACTATGTTTAACCGATTAATTGATTAATTGACCCGAATTTGACCCATAACCCAAAAAAACCTGAACAAACCAGAGGCTAACCCAAACTGTAAGTTACCCGATCCGAAGTCACCCTGATCGAAAGTCATCCAAACCAAAAATCACCCAAACCAATCCAAACCGACCAGAAATTTCAACAAACCAAACTCAGCCCGAACAAACCGAATTCAACCGACCCGATCCAACCCGAACCAAATATTGAACGATTTGAAATCAACCCGAACCAAACCGAACCCGACCCGATTGACCCGAACTGCCACCTCTGTTTTCTTTTCCCCTTTTCTCATCCCCTATCCATGTCGATGGAGTGTTCTTCGTTTTCCAGTTGCTAACTACTAGCTCCGTAGTGAGCTCTGACCCCATGATTAGCCCTAGTGATCCCCCTACTCTCTCACCGTAGAAGAAATCAGGTTGCAGGATGCCTGCAGATCCACTGCACCAGACTGAAAAGGTAAACATTTGTAATCTGTCTAAGATAACAAAAATATTCTTGTTCCCCAGGATGAATTTTTAGCTTCGCTTAATCTTCTAAGTGTAGCCACAGGTGGAACGGAAGCCTTTAATGACGGTGGTTTAATCACGGCTTTAACAGAAACCGTAATTAATATGAAGGCCGGAGTTAATTAACGACGTTTATTGAATTAACCGTAAGCAATAATCGATCGGAGGTAGGCGCGCCTTTTTTAGGACGGACTTTAGATGACGGTTATCAGTGAAACCGTAATCTAAAGTCCCGTGTTGACGCGCGCTTTACGGTCAACGGACTTTAGATTACTGTTTACTAATAACCGTCAGCTAAAGTCCGTCCTAAAAAAGGCGCGCCTACCTCCGACTGATGGTCAACGACGTCGTTTTCACCTGACGCCAAATATTTCCCGTGTTATTTGATTTTTTCGACGTCGCACGTAATCTAAATTATAGTTAACGACGTCGTTTATCAGTGTATTTTAGATTAAAAATAACTTTATATTAATGTGTTACATATTTTGATCGAATAAGACTCATGGCTTAATGGCCGTGGGTACATGAGTCAACACCATCGATCTTGAGTTCGAAACCCAGCATAGGCCAAATAATTTTCGCGCTATTTTTTTTATTTCGTTACACTTTAGATTATGGTTCTTTAGGAACCGTCATTTAAAGTGTGACTTTACATTACGGTTTTCATGTAAACCGTAATCTAAAGTCCTTTTAACTACAACATTGCCCGTTTACTCTGCACACTGTACTTACAGTAACTCTTCTTTCGCGCTATCTTCCTCACTGAAATCGCCTCCTCTCTCCCGTCACCTTGCTAACAGCCATCGCCGCCGTCGCTCCCACCACCTTTGTCACTCCCATCGCCGCCGGTCACCACCCATCTACCACTGGTCTCACCGTCGACCTCTCTATCGCGTATTGGGTATGCGATCGATCGATGATTGTCGTTTTTTTCTAACTTTGTTCATATACATGCATTTCGATTGCAAGTTCTAACCTCGTTTCTATCGAATCCTGAGAGTGTAATGACAAATGTTCTAACCTTGTTCATATATTTGTGCCCAGATTCACAGTTAATTGCAACCTAGTTCGTGGGCTGATTTCTACACTACTTGCCCACTTCGGTGCTTAGTAACGGTAATTTTGCAAAGCAAACTGTAAACTGCTGTATTTATTTATTCTTAGCATTTAGTATTACAATTAATAAATAATAGTGTAGTTTTAAAAATGCTACTACTTAAAACTGCCACAGGAAAGAAAGTAAGTTCAAGTATATTACCGATTCCTGAAAATAGCTCATTTTCAACTGCTCAATCTGCTATGCCAGATGCTCTCTATTTGATTCACAATCTGTGACAGGAATCAACAATGCTATTGTTATAACCACCAAAAAGAATAAGATGAGTTTCGGTATTTTAATGGTTCTAGAATGACTAGTTTCAGTCCTTCAATCTGAAGTACTGCAGAGAAGGTCATAAATAAACTTCATATATAGTAGAATAAGATAAGTTTATGTATGTTACTAGTTCTAGATGGTGCGTGCAAATTTGACTTTGATAAAACTGATTTGGAGACGTTAGAAATATAGGGGAGATGCTGTCGATTTTTTTCTGCGGTTTAGCTAGCATTTAACCTTGATTTTTTGATGAATTCTAATGTTGTCGTTTTTCATTTATGCATCAGGACTACGACTTTATTTAGGCTTCCGACCTCAACCGTCTTAGCATCGGCTAATCGTCTACTAGAGGTAAGATTTATATATATACATATAATATTTGACAAACTACCAAACATAGTTATCCGCCCAAGATATACCTAATAGAGGTATATCTTCGGCAGTCCTTGTCGGGACTGTCCACGATTGTTAAATCACACACCTAGGGTGTGAATGTGCTTTTAATATGTACTTTATTGATTATTTCAGCAGTATCTCTTTATTGTTCTTCGAATGCATATATTATTGATTAATATCATAATATCGTGCATTTGAAGAACTGTAGGGAGATGCTGCCGAAATTTTCAATAAATTACATATTAAAAACACGTTCACCGGTGGGATTTAATACTCATGGATGGATTTAGGTTGATAAGATACAAAAGTGTAAAGACTCTGCCACGGGTGACGGTATGAAATGGCTGCCTTCATATAAATAGCTAGAAGGAGATGGAACGTTTGTGGATTTACAACGGAAATTTGGACGACAAGTTTTTAGAAGGAGTTGATAAGTTATGCACGGTGTTGGCAAACAATCTGAAACCTACAGACAAGGGATACATATTTTGTCCGTGTATCGACTGCCAAAACAATCTGAGATATCGCGGCGTTGAAACAATTAAGGAACATCTGATCCGCCGCGGTTTTACAAAAGATTTCCAAGACATAATCCGATGGCATGGTCAGAGTGCGTTCGATGTTATTAAGCCTGACGAAGGGGATAATGGTCAGGTAAACACAGAAACAGAACTTGGAGATGATACAGTTGCTGGTGATCCAGAAGACGTTACAGCGAACGTTGTGCCAGATTTCTGGGATGATGACATTGAGACTATGCTTGAAGATGTGGAACGACATTACTCTAACACGCCAGACAAGCATGAAAATTGTTGGATTCATCCAAAACACCGTTGTACCCCGGGTGTGACCCTACAAAGTTAAGCAAGTTGAGTGTCGTCCTCAAGCTATTCAACTTGAAAGCGAAACATGGCTGTAGTGACGTAAGTTTCACTGACCTCCTGGAACTATTGAAATACGTTCTTCCGGTGGACAACGTTTTACCAACGACTACGTACTCAGCCAAAAAATGATGTGCCCAATGGGTATGGGGTACCAGAAAATTCATGCTTGTCCAATGGTTGCATGCTGTTTTGGAAATCGGAGATGAATTTGCTGAAGCTGTTCAGCATGTGGAGCGTCACGGTATAAGAAACAACAAACTCACATCAGCGGTAGTAAGAAAGGTTCACCAGCTAAGTATTGTGGTACCTGCCCATCATTCCAAGGTTCAGACGTTTGTTCTCCATTGAGAAAGACGCAGAGAACTTCGGTGGCATTCAGTTCACAGGAAAAAGGATGGCAGATTGAGACATCCCGCTGATGCACCACAGTGGAGAAACATAGACGTAAAATTTCCTGAGTTTGGTAACGAACCGAGAAACCTAAGGCTAGGCTTGTGCACGGATGGGATGAACCCTTACGGTACTTTGAGTAGCATACACAGTACCTGGCCTGTGCTTTTGGTTATTTACAATCTACCGCCGTGGTTATGCATGAAACCAAGACACATCTTGTTGTCTTTGTTAATATCTGGTCCAAAGCAACCGGGCAACAAAATTGACGTATTCCTACAACCTTTGATAGAGGATCTACAACTCTTGTGGAATGAAGGGGCTACGGTTTACGACTCATTCAGTAAAGAGGACTTCAATTTGCGTGCTATGTTGTACTGCACAATCAATGATTTCCCCGCCTATGGTAATCTTTCAGGCTATTCAATCAAGGGGGCGTTGGCGTGTCCGATTTGTGGTGAAAACACTTGTAGCATTCGCTTGAAACATAGTGGGAAAACCGTGTATATGGGCCACCGAAAAATGCTTCCAAAAAGACATAAGTATCGAAAGATGGCGAAAGAGTTCGATGGGAAAACTGATCACATCATGGCGCGCCAGCCTTTGACAGGTACAGAGATTTACAAAAAGTTGGATAATACTGTGAACAACTTCGGGCCGCCAACCAAAAGTGGTGAAAAAGTGTCTGGAAAAAGAAATCAATATTTTGGGAACTACAGTACTGGCAGCATCTGGAGGTTAGACATTGTATCGATGGGATGCATGTCGAGAAGAACGTGGGTGAAAGTATCACTAGCACCCTTTTGAACATAAAAGGAAAGACAAAGGATCATTTGAAAGGAAGAAAAGATTTAATTGAGTTGGGCATACGCACAGAGCTTGGCCCGCAAGAACGTGAAAACGCACATTCTTGCCTCCTGCCTGTCACACTCTGTCTAAAGAAGAGAAACATAGTCTATGCAGTACCCTTTACAACATCAAGGTGCCATCAGGTTACTCCTCAACATAAGAAACCTAGTGTCCATGACAGATTTCAAATTAGTAGGAATGAAATCTCACGATTATCATATCCTACTTCAAGAATTTTTGCCAATTGCACTACGTGGGATCTTGCCGGATGCTGTCAGACACACAATCACAAACGTCAGTGTCTTCCTCAAATCCATTTCGTCTAAGGTTCTTGATGTGCACACTCTGTCTAAATTACAAAAGGATCTTATTGTGACAATGTGCCAGCTGGAGATGTATTTTCCTCCATCGTTCTTCGCTACATGTATCCGTTCGAAAGGTACATGGGTGCTGAAGAAGAAAAATGAAGAACCGTCGTCACCCAGAGGGTAGTATTATAGAGGGCACTATCACAGAGGAAGTTGTAGACTTCTGCAACCAATTACCTAGAAGGTGTCGATACCATTGGACTTCCACGTTCTAGACACGAGGGCAGATTGAAGGGTGTTGGCACGGTTGGAAGGAAACTGAAAAGAATTGACATAGACACTCTTAACAAAGCTCATTTAGTTGTGCTAAGTCATCTGAAGATGTTGAACCATACTTTGATGAACACTTGGTGTTTTAAGAGCACAATATCCAAACATGAGTGACGTCAGACTACAAAATGAGCAGAATAGGACATTTGTCCGATGGTTCAAAGAGAGAGTGTTGTCCGATCAGTCCACGAATGTGCTGAACTGATTAAAGTAGTTGCATTTGGACCAAATCTGGATGTAATTTCTTATGAGGGGTACGATGTCAACGGATTCACCTTTTCACAGAACGTCAGGATCAGAAGTCAACGAATCAAAAGTGGTGTAGAGCTTGAAGCTTATCAAAATTATATGACGTCGGTGTCGTGGGTCATAGTTCTGTCTCAATACAACAATCATTCTATTTCGGTGTTATACAAGACATCTGGGTATTGGACTACAACAGCTACGAAATGTGTGTTTTCCGCTGTAACTGGGTTAACAACATTCATGGCTACCGTGAGGAGGAGCATGGTATGAAACTGGTTGATGTGTCTAGAGCTACTCCCACGGTTGAGCCATTCGTTGTTGGGACGAAGGTTAAGCAGATATTTTATGTAACTGATCCCTGTAATCCTAGATGGTCTGTTGTGCTTAAAGGGAGAAGAGGAATAGTTGGTGTGGATGGTGTGGTTGATGAGGATGAGTATGATGCAGAAGATGAACCTCCAACTGTTCCTATTTCATTGGAAGAGGCTGAGGTCACAGGTCATCGTGAGTATATACGATCAGACCATAACGAGGGAATGTGGGTTGAGAGATAATGGTGTATGTAAGTTATTACTATAAAAATTTATATGAAATTACCACTCTTTTATTTATTGCTTGTTTATGACCATTATGAAATACTTAATTTAATTTAAATGTATTTCAATCCTTGCAGGCATGGCTGATCAGGACATGGCTGATGCAGAGTTCGATTTATTTTGTCGTGAGGAGGAAAATGAGCAGCGAATGGTACCGGTCCCATCTACATCTGCCGCTGCTGCTGTTGCCCCATCCACATCTGCCGCTGCTACTGTTGTCCCATCCACATCTGCCGCTGATGCTGTTGGCCCTTCCATGAGTGCACCTTCTACGAGTGCTACTCAGAGACCCAGAGGTAGAGGTCCGACCCGTGGGTTGAAACTGCAGAAAGAGGATCAGATTAGTCTTCTGTGGGACCAGTATGGGAGGTATGGTGGGGGCAGCAGGTCAGAGTTCGGTAGTATGCTAGGGACTCTGGCCAGATCACATTGCTGCATCAACCACACATGGAAACAAGTCCCGCAAGAAGTAAAGGAGACCATCTGGAAGAAGGTGCAAGAACGGTACAAGATCCCAGAAGAAGTGAAGAAGGCCGTTCTTTCTTTGGTGGCCGGCAAAGCTAAATCATTCCGCCACTACTTGGTTGAGCATTGGATCAACAGGGTGCCCCCACGTGAGCCTCCGCCGTATGTTGTGTACAACGGCATGATCACTAAAGAGGAGTGGAAGGAGTTCGTTGAGCGGCACGCCACCCCCGAGTTCAGGGTATGTTTGTGTGTACTCTTTTCTTAATTAATGCTCATAATGCTTTATCCCTGATTTTCTAATTAATTTCCTGTTGTACTTTCTTAACAGCAAGTACAAGAACAAGCACGGCAAAACCGTGAAGCTAATCTCTACCCCCACACCATGGGACGAAGGGGATATGTGGGCAGCCTCGAGGGATGGAAAGAAGCTGGTTTGCTGACACGGAGGAACGAGGATGGAAGTGAATGCCCGATCGAGGATGTCTCTGAGGCGAGGAGGGTGCAGATGTACATACTAGGACGCCAGAAAATGACCAGCGAAGGTCAGAGGATATTTCCTAATGCTGCGATGGAACAACTAGCTAACCAAATTGTAAGTATTTGAAAGTAGCTGTTAAATAATTTACTTATATACTCAAGTGTTTGTTAATCTTAAATTTAGTGTTAACTTCTTTGAAAATTGGACAGTACGAAGCGGCACAGAGAGGAGAAGTAGACTTACACACTCCTCCTTCTCAAGACGACGCGCTCAATCAAATGCTTGGGAAGAAGGATCACCCGGGGCGTGTTAGAGGATTTGGGGGAGAAGTACGTCAGAAGAACGTATTCCCGCCATCTGCTAGGAAGGGTCAGATGAGTGCTGCTGAAGTCGAGGCGATGGCAGAGCATAAGTTCGCTGCTGAGCGCCAAGCTAATGACGAGAAACAGGCTGCTGAGCGCCGGGATATCGAGGAGAGGCTGCAGGAAGCGTTGAATGCGATTGCACATGCGACTACTCAGCAGCAACAGCTAGATCCTCCTCGACTGTCTTCCTCGTCTAGTTGTGCTCCGGCCGCTGACCCGTACCCGTTTGCCAACATCCAGGTTAACTTTGTTTAACTATTTTTCTCCTAAAATAAAGTTATTTAAAAAGTATTAGATTGGACTCACTTATTTATTTCACGTATTATCTCTGTTTATTAAAGGAGCAAAAAAAATGTCATCTCCAAATACCATTAGACGGGCACCCTGTAGATGCGGCCTACGGGACGGTGTTGCCATCAGGTCCACTCACGCTCATCAGTTTCGTACGTCTACCCCCATTCTACGCGCGTGTGACCTTGGACCTGATAGTTGATGGATTTGAGCATGCATACCTTCCGATGGCGTTTGACAACAAATGCACGCTGATCGAAGCGAAGGGAGACATATTGCCCTAGCCAGCATGTTATATTGTTGTCACCGATGAGGTAAGACTGTTTGACAACCATTTAGTATCTAATAAAATGCATTATTTAGCATTAAGTGTCTAATCTAATCTATTATAGATCCCTGAGCTTCCTCGCCGCGTAACCCGGCCCAGACTAGAAGAGACCAGCGCGCCGGCGAATCCTGATCCCTGAGCTTCCTCGCCGCGTATCCCGGCCCAGAGAAGAAGAGATCTGTGCGCCGGCGAATCCTGTCAGAAGTACAAGGGTATGTTCTAGATAATTGTTTAATGTTACTATAATAATCAATTAGTAATTATCTTTACATTGATGCTTTACTGTTTGTGTGTGAAGGGTAAGAATCCAGTGAGTCGGGGTGCGAAAGGTAAGAATCCAGCGCCCGTCCGGGGTCGCACCAGGACTTCTGAGGCGCCTAAAAATAAGCTCGCACTGCCACAAAAACTTGTTAATGTTTTGGGGGCCAAGCAGATGAATCTCTACGACAAGATCATGTTGAAGTCATCTCAAACTAACAACTTCATGATGACGCTTCCAAAGTCGATGTTTCACTACGAAGAAGATATGATGACGGCAATCAACTTTGAGGACATCAGAGAGATGATGTGTGGAGATTATCTGAACATTAACATTATTCAAGCTTATCTAAAGTAAGTGTTCTTTCCTCATACTGTAAAAACATATAGAATAAGTATCTATGAAGTTGCATTGGCTAACTTTTTATAGTACATGTGATATAATAGATGTCTGCTTGAGAGATGTGTTGAGAAGGACATGACCTCCATTACTGCGGTGTGCCCGGAGCGTTTATCGTACGACATGTCACTAGGGACCCGGGGAGGTTTTGTGAATACATGATTCATGTCTTCAATGTTGTTGATCAACAGAATAAATTATTCATTCTAATGCCGTATCACCAAACGTGAGTTCTAATATAAAATTACATACTAATTAGCTAACTTTTTACCTTCATTTCTCATTTCATTTTGTATTTGACATTGTAGCCACCACTGGGCTTTGTTTATATTCTGCGCTGCCACCGCTACTCTGCTCGTTCTAGATCCACTAGGGCAGTGGAAGAATTCAACACTGAAGACTTAATCAAAGAGTAAGTTTTTATTACTATTTAATTGTTTGTAAGTTTTTTGAACCAAAATTAATGTACTTGTTCATTTTGCTAAACGCTTTTGTTAATATATGTAACAGTTGTTACAAAAAAACCCCTCAGGGAGAGTTTGGTGATTTGACCGTCAATTACATCAAGGTTTGGTAATTCATGTATTTCATTCGTGCTGCTATTATCTTTGTACAATTGTTTTACATTTGTGAATTTTGGTGATTTAGTGCCCTACCCAAAAGGATTCTAAGAGTTGCGGGTACTACGTGATGCGGTATATGTACGAGTTCTGCGGGTACTTCCCAAGTTTTAAGAATGATATTGACAAGGTAATACGAACGCTGTCTTGTATTTAATTCTTTCGGCAGATTTTTTGTGTCTTTATCTTAATCTCATTATGTGTTCCATTCCTTTTCTTGTTGCAGATTAAAGAGCATTATGCCAGATTCAAGACTTATGCTCCTGCCGACTTGTTGCATGTCAGAGAGAGCATGGCAGCCATGTTTATGAGAATGGAGTGGTAGACTAGCTAGCTGCTGCTGTAACATATATTTTTTGTTAGTTGCTGCTCTGATTCTGTTAGTTGCTGCTGCAACAGATTATATTGTGTAACAAATTATATTTTTTGTTAGTTGCTCTGATTCTGTTTGTAATGAATTATGCTAGCTGCTGCTGTAACAGATTCTAGCTGTTGTATTGAATGTTTCTGTTGCAATTGTGCGCAGAAATGAATTTGCAATTGTTATCTCTGTTGCAATTGTGTAACAGATTGAATATGTTACAGATTTTCGATCTGGTGCTTTATTAGATGTTATCTCTGTTGCAATTGTGTAACAGATTGAATATGTTACAGATTTTCGATCTGGTGCTTTATTAGATGTTATCTCTGTTGCAATTGTGCGCAGAGAATGAATTTGTGTTGTTGGTATTTGATTCAGGTGGTTCAATTGTGCAGTTTCTGCCCTCTGTTGCTTATCTGTTACAATTCTGTCTCTGTTGCAATTGTGTAGATTTGTAAAAAAATAAAAAAAAAATTACACTTTAGATTACGGTTCTAACAATAACCGTAATCTAAAGTCCTTTGGGCGCGCGCGCCAAAAGACTTTAGATTACGGTTATTGCCAAAACCGTCATCTAAAGTGTCGACTTTACATTACGGTTATTTGTAAAACCGTGATCTAAAGTCCTTTGGTTCGCGCGCGCCAAAGGACTTTAGATCACGGTTTTACAAATAACCGTAATGTAAAGTCAATGACACGCGGGCCGGAAAAGGGACTTTAATTACGGTTTTAAACCGTAATTAAAGAAACGCCATCTTTATTGACGCCCGCATAGATTACGGTCCATAACCGTAATTATACATGGTTTTGGACCGTAATTAATGGGTCGCGTTCCACCAGTGAGCTCTCAAAAATACAAAACTAGAAAATAGAGATAGAAAACCTAAACCTAACCTAATCAGCGTCTTCATCGACCGTACTCCTCACTCGATCTATTTCGCCCCTCCGATGGACTCGATCATCTCCAACTGGAAGAAAATGCAACTTTACCCCGTGAAAACGAATTTCTTTGACGAATCTAGCCTCTCAAACTCCTACTCTCTCATCGATATCAAAAAAGCCCTCTTTGCTAGAATATGGAGCCCTAATCGTGTTACAGCTAAGCTGCTTCATAGTGTGCTCTTTCAAATGTGGAAACCAAGGCCTGGCTTCAAGGTAGCGGAAGTAGCCACCAATCGCTTCTCTTTCGAGTTTGGTACTGAGGCAAAGAAGAGGAACATTCTTATGAATGGACCGTGGCACTTCCAAAATCGGCTTATAGCAGTCTCGGATATAAACCCCTACATCAGTATTGCAGAGCATGAAACCACGTCTGTCAACATCTGGGTAGGCATTCATAAAATTCCCATAGCCTTCTTCAACAGAGATCCTGCTATTTATATAGCTAATCATCTAGGGAGATTTGTTGAATGCCCTGAAAGAATGAACCCGTTATCTGCTAAAATTCTCAGAATCAAGATAGAAATCAAAATTGCTGAGCCACTGTGTAGGATGATAGTGCTTAAGACTTCCCAAGGAAACAAAGTCTGTAGAGTTTCCTATGAAAACTTACCAAGCTTCTGCTATAGATGCAGTAGAATTAGTCACACAATGCCTGAGTGTATTTTCTATAGTGAAGCATCAGGCTGTAATGAGAGATATGGTCCCTGGATCCGTTCAGAATTCGCTAGAGCAATGGATATTGCTAATGATTGTAAGCTGCTTAACCAGTGGAAAGAAGAAGGGGTCCTTGACAGCCTCACTGTGATGGCTACTCAAGGTGATCTTCTCCCTGATAACACCTCTACTAATGTTAATGTTAACCTATCTCTAGCAACCCTGCCCTTTGTCACAGTTCCTTCTGTTGCTATCCCACAAAGATCGACCTGTCTGGAGATTCAAAATTTGAATTCCCCATCCACTTTACATGACCTAGGTAATTCCCTTTTAGATAATCCCCCTGGTTTTAACCTCCCCCTGCAATCTCAGATAACACCTCAGACAAATATCAGTTCCCCTGTCCAGACTGTTAACCTGGACATTACCCCCCCTTCAAAACCCCAATCTCTTACATTAGATGTCCATCTTCTACCTTGGGAAGCTGTTGTCTCAACTTTCTCCACAAAATTCAACAACAGACAGCCCACCATCCCTCCTATATCTGTTTCTGGCCCTAGCAATTCCCTTTTTATGGCCCCCAATGCAGGTAAGACTAACCCCTTGGCTACAGAAATCCCTGACAACTCTGGTGAGCACACTTTATGGATGGAAGCTCAAGATCCTCTGTGTATTCAGTCAAGTTCAAAAGGAAAAGGGAAACTTTTCCTTGAGACATCTTTGAACTCTACACACTCACAATCTTTCAAAACTAAGAAAAGGAAAGTCTACAACATTGGACCTCTGGTTATTACCTCCCCTATTCCCACAGAGGAGGTGGAGGAGTCTGACTATTATGAGGTCATCCTTGAAAGGGCAGACCCTGAGCAGGATCAGGGCTGCCTGCAGAAATGAGTTGTCTTATGCTTAACTGCCTGGGGTTGGGTCGCCCCTGTGCAGTAGTTTGGGTCTCTTCCCTGTTGAAGAAATGTAATCCCAAACTTGTGTTTTTAATGGAGACCCATAAGACCGATTCTGATATGGATAGTCTTTTCAAGAAGTGGAAAGATTTTGATGGGTTGGCTATTAGTAGTGTTGGTGGAAGTGGAGGACTTCTTCTTCTTTGGTCTAAGGATAGCAACACTTCCATTATCAGTACTTCAAACCATCACATCTCGGCAACTGTCAAACTCCCAGGTATGAATCTCTTCAATTTTACTGGCTTCTATGGGTGGTCTAAGTGGCACCAAAAACATTTGTCTTGGAAGTTGCTAGATTCTTTAAGAGATCAGATTAACCTTCCTTGGTTAGTGGGAGGTGATTTCAATCAGATTATGTATAATAGTGAAAAAAAGGAGGGAAATTTAGAGATGAAAGATTACTGGAGGTCTTTAGAGATGATAGATGATGATAATCCTGCCTGGAACCATAACCTCATCAACTCCCTGTTTGACCCAGTAGATAAGGAAGATATCCAGAAGACTAATTTTGATCTATCTAATAATGATACCTGGCTTTGGAAAGGAAACAATACTGGCAATTATTCTGTGCGATCTTGTTACTCAGAAATCACTGAAGATCATAGGAAGGAAGGACCTTCTTCTCCCACGACTCACTTCTCTTAGATTAAAAGGGAAATACAAAACAATCTGTCCCCTCCTATAGCTCAACTCTTTGCTTGGAATTTTTTTAGCAAAATTACCCCTTGCCTTGCAAACATATCAAAAAGAATAGGGGGGTCTGAGGCTTGTTTCCTGTGGTGAGAGTGATTAATCAAATGTGGGTTGTCTATGATGCTAGGAATAAAGTAAGACACAATCCTGAGATGGCTATTTTGGAATGCATTTACTCTAATCTGGCCTTTACGGAGGCCTACCAGCAAAAGATGGCTAAGATCAATGTTTATTAGAATAGATGGCTCTCCAACTCTACTCATAATGAAGAGTTCTTGTTGTCAACTTGTTGTAAAAGAATACTGGGTTCTAATATGTCTTTGAATGGTATTATTATGCATCATACTGGTAATCTGGAGATAGCTTTCAACAGGAAATGCAGAAGTGTTGTTCCAGATAATGTGGCGGAGGTGGAGACTATCATCCATGAACCCCAGCATTTGAACAAAATGGGTAGGAAGATGAAGATTTTGGTGTATGTCAAAAACCATAACCTGATGCAGAGTATGCAACTTCACAACCACAGACCAGAAGAAGAAGTTCTACACTCAGTTAGCAACATTACTAATGGTTTTTGTAATTTGACAATCTCCTTGCGATTATGTAATGCTTCTCACACTAATTTCTTAGCTGATCTAGTTAGTAGATGTTCAAATATGTCTTTTGATTGGAAAACGTGGGATAGCTCAAATGCCCCTCTTACTATCATTCAAGCTTGTAAGCTTGAAGCTGATATGCTACTCTCTTATCCTCCTAACTTTTGTAAAAGACTAGGAAGTATAACTCACCCTTGATCATTTATATATGGTAAGAAACAAGTTTCCTCTGGGCAAAAAAAAAGAGAGGTAATCTTGCTTGAACGAACCAACTGTAAACGAATTCCATGTTATGCGAATAATCTTAAGCACTGCACCAATTTCCCATGAGTATAAGTACTATTTCCATTAGTTTATTTTTATCAATATGAGCATAAAACTCTACCACTATTGGGGAGGAATCCTATCTAGATATGCATATGATCCTAGTATCCTTAATAGAAAGGGGAACAAAAATAAAAATCTATGTTTTGCATTAGAGAAATATACTAAAGATAATCTTGTAAAGTTAGAAATAGTTAATAAATTGACATGCAACTGGTTTGACCGTCTATTTAGCTAAGATTGTATGATATTTTTAACGGTTGGATAGTCCAACTGCCCTTGGACTTAAGGCTAAGGTATAGTTTGATCTGAAAATAATATATAATATATATGTGACACTAGTAGAAAAAAGGCCATTTTCGGCCCCCCATTTTCGGCGGTTTATAAATTTTCATCGAAAATGTGTGTCGGGACATGCTATTTTCGGCGGTTGTATATAGGAACCGCCGAAAATAGCCAACTAAAAAGACCATTTTCGGCGGTTGTATATAGGAACCGCCGAAAATAGCCAACTAAAAAGACCATTTTCGGCGGTTGTATATAGGAACCGCCGAAAATGGTCTTTTTAGTTGGCTATTTTCGGCGGTTCCTATATACAACCGCCGAAAATGAGTCTTGTTTCTAATACCCTAGCGCCCCGACTCGACATATTGTTGAAGCTCTGCTGCCTCTGTTCTTCCTCTCGACGCTCTCACTCCAGCTCGCCCCTCAAATTGCCCTATCTTCTTCTCCGTCGCCGCCCCATCGCCGCCGTCACCGCCGCCGCCTCCTGCCGCCCCAGTCGCGCCACTACCCCCGCGGTCTGCTGCTGCCCAAATCCGACGCCAACAGAGAACGGGGTTAGTTGTTCTCCAATTCGAAAATTATGAGATTTTGTTGAATTTGGTCCTAATTTGTTGTTTATATGTAATTGTTGATTGATATATGTATTCTGGAGTGTAATTGATTGATTGGTTTGATTGGAAATACAATATGTGGGCAATTTTAGAAATAAACTATACGCTCGCAAGGTGTTCGATGAAATGATTTAACCAATTTCAGTGATTTTTTTTGCTATCTTACCATTGTTTATGTGAATTTTTGAGAAGTAAACGACCTTGGTGAATTGACGTTTCAATTGTACTGTTTTTCTTCATTTAGATACTACACAAGATTGGCAGTAGTAGTCGCGTTAGCTAGCTCCTCGTGTCTTCACTCGCCGCCCGCTTCCGTTTGACCCTCGTCCATCCAAATACCGGTTAGTTTTTTTTTTCAACCTAAATCAATTTCAATTTATCATGCATAATTGTTTGTATAATTTGTTGATTTATATAAAATAGTTAGTTGCAGGATATATATATATATATATAACACGATAGAATAACCACAAAATAATGTATATGCCAGCAAGCTAGGTGTTCTATAAAATGTTTGTGTAGTTAGTTTATTTATATTTAGTAGCTAGTTAGTTGAGTAGATGTACATATATAAATATAACAAAATAAATAACCAACTATATATATATGTATATATATATCATCAAGTAGTATATATATTATAGATGTGTATATACATATATATAATATGCATATAACACAACCAAGTAGTATATATAAGATAGCGTATTATATATATTTTACAGACTCGCCGTGCGAGAACCATATCGAAATATATCCTTTTCCGAAGATAGGTTAGTTATTGTTATTTTATATTTAATATTTTAAATGTTAGTTAAGTTATTATACATTATAACACTTTTTTCTAAATATTTTTTAAATTTTGACTGGTTGTTTGTAGAATGGACCGTGAATGGATGTACGATCTGCGAGGGAATTATTTTGAATCGAAAGTGGAAAATGTATTTTGCAAAGCAGCTCTCTATCATCAGAAAAGGATGAACGACACTCACATTCCCTGTCCATGTGCACAGTGCGAACTTCGCAACAAATTCCCTAACCTACATGCTATCAGATTTCATCTATCACGACGTGGATTTATGCCAAACTATAAGATATGGTTTTTGCATGGCGAGTCTTTAGAAGGTAGTAGCAGGGTGCATACTTCCACCCAGCAGAACAGTGAAACAAGAAAGGTTACCGATGATACCACATTTCCTAATAATGAGTGTGATCAGAGTGACACTGAAATCAACGATGATAGTGAAAAGATTGAACAACTGAACTCTATGCTGCAAGATGTTGAGGATAATTTCACAGACAAGCCCGATGAATATCAAAGATTAGTTGACGCATCACGGTCCCCTTTGTTCCCCGGATGCACCAAATTTTCAAAATTGACATCCGTGCTACACTTGTTCAATATGAAAGCAAGATTCGGCTGGAGTGATAAGAGTTTTACGGCAATACTAGAACTATTCCACGGCATGCTTCCAGATGATAACAATCTTCCTACATCCACTTATGATGCAAAAAAGTTGATGTGTCATATGGGTGTGGAGTATGAAAAGATACACGCATGTCCAAACAGTTGTGTATTATACAGAGGAGAGAATAAACATTTGAATCAGTGTCCAAAATGTCATTTGTCACGCTATAAACATAAGGACGGCCAATCATCCAATTCTAAGAAAAAAAGTCCTCCAGCAAAGTCATTTGGTATTTACCCATAATACCAAGGTTCAAACGTCTGTTTGCAAATGTCAGAGATGCCCAAAATTTAAGATGACACGCAGAAGGAAGGAAAAATGATGATAAGCTGAGACATCCAGCTGATTCACCACAGTGGAGGACTATCGATAGAAGATTTGAAGATTTTGCCAGTGATAATCGAAATTTGAGACTCGGGCTATGTACAGATGGGATGAATCCCTACGGCACTCTAAGTAGTCAACACAACACTTGGCCTGTTCTATTGTTTATTTACAATCTTCCTTCGTGGTTGTGTATGAAGCGAAAATACATTATGTTATCATTGTTGATTTCTGGTCCTAAACAACCCGGGCATAATATCGATGTATATGTTGCACCGCTGATTGACGATTTGAAATTGCTATGGAATCAGGGGACAGTGGTTTATGACGGTTACGCCAGACAATACTTCACACTTCGTGCCATGTTGTTTTGCACAGTGAATGACTTTCCAGCGTACGGGAATTTATCTGGATACACGGTGAAAGGCACATTTGCTTGCCCAATATGTGAGGACGACACTTGTTCTGATCATCTAAAGTTTTCTGGCAAAAACGTGTACATGTGTCATCGTAGATTGTTGCCAGCAGCACACCCGTACCGTAAAAAAAGGAAGTTATTCAATGGAAAGACTGAAACACGTGTTGCTCGTATACCTTTGAGTTCTCAAGAGATCTATGAAAAGGTGAAAGACATTGAGAATGTTTTCGGTGTTCCGTCCAAATCTACCCAAAAAAACATCTAGAAAAAATGTTCAATATTTTGGGAACTTCCATATTGGAGACATTTATCTGTTAGGCATTGTCTTGATTTTATGCATATTGTCAAAAATGTTGGTGAGGCTGTTGTTGGGACTTTGCTTAACATACCTGGGAAAACAAAAGACGGAATAAAGGTTCGAAGAGACATGGAAGCTATGGGCATACGTGAGGAGTTGCATCCTCAAGAAAGAGGCAAACGAACATATTTACCTCCAGCATGTTACACTTTGTCTAAGAATGAGAAGATCAGCTTTTGCAAATGTCTTCATTCCCTTAAGGTTCCTACAGGTTATTCATCCAACTGGAAAAGTCTTGTGTCAATGAAGGACTTGAAATTGGTCAGGTTGAAATCTCATGATTATCACGTTCTGATGTTGCATCTCCTTCCTGTTGTCATTCGTGGTATATTGCCGAAGGATGTCCGAAATGCAATTACAAGACTATGTTTCTTTTTAAATGCAGTGTGCAATAAAGTCGTGGATGTTGATACACTTGATAGTCTGCAATGTGATGTTGTTGTTACGATCTGTCAACTTGAAATGTATTTTCCACCCTCTTTTTTTGACATCATGGTTCACTTAGTTGTTCACATTGTCAGGGAAATCAAATTATGTGGTCCCATATATTTGAGGTACATGTATCCGTTTGAGAGATACATGGGAATTTTGAAGGGAAGGATGAAGAATAGATATCGACCTGAAGGAAGTATTATAGAAGGGACAATAACCGAAGAAGTGACAGAATTTTGTACTGAATACTTAAAGGGTGCAGTTGCTATTGGAGTACCACAACCTAGACACACGGGAGGGACAGAAGGTCAAGGTGTTACTGGGAAAAAAATTGTGGCAATTGATTCATCCTCAATGGAGTTAGCACATTTGTTCGTTTTACATCACCTTGAGATTATTGAGCCATTTTTGAGAAACACATGACTACACTAAGAGGTCAATATCCTGGGAGGAATATTGTTTGGTTGACAAAAGAGCAAAACAAGACCTTTTGTTCATGGTTTAGAGACCATGTTATGAAACTTGCATCACTAGCGCCTGATAATGTAGGTGAAGAGCTCCGTTGGTTAGCTTTGGGACCTGGTTCCACTGCTGTATCTTACGACGGGTATGACATCAATGGGTTCACCTATTGGACAAAACGACAAGATGATAGATGTTTAAACCATAATAGCGAGGTGAAAGTAGAAGCAGCAACAACTCAGTACACCTGAGGTGATCCAGCTTCAGCGATTTCAACCTCGAGGTTGTATTATGGATGTATTGAAGATATCTGGGAACTTGATTATCAGTTTCAAAAGTTTGTTATTTTCAAATGCAAGTGGGTGGATAACAGAAATGGTTATCGGGTTCATGATGGGTTTAATTTGGTTGATTTATCAAGTCTTGGTCCTACACAAGAGCCGTTCATATTTCCCAAGGACTGTGAACCAGTATTTTACATAGAAGATCCCATCGATTCCAGATGGTCAGTAGTTTTACCAGGGAAAAGATTTGTGATCACAAATGTTGATCAAGATGTTGATGACGATGAATTATTATTTGATGAGACACCACCCTTTTCTAACAGTGTTCCTGCCACCAACATTGTTGATATTCCAGACGATGTAGTGTATACTAGGTCTGATCATGATGAGGGTCTATGGGTCGAAAAACCATAAATGATGTGTTTGTTTGTTAGGTAATTAAATATTAATTTTTTATGATATCTGATTATTTTTTTATATTATTTGTTTTGTTGTTATTAATATCATATTGTTTATGTGCAGACAGTTAAATGGATGATATGGACGACCCGGTCGGCGAGATTCTGAGTGACGCAGCCCGACCGAGGAAGAGGCAAACACGTGGAGGGAAGGGCCGCACGTCACGGGCCCGAACTGATGAGGGGGGTAGTGGCACCGCCGAGATTATAGTGTCTGATGTGCCAGCTGCAGACACACAAGCTGGACCTTCTGGGTCACAGATCCCAGAGAGCAGGACCGTAAACCTCGAGGTCCTACAAAAGCTCTGAAGTCAAAAAAGATTGAGTCGAAGCCGCTGCAGTTTAATGAGTATCTACAACCGACTGGGGAATGGGCTGGAGACTTCACTACTGAGCTGGGCATCATAGTGCGAGAGTATTATGATATCACTCTCTCCTGGCCTCAGGTTGACGAAGGATTGAAGAAGCAGATGTTTGAGATCGTACAGGTAAATAAACAATAGTTGCAGTATTTATTGATACGATTTACAAGTATGCATAACTAACATCCTTTTCATTTATGATGATATGCAGAAACGATATCGAATACCTGCAGAAACCGAGTACTACACCATGGTCAAATCGATGATGCGCAAGAAATTTTCAGATCATAAGCATGATCTGGTCAAATGGTTCATCACCAAGAAGCTTAAGCGGCCTGACGGCGACACACGCCAGCCTTGGGAGATCTACACAGCAATAACCCAAGAGAAGTGGCAGCAGTTTTATGACAAGAAGATGGAGACGAAGGTACATACTAACTATTAAATAATTAAGTATTGTATATACATACAAATAAGTTTACATATGTATATGTTTTTAATCATCATCGTGTACTTTTGTTTACTTGATAATAGGAGTATCGTGAGGCCCAGTCAGCGAATGCGAAGAAGAATGAATATCGTCACTTGCTGGGTGCTAAAGGGGTTAACAGAAGAGTTCCTGAGTGGGTGGCAGAAGGGGAGTTGCCATCGGATGTGAGCACTCTAGATGAGCACCAGAAACGGGGTACATTTTGGAAGCTTTCACGCACTAAGAAAGACCCAAAAACTGGAGAGCGTCTGTATCCCTTCGAGAAAACGAAGGAAATTGTTGATAAGATGGTAAGTACTTTTGTTTAATCCTTATTATTTTTTCAAATTCAATATTTCAATCCTATAATTTATTATAAATCCTATATGCATTTACTTCTAAAGGCTGAAATGAACGAGCAAGTAACCCAAGGGACTTGGGCTCCTGATCGACATGATGACCAGCTGTCTCGGGCGCTAGGAAAGAAAGATCATCCAGGCCGAGCAGTGGGGTTAGGGGGGGTTAACATAGGGATAAGAAAAGTATTTGGAAACCCCGGGTCGAGGAAAGGAAGTAGTAGTCAGGAGAGGATGATCCCGTATGATGAGCATTTACGTGTCCTCAGTAACTTCAAAGATCAGTTGAGGGATGAGATCCTTGCTGAAGTGCGTCAGGGGACTGGTGCACCCCAGCCATATGCTCCTGCTTCTGATCCTTCTTATGGATATGCTCCTGCTTCTGATCCTGCTGGACTGCACACAAGCACAGAGTCTAATGATCCGTATCCTTACGCATATGTACAGGTAAATTTTTATATCTTTAACTGTTTTATTACTTGTCATATCGTTTATTACTTATTTATCAGTTCAATCATCTACTAATCTGATTAAATTGTAGGATCCAATAAACTGCAACCTCTTGCTCCCGTACAACAATCAAAATATACCAGTTGCAGAAGGAAGAGTGTACACATCACGCTCGAATGACGTGGTCCATGGCATGCCATTACAGCCGTATCACGGGAGAGTGTCTGTGGACGAACCGATTTACACGTGTCCTGATTTAGAACTCCCTGTACCTACGGAGGAGTACAGCACGGTTCGGTCCGCAAAGGGTGCATTTCTTCAATGGCCTGTTCGCCTGATTCAGAAGTGTATGAAGGTACGCCCAATACAACCTTTAATATAGTTATTGTAGTAAATTATAAGTGTGTGGATGTTCAGTTCATGATTAGTAATGTATGTCGATTGCAAATAGGCATTAAAGGAGAAATCAAAGTCTCCTGAAAAAAAAAGTCAAAGATTACATCTTCTGGATACAGAGCATCCACCAATGTCGTTACCAAAGAAAACTTGGTGGATGATTCAATATATGCACGCTTGGGGCCAAACATGAAAGTGTTGCATGATGTGATCCGTGACTTCCCAGCTGATAAAGATTCTATCCTTCTTAGCTTTGAACCTGACATTCTTCACTATGAAGAAGTTTTAGAAGTCGACTTGTGGACAAACGACGTGCAGGACATCCTGAAATCTGACTGGGTGCCTATCACTGTTGTCCACTCATTCATTCTGTAAGTATTAGTCTTTTTTGGTAATTAAGTTATAAAGTGATGCCCTGAAACAATGTTAATTACTATATCTTTTAATTAATAGGTTTTTGCATGAGAAAATGCAAACTTTTTCACTTACCAAGTATGGATTTCTATGTCCTGAGAGAACGTCATACACTGCTGTGATCTGATGTACAAGGTAGTAAGCTCTACTTACAGCGTGCGATTGCTAACAGCATCAATGCGAGAAAGAAATATCTCCTGCTGCCCTACCATCAAAGGTAATAACTTGTGTTTATCATTTTAATTCCATTAATGTTACTTGTTGATTTTGACATTATACTGACATGTTAGTGTTTTGGTATTACATAGTGGTCATTGGGTCCTACTGGTGTTGTGTTTGGATCGTGCACGTATACTATATCTTGATCCGCTTCGGCATACATGCCGAATAATATCAAGATAAAGCCACACCTTAACACGTAAGTACATTATAAACCACTTCTTTATGCATTTCAATTCTTTTAATTTAATTTTGTTGTGCATGGATATCCTAATTTTATTAATATACATTTATGACATTTAATGTGCAGTATATATCAAAGTGTTATGATTTCACATCTTGGTATAAGGATAAAAGGTGCTGTCCCCTGGACTGCAGTGAAGGTACATGCATCACTTGTTTTTCATTGATAGAACAAATGTCTTATGTAATTAATCCTTTTTCTTTTCTCTGTTTAAGTGTCCACGTCAACCCGGGGGTTCGGAGTGTGGGTATTATGTCATGAGATATATGCATGACATAATCACCCTTTTTGGTGATATGCAGGATCAATTAGAAAAGTATGTTGAAGTCATATATATATATTTTTAATTTTAATGTATTTGTTTAATGATTAACTCATTTTGTATTGTTTTGTTTTTCAAAAGGTTTTCCTAATGTTGGCGAATACGACAGACAAACGATCAACGCTATGTTGGAGGATTGGGCGGAGTTTGTCTATATGAATTTAGTTTGATTTTCACTTTGTTTTTTCGATCGAATTGTTATTTAGAACGTTAATGTTTAGAAATTTATGGCTAGTTAGATTGTGAAAGATGACCGGTTTGAGTACAATGAATATCTTGGTAGTTGTATATCTATATGGTCATTTGTGACCATTTGAAATGGTTTGTATATGGTCATTTGTGACCATTTGAAATGTGTTGTTGGTCATTTGTGACCATTTCATCATTATTTTGATTTTTTGACAATTCTCTTACAAAGAGTGATTGACATCCTCTACAATATGACGTAGAGAGATGTTTGGATATATCTGGATGTTGTATCTGTATATTTTACAGGTTTGTTGACATATGTGGGATTGTAAACTAAAAAAAAAAACCAAAAAAAATATAGACATTTTCGGCGGTTCCTAGTAAGAACCGCCGAAAATGTCTGTTTTTTTACCTCATTTTGAGCTGGGACAGACGTTATTTTCGGCGGTTTTGGCGTTTGGAACCGCCGAAAAAGGTTGTTATTTTCGGCGGTTATAAAACCGCCAAAACTTTGGAAGGGCCTTTTTCGGCGGTGTAATATTCGGCGGTTTAAAACCGCCGAAAAAGGCCCAAAAGAACCGCCGAAAATGACCCTTTTTCTACTAGTGTGAATTAATATTTTATTTTTATTATTAACTAATGTATTCTCGGGTTTCGGGCTAGGTCATGGGTTTAGACCTCTATTCTAACCTAACCCCCAAAATTTGCTCATTACCCCAACCTAAAAAATGGATGGGTCAATAATCAAGACTCTAAAGCGCAAAGTATGGGTTTAGGTTCGGATTGGGTCAAAATTGCCAGGTCTAGTTTTGGGTATGTTGCCAGATAAAGCAAGTTTTTAATTACACCTTTTCTTTTCCAAAAAAATAAAGGCAGCTTTACCTGGACATCTAAGATTAAGCTACCTACCGGACCGAACGGCACCTTTGTTGTAATTTTAAAGGGAAATTTCACAAAATAGCACTAAGTTTTTGCTTAATTCATGATATACCACTGTGTTTCTAAAATTATATAGGAGAACACCGAGTTTTTACTTATTTCACCCAGATACACTCACATATTTCATTAACTTCTCCGTTAATATCCCTAGGAAAAAAAGACTAAATTGCCCTGTTATCAGTTAAACTAAGGTGGAAAAATAACAAAGAAGTTAACAGAATATAAGATAGAGTGTTATCTGCTGAAATAAGTAAAAACTTAATGTTATCCTGAGTAATTTAAAAAAAACAATGGTATATGGTGAATTAAGCAAAACTGAATGGTATTTGGTGAAATTTCCCAATTTTAAAACAGCCGTCACCGACTACCCTTAACTTCCCCTCAAATTTCAATCTCCCAGTCTATGCCTGCGCGCTGAGTTCCGTCGTCTCCCCACCTTCTCCAGCCCCTCTCCCTGCAGCTATCTTTGCATTTAACAGAATTGTTATTTTTGATCTCTGGTCGTTTCGGTAGTTTGTAATTTTGCTCCACCTTCGCGATCTCGCTACTCTGCGCTGTGGACGTCCAGTCGTTGCTCAGCATCACAGGTACATTCTGTTTAATTCTAACTTCGTAAATCTTCTCCGCCCTGACTAAGCACTTTATCACTGTCCATTAACTTTCTGCGAATGATTTTACACTGTTTTCCACCACTTTAACTTGTTAGATGGTGAACATTGGTAAACTATCCACTAAGGGCTCCACAATGGTTTGAGTTTCTTAGCACATTCCTAGGTGCCATGGTTCTAAAAATTATATTTTATTACTTAAGACACCTATTCACTACAAACAAATTTTCTTAATCTTCTCTCCTTCTAATGAACAACCAATAAACTATCACTATTTAGATGTGAGATAAAATATGAAAGAGAGAGATACACATAGAATGACTCTAATGTGTCATAAAAAGTGGGGTTCTTAAATAAGAACCTTGGAGAGAGAAATGGGTGGAATCCAACCCATTGTAAAACATTTCACATATTAACCGTGTCAAGAACCCCTATTGTGGAGCCCTAAGTTTACCCAGCCTATGGTTGTTGTCTTTCTCATCAACCCTTCCTTTTTCCAACCCTTGGAAATTCAGACTATGTATCAAATTCTTGACGTTTCATGTATGGTCCTTGATATGAACGGTTTATATCATATATTCCACCGAGCCACCGGACCCAAGGTTGTATCTTTTACATCATTCCATCTCTTTTTTCCAGGCCCGAAATTACTGATTATGTATGAATGTTTGTCGTTTCCCTGTGTTTTCCTTAGTACGAATATTATTAGTCCACTCAGCCTTACTTGGGTCAAATGGGTCCTAAACCATCCCAATACAAGCATCCGAACGTAACTTAAAGGAAGAAGGTTGTGCATCATCAATCGGTTCATGAATGATGCTGGGGCCCCAAGATGGGAAGCAGCAGGGCTGAGGACCAGCATCCCGACAGCTACCAGAACAAGTGCGCGCCCAAGAAGATGATTGAGATGGTTTAAAATCTTGGTCAACGGTGTATATTATCATTTAGGAAGTTCTACGTAATCTGGGTTTATCGTCTACCAAGATATCAGTCATCGTATGGATCGAGTCTTGATACAGAATCTATTACAGTTTGTATGACAAGGAGTCAAAGTCATTCCGTCTCGGTGAAGGAAATTTGCTCACGGTGGGCCCTGATGACGTGAAGAGGGTCTACAATCTTCCATCGGGCACTTACCAATCAATTAAGTCCCAATCGTACGAGTAGGGCTAAAAAACTTGGTGCTGAGATGACTCTTCCACCCGTTGGCTCCATTGGTATTGTGTAAGTAGGCCTTTATGAAAAAATCCTGAAAAACGTACGAAGCTGTTTATTTGTACCATTAGGATGTGTACTCAACCCGTCCCTCAACACAGAGTCAATCTCAACTACACCTGACTTTTTGAGATATCTGGAATTGATTCCAAACTATAACTGGTGTCAGCACATTTCAGACACCCTGATCGGTGGTTTAGACAAATATGCTGATTCCAAGGATGCAAGCCCCTGCTCAAAGAGGATTTCCTTTTGTTGTAAGTACTCCTTACACATTTATAAATTCATTATATGTTGTTTCTGTGAGATCCATGATGCCGTAACAGTAGTACACATAACACGGTACATATTCTTGACAGTGTACTGTTTGATGACGAAATACCGTCTGACGTTGTCCCAACATGTGGACTGTGGTCAACAGAACTAATAAAAGACAAGTTACGATATCTGAAGTCGGTTGAAACGATACGCAGAGGCAGGGTTAAGTGTCCGGGTACAATCCATTTGTAATGTTTGGACGTCATCGGAAACCCCAATACCCTGCACTCCATCATTATACTGGTTGTGAGGATTTGGTTGAAATGGAATTTACATGACTATATCGAGGTAAATGAGTCTTGCAGTGGACAACTGTTATTTGGCCAAACTCTGTTATGTATTCTGTGATTTTAAATTTGGTCCATCTGCAGGCCACTGCAGCACACGCTGAAGCGTATAGAGATCCAACAGATGGAGTCGAAGGGTTGAAATGTTAAACAATTTCATCGGTACGTTGCTCCGGACTGAGGGTAAAGTAGAAGCCGATGGTGCGACAGAGGGTCATTCAAAAAAAAGCTAATTACGACGGTGTATGGAAAATAGCGGTAAAATCATTGTTGTAGCATAGGATGATATCCCAGCCATCCCTATGTCATTCTTTTTTGTGTGTCATGCATTCAACACACTGATGATTTTTGATAATTAATGGCGATACTTTTATCATTGGAACCAAATTGTTGCTACAGGCTTCAATGATCCCATGCGATGGAGATGAGCGCCAACCAACTAGCGTGTATGATATGTACACATTAACCAGTCGTGCCGAGCGTATCTGGTGATAGTCAGGTAACCGTCACTCATTTCTAGTATAATGAGGCCTTTCAATGTCTTCTCTTAGACTATGGATTCTTTGCAGGCTGGTATGGATGGAAGATGGGGGGGTGTTATGTCCTGCGGGTAGAGGAAAGATCAAGGATTTTATCTTACAGGGTATTGTGGAGGTTTCGACAGAGCTGAGAGGGGTGATGGCCGGACCATTAAAGATGTTGTTGTTGGTGCAGAAATAGATCAAACTCTAGCAAAGCGCATGTGAACCAACGCATGCTGGAGATCTGGCGGGTGATCAATCTGAACCTCCGGCCTCAGTTGATACGACAGTGGAGACTTTATTTTGAAGGAGAGTTTTTCCCGAAAATAATGTAAAATTTATCAACACAAGTCCCAACTGCCCAAGCAAGTGAAGAAAGGAGCTGCCTGTGTTACCTTAGTCTATAACTCGGGGGAAAGTGAACACCCAGCTCATGGGACTGAAATCCAAATCTTGGAGTATGTCAGGGAGCCGTGTGTGATCACCCGAAGTACAAGCTTAAACACAATTTGCTGTTTACTTACACACTAATGATGAAATTACGTTGACATATTGTGAAATACCCCGTAATTAAAAACAGTGATTAATTAGGCTAATTATATTTTTAAAGGGCTTAATTACACTTAAATAATACGAGGGAACAAATCCCGAGAAAACGGACCTTTACAATGGGTTAAAAGCTAAAACGAACCTTAAAGCGCGTTTTTCGAGGAAACCGGGAAAACCACGTGACTTTAAGCGGTCAAATAGACTCGTGACAATTTTGGTCAACTAATAGTCACTAATAAATGTTAGTGAAGCTTTAGAACCAACAAAATTAATTAAACGAGAAATTTCCGGAAAACGGGTACCGATTAGTGAAAACTGTAACAACCGGTAAGTTTGTGGGTGAAAATACAATTAAACAAACTTAGTGTGTCCACTTGCAATAAAAATAAAAATGTGAGTGTGTGTGCATATGTGGGCCGTAGAATGAGCCCCTCCCCTCTTAATTTCCTTCTTTATTTGTCTTTAGTACACAGAGGACAAAAGAAATAAGTAAAAAGGCAATAAAACACTCTCATCCTCTACCCATCCCTCTCTCCTCGATTTCTCTCACCTCCCTATTCTCTTCTTCTTCCTCCTTGAACATGACAATGGCGATTTGGACACCCAAACCAGCCCTCTCCTTCCTCTCAATTTTTGAAGGCTCAAACCTTGTCCAAAAATCATAAAAACCATACCACTACTCCCCTTGCAAAGGAGAACGTCTTCATCTTTTCAAAAATCGAAACGACCACTTTCATTTCGGTGGGTATTCTCCATTTGAAGATTCAAGTCCATATTAGAAGCCTTCACACTCCTTATCATCTTGAGGTAAAAGAATTCCGAAAATCCATCGTTTCTAGCTCTCATTAGCATTTAAGATTTTCAGTTTTTGAACGCTTTGTCCCTCTGCTCCAGCCGATTTGGCTTCTCTTGTGGGCTAGAAATCTTTTCTTATTTCATATCAAGAGCTTCATCCATTCATTGAAAGGTAACACTCTTTTCTAAACCCTAAAACTCAAATTCTAGGTTAGTATAATAATGATAAATGGTATGGTGTATGTATTATGTGCTATAGCACTTTGTGTGTGGGAACCCTATTGGGACCGAGAACAAAGAGAAGAAAAGAAGAGAAGAGGAAAGGAAAGAAAGGAAACTAACAAGACAAGGTAAATACCCTTACCTTGAGTTAGTTGTGTATATTGTGTTGTAACAGTTTTGAGTATCAAAAACAAGTAATGTATTTGAGTAATGAGTAGTGGTAATGTAGTAGTGTATTGGAGAAAAGAATGTAACCGTTTTTGAAGTTTTAAATGGGTATTAAAAGCTTGGGAAAACCTTGGGTAGTATGTGTATGTGTGCAGGAATTTTAATGTGTGTAGTAGTGTTGAATGGTGAGTATAGTGTATTGTATAAACAGGTTGTGAGAATGTGAATTGTGAGCTGAAATAATGTGTGGAGAAAGTAAGAATTATAGGGGAGACCATGTCAAAATTTGTGTAGAAAGGAGAGGACTCGAGTTGTTTAAGAAGAGGAAGTATTTGGAGAGTTTAGGAGGAATGTTAGTACCTTGTAACAGATTTGAATATGGGTTTGTAAATGAGATGGAACTAGGTTGTGAGCTAATGTATTTAAGATGCTAAGAGTGGCATTGGATGAGGAGGTATTGGAGTATAAGAGTAGAGGGAAAAATCTGTAGCATAAGGTATAAGGGAAGAAACAATGGGAGTGTTGAGTTGAAACTTGGGGAAATTGAGTGTATAAATAAGCATAGGGTTGTGTGATGTATTAAGGAATGAATTAGCATGATTTAGAGTGTCTAAATAGTACTAAAACGTGTTAGGATGCATGTAGGAAGAATAGGGAAGCAATGGGTGAAATTGGGAAAAGAAAACAAGGCCTATAGCAAAGTTCTGCTACTGTCCGACCCACAACCTGGATCGGACGCTGGGTCGGACAAGGCCTGAACAATGAAAATAAACTTTCTGGAACCGTCCGACCCAGAGCCGTGAGTCGGAAGTGGGTCGGACGGGCCTTGAGAAACGACGGTAATTCTTTCTGGAATGGTCCGACCCAGGGCCGTGAGTCGGACGGGCAAATTTTCTAATGGCGAAGTTTCTGACTTCGTCCGACCCAGAGCCTGGGTCGGACAGTGGGTCGGACGGAGCTAAGTCACAGAATCGAAACTTTCTGGAATGGTCCGACCCAGAGGTGTATGGGTCGGACGGAATAGTGCTGGGTCGGACGGGAGTAATTTCAGAGGACGAAAACCTACTGGAATGGTTCGACCCAGGGTTGGGTCGGACGGTGGGTCGGACGGCCCAAACACTTACAAAAAAAATGTTTTTATAATATGACTATAGTAATCATATGTATGTATATGTATATGCCTATACACCGGTATGCATATATAAGTAGTAATACACCATTAATGAAGTAATAATGGTAAGAAAGTAAGTAAATGTGTAAGGAAGTAAGTTTATGAAGTAGTAAAGGAAAGAATGGTTTTATAACCAAGTAAAAAAGTAATGGAGTAGTAAGTATGCATTGAAAGTATCAATGAAGGAGTAAGTAGATCAATAATAGATCATTGATCATACTACTTCATGTATGTATAGGAATCCCATAGTTGAGCTCCAAAGGGACCGGTAGTACCCTACGACGGTGAACGGTATGATTTCTTCATGCCCTATATCCTAACTTGGTTACCCCGATTTGTGTGCTTATGTGATCACCAACAAGATAAATGCACGAATCGGACTTATATTGCACCTAATTGTGTTTGAACTATATTGTTCTTGTTTTATGCTCTTGAACATTTAGTTTGTATAATTCATGAAATGTATGAATGGAAATGAAGTGTATGTGTAAGTATGAGTACTTACGTATTGTATGTATGTATGGGAGTAAGTATGGACTTCTACTAATTCCTAACGATCTAACTCCTGACATGAGTAATGAGTAAAATGGAATGAGTAGAAGCCCGATATAGTTTCGGCCACTCGTGAGGATAAGGAGACACAAGAGGTTGGATCCGAATCCTGGCTATAATCTTTTCCATGGACCAAATCCCTTGAATGGGTAGCATCCTGGATTAGTGGGCCACCCTAAAGCCCGGTGGTGGGATATAGTAATCCCTGCCCGGAGGTCATACCGACTTAACTGGAAGTAAAGTATGTAAGAAGTAAGTATTGTATTTGTATTGGTCTTGACTAATGTAAGTCATTGACCCGGAGTAAAAGTATTGAACACCCGATTAACCCGGGTGTGTAATAAGGCTAACAAGACCTTTGTATGCATTGGAGAATTGTATCTCCGTGATGCGGTGAGTATGGTAAGTATGAATGAATCACTTGTATTGTATTCCTTGTATGTATTGTATGTATGTATGCTTGGTAAAATGAATGTATTGTAGTATTGTAGTAAGCATGTATGTATGTATGAATGAAACGAACCGCATGTACTCGACCAATTAATTGGCGTACCCTCGCTAGTACGCGGGGTATGGGGTTATCATATGCAGCGTAAGCTGACCCCCTAGGGGGAATGTTTTTACTCCACAGGTACCCGCGAGGCGTGACGGAAGGGTAAGGACGGAATGTAATACTTTTGGTAGATAGTAGGATTGAACGGTGTACTGAGTTGTACACGGCTAAGGCCTTTTGTGTAGCCGGTGTACCATGTGGTACACCTTTTTGGATAATGAATTCGTGATTGGATAGTAAGGAGAGAATGTATAACTCTTAATTTTTGGAAAGTAGCACTGGATTGTAATTCATATACTTTAGACACTCGGTAATCAAATGTAAGCTAAGTATTTGGTATTGTAAAGTAAGTAGTACGTATGTATTTCATTCTAATCATCAGACCGAAACGGTAAGTAGTAGTAGCCTTGTTAACCTTGGAGGGTTAACGGCGTTGTATCACCCGCCGGGAGTAAGTAAGTATTCCGCTGCGAGAAGGGTAAGTATGAGATTGATTAGAGGATAATGGAAGGATTAGCGGTTGGGGTGTTACATATTGTCTGGTTAATAAACAATCTTGATTTGCAGCAGTATGCAGGTCTTCTGTGATGATTTCAATACACTGACTCAGCATGACATGTTAACAATGAGTGGTGACCGGTGGATAAGTACCAATGTTGTGAACAGTTTTGTTTACTATTTAAACCGTGATCAACAAACTAAGAGTGTCTTCGATGCCATATTCATGCCCGTTTTGTTGGTAATGTCGGTTCAATCCTACAACTCATCATTTCAAATATTCGTTCCTAGTATCTGATCTGAAGCATGATCTTATTATCTTGCGCATGACAGCCCCAGGCTTCAGTAGTGAAGGATGTATCGTGTGATGATCAGTTCTTTATAAAGCGATTTGATAGTCTTCTTAAAAATCTTCGCATTGAAGCAGACACTGTCAAAAAATGTAAATACGTACGTACATGGCACCTTAATTCCAATTTGGTGGGTATGCAATGTTCTAATCACTGATACTGACATTGTTAAGGGTCTGTTTTATTCAGTTTGTTTTCCCAGCGTTATATGAGTCACACTACGTCGTTATAATCATTAACATGGAGAACAAACAATTTCACTGGGTAGACACTTTACCTCAGTCAACATTGAACTTCAAGCGTGCCAAAGTTCATCTCTCCACACTGGTAATTATATGCGATGGCGTAACCATGATTCTGCATATTTTCGTAATGGTTTAATCTTGTGATCCATTAACATTTTTTCGTCTTCATTGTCGACCACTACAGTTGAAATATGTATTATGCTGGCTCATTGATAAGTGTCTAAATGAGCATGTTTTATGGGTGTATTTCATATATTATATCAGCACTTTTCTGCTCATTTCTCACTTATCGTATGTTTTTTCTCTAGTTTATGTTTTATTGATTATCTCACAAATTTATTGGTTTAAACATGAGGAAAAACCAAGCTAGGAGCAAAGTACACGAAGAGATGAACGCATAGGCGCAGACGGCGAGTAAAACGGACTTATAACGGAGAATCTGGAGCCGGTTGAAGATTGCAGTAAAAATGACAATACACGGTGAGTGAATAGAATTCACGTCCGCCCAAACAGAGGCGTCCGCATGGTTATACGCGGACAGGTAGGCGGACACGAACAGAGTCGTCCGCATGGTATTGCGCGGACACGATAGAGGAGTCCGCGTGAGTTTAGGCGGACGGAGGCGCGGACACAACAGAGACGACCGCATGAGTCTGCGCGGACACACAGGCGGACGCACGAAAATTTGCCAATTCAGTCGCGAACAGTTTTCTTCTTCCTTCTTCCTTCGCGCCTACCGACAGCAAGATAAGGCGCCGCTGTCGGCGTCCTGAAAATCCTCACGTCTACAACTTATCCATCTACTCCATCAATCAACTGGCACCTCTCTTATCTTGTTAATCCACTAGCACACGTGATCCAGGCTGTCTCTTCCTTCTCCTTCCTTCCGCTTCTTCTCCTTCTCTTATAAAACCCACGCTGCTCTGCTCAAATAAATAATTCCCTTCCTCATAATCCAAAGCTCTCCATCAGACTACGATCCATTCCATCCTCTTATCTCCTACTTCTCCATTTTAGTTTTATTCTTCATTTCACTCACGTACTCAAACAGAAGCAGTATTTTACAAAGAGAGAAAAGAGACAGGCGAGTGCAGACCCGTTCTTTGCAAGCAGTTCCTGAATAATGACTATTTCAATCTTTACTCTGTTTTTATTTCTGTCGATGTCTGAGTAATTCTATATTTGTGTTTAGGATGGGTGTTTAACCCCAAAATAACTCAGCGTATTTATAATACCGAGTTTGCTTATAAATATTTGTTTTGTCTCTCTCTATTATTAAATGTTTAAGAACTGATCATTTTTACGCATTTACGGTTTCTCTAATTTCAATGATTTTGTAAATTAGAGAATAGACCACAAAGAGAGACAAACGTCAGATATTATCTCCTTGATTAGCAGGTAAAATCCATCGCTGTTATTAAAAGAATTCTTGCTTAAAGCTAATTAATGATTTTAGACTTTTTCTGATTGTAAAAAGTCTATTGAATTAATTAAGAGTTGTCCTTATCTATGATTTAGGAAGGCCACAAGATAAATTCTTAAACAGACAAATAAGAACAAATTAGGGTTATAATTATTGTATGTACTTAAATAAATATTTATCACCTGTTTCACTTATTAAACTTGTTTTAATTCCTTTCAGCAAATATTGTTAAATGCTTTAGCGTGACAAACTACTGCATTTATTTGGTGACTATCAACATATGATTTTGAGATAGTCAAAGTACCACAAAGGAATTAACCTTGGTATTTACACTCCGGATTGAGCAGGAAAATACTGAGGCTATTAATAAGAGTTCATAACTGACAATTATTAACTCTAATAGACAATAAATAATTAAGACAGGATTATAAAATTGTTTAGGTAATTTAGGAAATTCCCCCGCTATCCTAGGATACCTTTTTCCATCCATTTACTATATTTTACTGTATTTACTATTTCTGTACTAATCCTAAAAATCAAGCTTGCCTCCGGCTAAACCCCCAATTTACATTTTATGCACTTTTATTTATCTTTTTGTACATTTACTAAACTGGATAATTAATTAAATAGTTGCGAAGTCTCTGTGGATACGACCTTATTGTACTACAAAGATTGGGTTCACTGCCCATAGTTAGCAAGATAGTTTAACTACTATTTTGCCCAACAAGTTTTTGGCGTCGTTGCCGGGGACTTCGGTCCAACTATCTGGTTTATTATCTATTTAGTTTTTCTTTTATTTTTGTTATTTGCCTTTTTTGTATAAATTTTTATTTCTTTTTTTTTAAGGTACTTAATTCTGATGGATGGTCACTACGATCAAGCAGGAAGTTGGTATGGTTACCCCTATGGCGCAGAGGACTACAATCAATGGAGTGTCTGTCAAAGGTGCGGAGAGTACCATGAAAGCCCCCAATGTTCAGACCCAAATGCTAAATTGAGAGCTCTCTTGGAGGATTACAAGTCATCTCTCAAGCCTATCCCCATCTTTGTGTGCCAAGAGTGTGGAGGAGACCATGAAAGTTCCCATTGTCCTATGGTTGCAATAGAGAGAGACAACGCCATTTTAAGGGAAATGATGGCAGATTTTACCTCAAAGTTTGAAAGGATCCAGCAAAGAACGCTAGATCAGATCGAACGCATGGAACAACCGGTTCAACAACTGAATGAAGTGGTTCACGAGGAGGAACAACCTGCTGAGGACATAAGCTACTCTCCACCTCCTCCCCTATTCGAATTAGAGAATCCATCACTAAACAACCATCAGCTTGATTATGGAGACAACCCCTCAGAAGAGAGTTTCTCCTTGGACTTCATGGAGTTTCCTCCCTCTGAAGTCCACTACTATTTCCCCTCCTTCTCCGTGCTTTACCCAGAAGATGGTGGATACATCCTCAACCTTGAGAAGGAGGAGATACCGCCTCCCTCCGAGCCATCAGAAGAGAGTGCTATAATCAATTTCAAGGAGCCACTTCCCTCTGACATTGATTACCATAAGCCTCAACAACAAGAGGAGGATTTTTACATCTTCCAATTTGAGGAAGCAAAGCCAATCACACCTGGTCTCCTGTTAGAACTACGCTACCGGCAGTACCTCCTCAAACACCAGGTTTTGTGGAGTATTCATTTTCCTATTATATTTGCCGAAGTAACGTTTTGTTTTGATCCAGGTGGTTTGCTTTTAATTACTGCCAACTTCGTTTTCCTGGCAGAGCTATTGTCTACTTATATTTTTGATCCAGGATAACAAAGCAGGCGTCTAGCCAAAGACGTTAAAGAAGGGCAGCTTCCCGGGAGGCAACCCGGATGAACTTTTATTTTATTTACTTTTATGCTCTTTTAATTATCAGGTTCTCTTTAAATTTTGTTTTTGCTAACTTTTAACCCCGTTTGTAGTATGGTTGCTTCTAGTGTCTTATGTAGGTGCAATTTCATGTCTACACCGCAACCAAGCTACGCTACTTGAGGCTGAAGCTCAAGTGTGGGGGAACTCCTATAACGCTAGCAAAAATAATCTCAGGGGAGTACCAGTTTCTATAATTATGCTTTTATTTAAATAAAATTTGCAGAGGAGAGTTTATGTGCTTAAATAATTATATGTGAGCTTCGTGTTCTCTCTATTTTATCTACTTACCGAAAAGGTCTCCTGAAACTTTCCCTTGTTTTTTCTGCTGAACAATGAGGACATTGTTCAAAAATAAGTGTGGGGGAGTGTGCCCTTTTCGGTGACATTTTATGCTAAAATGCTTAATCTCTCTGCTTATCCTGTATTTGTTCAAATTCAATATCGTGGACCCTTTATATGTGGGTTGTTCTCTTTAAGAATAAATACTGTTCTGAATTGTGGGATAAATGGTATAAATGGTACAAATTCAAAAAATTTTAAAATTTTGATTACTTTTGAGGAGCATTTTTATGCGGTGTGACCAAATGATCTACAATGGTTGGATTTTTATTACTCAGGGGTTCTTTTTGTCTTCTCTCTTAGGGATTGCTAAGAGGTGCTTCTCTGTCAAAAATAATAATAAATAAGGGACTTGCGAGACACCATTGGTAACCAACAAGAGAGTTGAGTGTTCTTAAAATACAAAGGCTTGATGCCTACATATTATCTTCTCATCTCTTATGCAAAAGTGAAACAAATGCATAATTCTATTTTTCCTTTTGTTTTCTCCTCAATACCCATTCTTGAGAGAAGTTGGGCATGGTAAAAGTTCTCAAAGTCACCTTAAATCAAGAAGCATTGAAGTACTCCGGATCATACCCCGAAACTCTAATTTTTTATTTTTGCCCTGAGTACACCTATGCCACCAGTAGGTGATGGATCACACTCCTCTAAAAAGTTTAAGATCATGTACTATTGACTTCTTTATCCTACCCTTCATAATAGTATTTGTTAATATTGAGCATTCCCTACTTGTTTGGGTACATGGTTTTGCTTGAGGACAAGCAAAAGGTAAGTGTGGGGGTGTGATAAGTGTCTAAATGAGCATGTTTTATGGGTGTATTTCATATATTATATCAGCACTTTTCTGCTCATTTCTCACTTATCGTATGTTTTTCCTCTAGTTTATGTTTTATTGATTATCTCACAAATTTATTGGTTTAAACATGAGGAAAAACCAAGCTAGGAGCAAAGTACACGAAGAGACGAACGCATAGGCGCAGACGGCGAGTAAAACGGACTTATAACGAAGAATCTGGAGCCGGTTGAAGATTGCAGTAAAAATGACAATACACGGTGAGTGAATAGAATTCACGTCCGCCCAAACAGAGGCGTCCGCATGGTTATACGCGGACAGGTAGGCGGACACGAACAGAGTCGTCCGCATGGTATTGCGCGGACAGGTAGGCGGACACAACAGAGGAGTCCGCGTGAGTTTTGGCGGACGGAGGCGCGGACACAACAGAGATGACCGCATGAGTCTGCGCGGACACACAGGCGGACGCACGAAAATTTGCCAATTCAGTCGTGAACAGTTTTCTTCTTCCTTCTTCCTTCGCGCCTACTGACAGCAAGATAAGGCGCCGCTGTCGGCGTCCTGAAAATCCTCACGCGTCTACAACTTATCCATCTACTCCATCAATCAACTGGCACCTCTCTTATCTTGTTAATCCACTAGCACGCGTGATCCAGGCTGTCTCTTCCTTCTCCTTCCTTCCGCTTCTTCTCCTTCTCTTATAAAACCCACGCTGCTCTGCTCAAATAAATAATTCCCTTCCTCATAATCCAAAGCTCTCCATCAGACTACGATCCATTCCATCCTCTTATCTCCCACTTCTCCATTTTAGTTTTATTCTTCATTTCACTCACGTACTCAAACAGAAGCAGTATTTTACAAAGAGAGAAAAGAGGCAGGCGAGTGCAGACCCGTTCTTCGCAAGCAGTTCCTGAATAATGACTATTTCAATGTTTACTCTGTTTTTATTTCTGTCGATGTCTGAGTAATTCTATATTTGTGTTTAGGATGGGTGTTTAACCCCAAAATAACTCAGTGTATTTATAATACCGAGTTTGCTTATAAATATTTGTTTTGTCTCTCTCTATTATTAAATGTTTAAGAACTGATCATTTTTACGCATATACGGTTTCTCTAATTTCAATGATTTTGTAAATTAGAGAATAGACCACAAAGAGAGACAAACGTCAGATATTATCTCCTTGATTAGCAGGTAAAATCCATCGCTGTTATTAAAAGAATTCTTGCTTAAAGCTAATTAATGATTTTAGACTTTTTCTAATTGTAAAAAGTCTATTGAATTAATTAAGAGTTGTCCTTATCTATGATTTAGGAAGGCCACAAGATAAATTCTTAAACAGACAAATAAGAGCAAATTAGGATTATAATTATTGTCTGTACTTAAATAAATATTTATCACCTGTTTCACTTATTAAACTTGTTTTAATTCCTTTCAGCAAATATTGTTAAATGCTTTAGCGTGACAAACTACTGCATTTATTTGGTGACTATCAACATATGATTTTGAGATAGTCAAAGTACCACAAAGGAATTAACCTTGGTATTTACACTCCGGATTGAGCAGGAAAATACTGAGGCTATTAATAAGAGTTCGTAACTGACAATTATTAACTCTAATAGACAATAAATAATGACAGGATTATAAAATTGTTTAGGTAATTTAGGAAATTCCCCCGCTATCCTAGGATACCTTTTTCCTTCCATTTACTTTATTTTACTGTATTTACTATTTCTGTACTAATCCTAAAAATCAAGCTTGCCTCCGGCTAAACCCCCAATTTACATTTTATGCACTTTTATTTATCTTTTGTGTACATTTACTAAACTGGATAATTAATTAAATAGTTGTGAAGTCTCTGTTAATGGTGGCCACGGGTCCGGTTCCCACCGGTTCCGGTTCCAGAAAATGTGTATTCGTATTCGGAACCGGTCTGGGCGGTTCCGGTTCCGGTCCCGGTTCTGAAATCTGGATTCGCTTCGGATTCGGTCAAAAAACCGGTTCCGGCCGGTTCCGGTTTCGGTTCTGATCGGTTCCGACCGGTTCCGGAAAGATTCGATCGGCTCCAGTTGCTTCGTTTTAGCTCCGATTTGAGATCCGTTTGAGTGCACAGTTGCTCTTTTCATCCACTTTACTCCTAGATAGATTATTCTTCAAGTTTATAATCTTAAATGTGTAAGAAACAAAGACTTAGGAATTTTTATTGAATTTACAAAAAATAAGGAACAAAGAGAATTTTATTATAATTCACTGCCTCATTAAAACCTTATTAGGTAAAAATCCATTGGGAAAACCATCATAAGGAAAAAGAGTACAGCTACTAAGAGGTTACATTTTAAAAACCCAACGGTAACTTCAACCGGTTCCGGGGCGGTTCCGGTTCCGAATCCGACGACGGTTCCAGGCGGTTCCGGTTCCGGTTCGGGCCCGAATCTCAAAACATGTATTCGTATTCGGAACCGGCTGAGGCGGTTCGGTTCCGGTTCCGATTCCCACCGGTTCCCGGCCGGTTCCGGTTCCAATCGGTTCCAGGTAGAACCGCCGGTTCCGGGTAGAACCGGACCCGATGGCCACCATTAGTCTCTGTGGATACGACCTTGTTGTACTACAAAGATTGGGTTCACTGCCCATAGTTAGCAAGATAGTTTAACTACTATTTTGCCCAACACTCATCCACCATGAATTAGTGGACAATGGGGTGTTTGAATGGAAGTGGGACATCTGCACGTTGTTTGATCAGGGTGATGAGGTGAGCTGTGGCCTACATTGTATGAGGATGATGGAAAACTACCACGCAGTAATCAAATCCCGTACGGCCCGTGTTGATCAAAATGCGTGGTCTGAGTGGACCAACAAAGAGTGTATCTCCTACCATAGGGCAAGAATATCTCTCCTTATATTATTACAGCCTAAGAATAGGCTGAAGGAACAAATCGTTGAAGCATCATCGTCAGCTGATAAATCAATACAATGTTGTTGTGGAGGATGCCAAACGAACGAGTAGTTCTTTGCTTAGTGGAGGGGGCAAATAGGTTCTGGGTTGCGAGGGCAACACTTAATTTTGACTGTGTGTATCATATTTAATGGATTGTGGACACCCCAATGTTGTAAATTATGTATATGAGTAGGAAGCCTAGGTTCGTATATGGTTTCACCCAGTTGAAGATGTCTATAGATTTTTTTTTTTGGGGGGGGGGGGGGGGGTGGTCGGATTGGGGGTTTGTTTCCAACAACAATGCTAAAAAGTTGGTGGCTTCTTCTATGATGTGTACAACCTCCAAATTGTTTTACACAGGTGGCGGAAGCAATGGCTCTGAATATTGCTCTGCATAATTGCAGTGATTTGGAAATGTTGGTTTTTGTGTGTATAGTGATGTTTGGAAGTGGTCAATGTTGTCAGTCGGAATAGCGAAGTAGATGTAGATGATGGGGTTATTTTGGATAGTTTAAAAAAGGGAACAAAACATTGTGAAAAAAAAAATCAAATTCAACAATCCCTAGTTCATCGAGGTGTTAATTATAAAAATTATATATATATATATATATATATATATATTATATATATATATATATATATATATATCATATAGTGGAACAGATCATAAACATAATATACAAAACATACCATAAAACAATATCAATGATAGTAAAAACAAATTCTAACATTCGTTATTGTTAAAGAGATTATAAGACTTCAAAAACGGCATATTACTTCAAAGGTACTATCACTTACCACCAAGAAGTCATAAAAATTTATTATGTGGTCATATGAAATTGTGATGTAGTCATGTGGTACTAATTCGGTCTGGTTTTGGTCAATATAGAATTATATACTGTACATGGCTACCCGACTGCACACAAATAAGCTACCTGGCCGTCCTCTGATGCAGCTACCTGGATGTACTACTTTTTACATTTTTTTCCCGACCCTTTTGGTACGTGACTAATAGCGGAGGTCTGCCACCATCTTATCATAAAAATGTACTCTTTGGTCACACCAAAGCATGATCTAGTCACGTGTCACTCATCAGTTCCAGTTTTTTGGCCGACATACAGAATTCTATACTGTATAGAGCTACCCGACCGCACAATGATGAGCTACTTTCCCGTGCTGTGATGCAGCTACCCGCATCCTCTCCAACCAATTTTTTTTTACCAAACCATCTCGATGCTTGACTTGTAGTCGAAGTGTATCACCATATAGTCATAAAGATCTACTTTGTGGTCATACCAAAGTGCGATCTAGTCACGTTGTTTACATGATGTTCGTTATTTGTACTTAAATACACTATTTATAACTATTCTATTATTCAAACCATTTTACGATATATAAGTATGTATAATATTTTGGAAATTACATTAATTAGCTATCTAAATAACAAATATGACGTATGAATTATTTTGTTTCCCGCATGATGTTACCATGGATATAATACCCCCACCGAGTTTTAAAACTAGTAGTCACATAGGATAACTAGTCCTCGGTGGTACTACTTATATCGCTTCATTACCAACAAATGTTGTATTTTGCCTACAAATACGTCAAATCAGATGAAATGATCACAACTACGGACGTCCTGCCTGTCATAATATTTATACAATTTATAATTTTGTAAAGTGAAAATAACATATATGATTATTCCGGGAGCTAATGCAATTATTGATACAGTGCTAAGCCGCTAATGATTTCGGTCGGGTTTTGGTGGGATATCCGTATAACCCTTATCGGGTATGGCCCATAATGTAGTTAGCCCACAGCCATAATACTGTACTTTCATATTTGTCTATAAATACCACAAGTTTGCTTACTATTACAAAAACCCCGCGAATTTGAGATTCCTGTGTAAGTCTAACCACTTCCCCCCGCCTGACTATCTACTTAATTACACTCGTCTAAGTAATTTCATATTTCTTAACTGTTAGTTTTTTATTGTCTCATTCATGGTCTCTCTAACAACATAGGCTGTGATCAGGTTGACCAGCTCCATCATGGCTTCAAGGAAGCGTACCCATGCATCGATAGGCTTACATGCGGAGCCAGAAACACTATCCCCATTTGAGGAATTTGACAGGTACTTAGAAGAGATGGTCCTGTCCGAAAAAAATGTCAAGATGTCATTGTTCATGTGGAATGAGAATAAAAAAAGCGCAACACGGTTGCAGGATCAGTTGGCAAACCTCCTCCTTGGCATGGCCCCAAACGAGCACAAGCTTATGTTTCAGGAGACGGAGTGTGTGTTTGATGCCTATATTGCACTTCTGGTAACTGGATTCCAACCATTCATGGACACCGTTTACGATTATGTGCAGACGGCGTCCCATCTTCACTATGTCAACAAGAGGTCTAAATTATTCAGCGTGGAACTCAGGAAAAGGGCAGAGTTGGACGATGACTCGTCAAGGTCTAAACTCGGGTTATATGTGGATACAAGTGGTTCACGGAAGGCACGTCGTCAATTACGATTCCCTGAGTGTAATTGATGATAATTTTTCATTTGTAGGTAGGTGGTTAATATTTTTGAAATATCAAATTCAGCAATGTAAACGTCAATGGCTATTCATGACTGGGACTCTGGGACTGTTGACTAAGTACCATGTGAACTTAGTGATTGCTAATGGTTTTGTAATATATTATTTGCTTAGTTATTTACTAAATCATAGAACAACGACTAAGCGGGATTGATCTTCTCCAACAAAGTGACCAATGTTAGATATCTGCTGTTACAGTTTGGCAATTATTTTTTTTATAACGCTAGTACATATTCCCTTTAATTTTTACTACTGATAAGAAGATTGCCCAAGTCTGGGCAGTATACCGCAGTTAGTGGTGTTAATGTTAAGGTTAACCAGGTAATTACGGTTTTTAAAAATTTGATACCGTTACCATTCCATTTACATCGATCGGTTAACCGCATTCAGGTTAACCATTTGAAGCGGTATAGTAACTTAGGTTAACCGATACCGGGGGTAGATTGTGTTCTATATGTAAATAACATTGAGTAATGATAACAAACTAGATAAAAGTTTGCAAATAAAAACAATAAAAAAAAACTAGAAAGCACCAAGCATTTTATATCATGTCCAAGCATTAGTTTGTATTAACACAAATATTGAATCCACCATTATACAATGTTCAATCATCTAATAAATTCATTATTAAACTGCACATTTATACTCGCAATGACACGAAACAATCCAAGAATATATAAAACAAAATCAATTCACGTAGATTCGCACAACACATTTTACAAGCTGCTTTTTCAACTAAGTGATAGTAAAATACATCTCAAAAGATTTAACAGAACGTAATTACAATATACATTATCTATAATGCTTACCTTGCTCTTCAATGCACATTATATATTACGTCATATATAAGGAGTGTCCTTATTGTAGATTCTAGATTATATGTGTTCAAGTTATTATGAAAATATAAGTTAAAGGATATACAAAAGACTAGCACATAGCAAATAATATTAAAGTATGAAAAACCAAAATTGATGACTATATGTATATATAAATATATAGTTATACATATATATTATCGGAAATAACCGCGGTTAACCACGGTATAAAGTTACATACTGCTACCTAAACCGCATTTCTCTATTAATAATGGTACGGTTAACCGGTTACACG
The DNA here is from genome assembly GCA_023374045.1 of Limonium bicolor. Classification (NCBI taxonomy): domain Eukaryota; kingdom Viridiplantae; phylum Streptophyta; class Magnoliopsida; order Caryophyllales; family Plumbaginaceae; genus Limonium; species Limonium bicolor. Next base: position 138,410,976 of record CM041777.1, on the reverse strand, counting down.
GTACGGTATAAACAGGTTTCGGTACGGTACCACGGTAACAGGTTTTTTTGGGCACCCCTAACAGCAGTTGAACTCCAATCAAGTATTGCAAGGAGGTAGCAACTACAACTTTGCAAAAAATTCCCCACGTCTTATATTGTATGTTGGTGTAATTCTCATCGTCTTCAGGGTTATGTGTTCGTAAACATAGTGAGATTAAAAACACAAAAAGACACATTTGCACAATGCCCTTTGTTAAAAATTGTTAACCTAAACTGATAACAGACTCGTTATCCCATAGTCAAGTAACGACGACTTAGACACGTGTTTATAGGGTTTGACTGCACAGGTTGTCGTATCTCTTGTATGCCCGGTAGTCCGCCTCTATGCAAGTAGGTAGCCATAGTCAAGTAACGACGATTTATGCTTAGACACCTTTTTCATACGGTTTGACAGCGCAGGTAGACGTATCTCTAGAAGGACATTTAGTCTGCCTCTATGCAAGTAGGTAGCCATGGTCGGTTGACCCAAATCCGTAAGGGGCTGTTCGAACTTTCTTCACCAAGCTTTATGATTAATCTAACTATAGTTAAGGAATACAAGTTTGACAAGTGTACCATGGTTTGATGTTGTTATACTATCTATTTGACATGTGGCAGTGAGAGGTGTACAGAATGAGATTAATGTCCACAAAGCAAGCAAAAGAATAGACACTGGGCCCGTTCGAGCTTTGTTCATAAATCTTATAAAACAAGCTTTATGATTAATCTTACTATAGTTAAGGAATAAAAGTTTGAAAAGTGTACCATGGTTTGATGTGTAGAAAATATTTATTTGACATGTGGCAGTGAGATGAATACAAAATGAGATTAATAGTATTAGTATTTTTTTAAAATGAAAAAAACTCATTGAAATTTTAAGATATTTCTGTTTTTATAGTGGCATTTTAGCCAAAAATATATCTCTTGAAATTTCCCTGCTTCGTTTAAAAAAAAAACTCGTTGAATTGGTAAGCGTGACAACTCCAACTTACTCATTCGTTTTATGGGGAAACTGTGAATATTTGTTGTCATGATGAAAATGTATTGAACTTGAAATAAAATACTATTCACTTTTGTTGGATTAGTAACCGTATCATTTCAGTTTAATATCTGTAAGACGTTTTTATGGGGAAACTGCGACGATTTCTTGTCATGATGGGCAAAATAAACTAAATTAAAATTGAAATAGTATTCACTTTTATTGGATTAGTAAGCGTGTCATATCAATTTAATGTCTGCACTTTTGTCTGTTCGAAGCCGCCCTCTGCGTAGATATCACTGTTCCTGACCTTGCCTATCAATTCACCGTCACTGAGGCGCCCCCTTAATAAATGGAAGCAAACAAAACTACAAATGTACTACTACTATTGATTAAAGTTCTCTATAGTGGGGCTGTAGCGGGGGGCCACAGTTTTGGTCTTTGGGTTGGGCCGGTGTAACACCCCAACTACTAACAACACACTTAATAACGTATCGCAGCGGAAATCTCAACTCGCAACATCACTTAACTCTTTGGTGTTACACGCCGTTAGCCACCCTCGTGGCTAACAAGGCTAACATATATACATCGTACCGGTCTGATGGACTAAACTCCCGAGCAACTACACATTAATCCCGTTCCATGTTCAACATTCATTATACACTTACATTACAACTGTACCGAGTAATTACCAACTAACGCCGATACAATTTCGGTCTTACTACACCTACAGCACATCCACAATTTTCATGACTACCCACATACAATCAACTACCCCGTCCTACTCTCGAACGTCCTCCAGTTCCTTGTACCTGAAACAGGAAAGAGAAGAAAAGGGTGGCCCCCAAGGGGCTCAGCACCTTTGCTGGTATGGTAATCCCGTAACCCGCATGCTACCGGGCCACACACAACTAATTGTCGTCTTAGCATGCGATTGATTATATTTAAATCATGCACAAACTACGCACACATATCATGCTTAATAAGCAAACATCCATTAACAGGACACAAACACCAATTTAGCACACACAACATAACAACACACTTCACTTAATAACATACACACAACTTAGTTCCATTCTTCTTAGAGAATGTTCACTTTACTTAGGATGTGCCGGAGGTAATATAAGTCCGCGCACCCCATACATACATTTTCTTCACTTAGGTATGGCGGCCTCATATAGGACCGATCACAACATACACAATTCCCCCTAGCTCCAATAGTGATGAGTAGGTAAGCCTTGGTTAAGCTTGTGGGTGGTTGTAATTCAAGGAGGAAGAACAACCGCAAATAAACAAGAGGGAGTCGAAGCGAACTTAGGCATCAAACCCTACCAACATTACACATAATTTCCCTCCTAGCCCGATGTGGAGGTCGGGTAGGTAAGCTATGGCTAATAGTGGGAGGTCAACATCCAAGAAGGATATACAACCCTAACATAACAGAATGGGAGTTAACTCACATATATACATCAACTCCCAAACAACACGCGCGACCGGGACGACCGGATTCCTCACCATACATAACATATACTTATTAATTAGAGGTTCCTTTATGGAACTTATCACATACGTACATCACATTGTGATACTAACTCGGTTAGACACATCAGGGAAAATCACATCCCATTTCAACAACACGGATAACAGTATCCAATAACAACAACATACTGAACAAGTCACATACATCACACAAAGTCACCACATACACTAACGCACGGATAGCCGTAGTTAGAACGTTCCCGTGGGTTGGGACGTTTATTCCGAATACCGATCTCTTATGTGAACCTAAGGTCGGTTAACTATTATTTAACACATAATTAGGGTTAAGCGGTATCGGAATTAATTACGCCACAATAATGAATTACTATAAACTCATTTCATGCTTTATCTTGCAAGGTGGCAAACACACAGAAAAACACATTGGCATACAAGCCGGTGTAACCCGGTAGGACACAGGTTGCAAGAAACCATACCTTACACCATGGGTTACTCTACCGTGTTCCCGAGGGTTCACTCCAACGCGTCATCTCATGCTCCCCGGATAGTTTTTGAACAACTGGTAATATTTAAAATGTTTTATTAACAACAAAGTCTTACGGTATGTAAGCTTCTATTATTTCCATACTTACCCCGTTAAACCGGTACACTTAATGTTCTTATGCTTACGACTTCCTTAACTTGTTTCCTTACTCACATGTGCATTTCCTCTTCCTTTCTTCCCATTAATGATGTATTACTACATTTACATATGCCTATGTGTATAGGCATATGCTTATATACATATGATAACTCTAATCATATATATATATTTTTTTAACTCGACCGGACTTGCGACCGACCTTGCAAGTCCTGTCCATTCCAGGAGATATGAGTCCGGGAAATTTCTGGCTCGACCGAACTTGCAAATCCGGTCGCAAGTTCGGTCCCTTCCAGAGGCTTTCATCTATGGAATTTTTCTGGCCGACCGAACTTGCAAGTCCGGTCGCAAGTTCGGTCCATTCCAGAAGGTTTCAGACGGGAGAATTTTCTGGTCCGACCGAACTTGCAAGTCCGGTCGCAAGTTCGGTCCATTCCAGAAGGTTTCTCGTCTTTGTAATTCTGGGCTCGACCGAACTTGCAAGTCCGGTCGCAAGTCCGGTCCGGCCCAGTACTTCAGTTTTAAAAATCTGTTTTCAGTCCTCTCTTTTACCCATTACTTCCCCAATCTTCCTACATGTAATCCCACATGTTTAAACACTATCTAGGCCCTCCAAATTGCCTTAGTTCATCCAACAATTCCTTACTCTTCTCTAAATCCATATACACAATTTTTCCTCACTCCCTTCAACACTTGTAACAGTTTTTGTTACATTTATGCTACAGATTTTATAACTCAATCCTCACTCTCCAATTACCAATCCATGGTCATTACCCATCTCTACTAATCCCAATGCATACCTTGGTTCTCCCATTCACCAAGTCACTCTTTAATGCACAATTCCTACCAAAATTTTGCCATAGCTCACCTATAATTCTTACTTATCCACACATATCTTTTCTCATCAGCTTCATCCCTATTCTAGCCAACCACAAGGGTTCTAACAGCACATAACAAATCCTCAAACTCCATAACCACAATATCAATCTCAAACTTAAAACATTTGGCTCTTAAGGCCCTAAACTCAACATTAATTCACGAACCTCTCCAAAACCAACTAAACACATTACTACACAGATTTTTTTTTCTTCACAATTTGGGTTCATTAATTTGTTTACCCATCCCAACACTTAAACAATTACAAACAAGGTTCAAGGTGAATTCCTTACCTTAATTTCACAAGTCTCTTTAATTCTCCTCTTGCTCCTCATCTCTTAAAAATCGGTCAAGAGGGTATGGAGTTTCCAAACTCCATCCCAACATCCAAGAACACAAAACATACTCAATCAATTATCTAAACCCTTAGAAAACTCAATTAAATCAAAGGGGCTTAGAACACAAGCTAGGGTTTACCTTTTTGAAGCTTTTTAGAGGGATTCTCACCCTTGAATCAAGAAAGGGATTACTCCACCATTGAAGGATTAATTTGGAGCTCAAGAACAAGGAGAAAAACAAGGTATCAATAATGGTGAAAAATCGATTACACCAAGAGATGAAGAGGAAGTGACTTTTTCTTGGAAATTTTTACCTTAGAAGAAAGAGGAGACTCCAAGCTTCACATTGGTGCCATTTTCTCTTCAAATGGGGAAAAGCCATGGAGATGAACTTCATTGTTTTCAGATTTTGAAAAGAGAGATAGATAGAAAATGATGAGAGGAACACAACTATGTGTTTTGTTTTTGATTTGGAGCATTTTTGTGGTTTGAGCAAGAGGATGAAGTGAGTCTGCCATGGAAGCTTGTGGAGAGCTTCAAAAATCGCCAAACAGGGAGGAGGAAGGAGGAGAATTCGGTGGTGAGAGAAGGAGGGAAGGAGAGAGAGGAGGGAAATGGGAGGAAAGAGAAAAGAAAGGTACTTTAGTACCCTTTGTTTTATTTACTTTTCTTTTTCTTTTTAGCTAGGTGAGAGTGTGAGTGGGGGCTGTTTAACAATTAAAAACCGGCCCACATATATTGTACAAGCTGGAGCGCTTTTCATCTTTTTACAGAAAATGCTCGTTTATTTACCCGGTTTGGCCCTATTCACTAACCGGGCCCGTTTTCTGGAATTTCCCCGTTTCCTTAATTTTAATGGCTACTAAGCTCCCATTAATGTTTATTTATAGTTATTTAATGAACTATAATTTTTACGGGTTCGTTTGACCACTTAACGTCACGTTTTCGGGTTTTCTCGAAAAACGTGCGCTAAAGCTTTATTAGCGTTTTAATACATTATTTAGATCCGTTTTCTTCCGGAATTTTTCCCACGCGTTCTTAGTGTGTAATTAATATATTAAAATATATTTATAGCCCTAACGAAGGTTATGTACCCCCTAGAATAATTAAATGTGCGTTTTCACGTTTTGTGACTTTTACGCACTTTTTTTTTCTTTTTGGTTTTTATTTCTTCACCAACGATCTTAAGGACTTAATTAGCCCTAGAGAATTATAATTACAAAATTAATTAACACATTGTGGTTTGGGGTATTTCAGCCGGTACATGGACCTACACGCCCAATTTTTTCATTCTTGCAAACAATTAACTTTATTCTTAATAATTAGTGTTAAACTTGTGAACAAATATTTGAAACTACTGAAATTTAAAAAAAACACATGGAAAATCATACAAAACTGGTTGAAAATTATATAAACTATGTATAATTTAAATGTAACTGCCCCCAATTTTGGTGTAGAGGGCCCTTATATTTTTAAACAATGGCTGGTTGGGAGTGATTGTCATATGTGAACACTATTGTGAACAACAATATAAACTCAGTAATAAATTGAAAAATACATGCATTCCCATAGCATCAACTATGCATTTTTAGGAGAATACTGAGAAATAACTAGAGTTATGTGGTGAATTTCTTTATTATTATATGTTTTTGTAAAAAAAAAAGATTATGTGACATAACTTAATTGTGGTTAAACCCGAAGCGGCTCTTTTATTTATAACAATTGTGACAAGTAGTCAGTCAGTCATTGACTCACCCCATTGTCTTCCTCTTTTGTCTTCTCTTCTCCCTCTTATCACAATTCACAACTAAGTCTAACCATTTTTCTCGTAGTTGCGACTATGGCCGACCGTCGTCATCGCGTTTTGCCCACTCCAGAAGCAGGGAATAGAATGATGAGCCGAGATAATCGAATGAATAATCTCGATGACGATGAGTTCCCAATGGCTATCGCGCGAATTCTTTGCCCCATAAGAATTGAAGCCACTAAACTTAAATTGTATATATATACAGTGGAAGTTACATACCAAGGTAGAGGTGGGAGAGATATCCAAAAATAGATTCACCATACGGTTTTACGATCCAACAGAGTTCAAGAAAACAATAGAAATGGGTCGGTAGCACTACCATCAGCAAGCGATGTTGGTTCAGAGAGCAGTATCGTCAATAAAACTCGATGCTCAAATCCCTACCTCCATGAACGCGTGGGTTCGATTTGCTGACGTCCCCCGTGAGAAGGAGACAGAGACGAATGCATGTTATCTCGCCTTGAAGATTGGTAAAGCAGTAAGGTGTGAAGTTGTGGGCGGAGAAGGCAGGGATGGGATTTAGATTTTCAGGTGAGTGTGTTATATGAGGAACTTCCCATATTTTGCTATAATTGTGGTATGCTTGATCACTCCCTAAATGAATGTAAAAAGAAACGTGTCAATCCCGTCAATAATCGCGACGGATTCGGTCCTTGGATGCGTTGGAACAGTGAACAATGTTCCGACGACGTTGATAGTAGAGCTTTGAAGGAGGAATTTAATACTGTTAGTATCCCTTTTGAATGGCGCCTACCCTGGAATCCTCCTCCATACCCGGACATGTTCCTGTGTGGAGATAGGATTGAAGTTCCTCCGATTCCTTGGATTCGCTCCACCTCGAGACCACTACAACAACCACCGCTACCACCGACGATGCTGACATGGATACATCACGTACGTCTGAAACTTTTTTGTTAACAACAAACCCTTAATTAGCTAAATGCCTTCACACTGTATTCAACAGATTTCAGTTCCGAATCCTTATGTTTGTGTGTTATGACAGTGACAATGAAGACTGAAGATCATGCCACCATGTTGTCACATTGTATAGCATTTTCTGTAATTGTATTAGTTATTTTGCGCCGGTAATGTAGCTGTTAATCAAGACTTTGTTTTGCATTCACTCCATTTTGCCTTTGGACTATGGTGTGACTTTTGAAACGTGATGAAACTTCTGTATTCTCTTCACTATAATTGCACTGTATTATTTGTGGGGACCATAATATAAACACGCTCCTATAAACATGTTTGCTGACTGTTAACTGGTTTGCTATACATAAGTAATTATAAGTATGTAGACAAATTGTGGTTTACACAAATTGTGGTTTGTACGCTATCACGAAATGATGGGTTTTAACCTTCGAATTAGATAGTTGAGGTTGGACTTGATTTGCAGAGCTAGGGGGATCGATTTAATGTACGTACTATTAATGCGATTGGGCTATAGTAGAAAAATATTGTAAATAACATGAAGTGGAAGCTGGGTTAACCGAATGATTACAATATATGTAACATTAAGTATAAGGATTTTAATATATACGTCTATATAAATAAAGAGTAAAGAAATTTTTATTCAAGAAAAACTAGAGAAGAAATCAACAAATAGTGCCTTAGGTTTTGAATAGAACCGGCACAACGTGACTAGATCGCACTTTAGTATGACCACGTAGTAGATTTTTATGACTAGATGGTGATACACTTTGTCTACAAGTCAAGCGTGGAGAGGGTTTGGCAAAATATGAGATTTCGGGTAGCTGCATCACAGGACCGGAAAGTAGCTTGTCACTGTGCGGTCAGGTCTATACAGTATAGAATTCTGTACTTCGGCCAAAAAAGCTGGAACTGATGAGCGACAGGTGACTAGATCATGCTTTGGTATGACCAAAGAGTACATTTTTATGATAAGATGGTGGCAGACCTCCGCAATTGGTCATGTATTCAAAGGTTAAGACAGTAAAAGTTATCCTATTTGACAAGTCGTTTTTAAAACCTGTTGGGGGTTTTGTATCGGTGGTAAAATTTGTGAAAGAAAATAATTCAATAGTGTTAATAATTATCGGTGGTAGAATCGGAACCGATCTGAACCGGAGCCGGTCGGAACCCATCTGGATTCAAACCCGGTCGGAACCGTTCCGGAATCGGTTCGCAACTGACATCGCGACTGAACAAATCGAATATGAATACACATTTTGGGATTCGGGACCGAACCAGTCCGAGAACCGGATCCGCCAGGAACCACCAATGTATCACAACTGTATAACCCGACCCTATGGAACCGACTCAGAACCGCGTTCGAACCGGTCAAACGTCAAAATGGCACATTTTTTACCCAAAGGCGTGCACTTTTTTGAGGACCGGCCGGAACCGCCCCTGAACCGGAAGCGGAAACGCTCTAGAACCGGTCGGAACCGGTTTTTTAGCGAATCAGAAGCGAATACAGTTTTCAGGAGCGAAGATTGGACATTTACATTTGCATAAAAGAGTTTGCTCAATTTTTGTAACAAATTAGGGCAAGCTGTTGTTTATCTAAGGTTAATTTCTCTCAATACCAAATGGAGGTGAAATCTATATGAGTGAGTAAGACGCATATACATATATATATCCTTATTTATTGACACATCTGCTTAAATGAGAAGAGGATAGTGGAGAGACTACTCTGAAAAGCGGTAGAGTAATACAACGTTGTTATATTAGTTCCTAACAAAGGGAAATGATTATTTATGATAATTCCGGATTTGAATGTTCAAAAGTGATTACGGGGTCAATAACAAAAAATAAGTAGTTCGGGTTAACACATGGATAAGGGAATACAAGAGGCACCAAAATGGTTTGACGGTTTTTATGGTATTTATTTTTGTTACATGATCATCTTCCTCAATAGCTAAGGAATTATAGGACTGGCACGGTTTTAGGACGCTAGGTCCCCCGATATAGTATGGTGTACTTTGTGTTATTCTGACATCCGATTCATCCCGAGGATTGTCCTGGTTTCTAATGTAGAAGAATTGGTGGATAAGACAATATAGATGGTGCACGTTTAATATGTTCATTTGGTACTGTTTGAATTCATGCTCGATGGTATGTATTGATAAGAATATATAACTGATAAAAAAAGACAATGACATGAATTATATAATCTTATGGTAAACTAAGAGAACTTATGTATAGTAATGATACTACCGTTTGTCAAGTAAACCCAAAGTCGAAGATGAGAATACTCTAGATAAATTGTCGCAGCAAAGAGGTCAATAGTGAATGAACTAAACTATGGGCTGAACCACCGTACGAGACACCAATTACTTAGGCAGGAGCTTGGGGAGTGAACAAAACTGCTGAAGACCAGACAACGAGAAATGATAAAGTGGGAGGTGGCAAAACATGTATGGAACCCTAAAAACCGAGTCGATTCGACCCAAATCGAAATCCGATTCTCAACCATATGGAAAATTGGAACAGTTACCCGAAACCCACAATCAACCGGATCAAACCAAAGAACAATCACTATCCAAAATGATCCGAACCAAACAAACGATGATCAGACCGAAGCTATGCAAAGAATAGTTAACCGAAATCCGATAATCACCTAAAATAAACCGATAATAATCCTAACTAAACCAAACCATAAAATAATATTATCATTTCTAATATATAGTTGTCTTTATTGATTCATAAGTAAAATTTCACTATTGTGTATGTATAAATTTTTTCTCGAATATGTGAAGTATTTCTATAAAATAAAATATATACACACTTTTATTAATATACAACATACGCAATATATTGACGTACTGTAAGATGGTTGAAGATATTATTGTAACCAATATGTAAGTTAGAAGTGAGGTAGTCCACTAAATCTATTTATGAACTCAATGAACCCGCTCCACGTTTGGTAGATCCTCTTCTGTTATGGATAGTCTCGATTTCTCACATAAAATCATCACCATCTAAGTGCACCTATGTCACATCTTTATCTTCCCTATCCATCCGCCCAACACACTTCTCATTGTTATCCAATTGAGTTTGTGTCAGACTATTTATCTTCTTAATACAAAAAATTGGGAAATATGAGACATTAGAATAAATGTTAAACAGTATGTGAAAATTATTAGCACATGTATAATCAATATTACATATTACAATTCATAAAATAGATAGTTGTGTTGCACTAGCAAGTTCTGAGACAAGTAGTAAAAGCACATTTGAATGCTTATGGGTAAACGTGTGCATGCCTCATAGATTTGCATCATATGATTATGTGTGTGTTTCAACTTTCACGTTATGCTTTTTTAGTATAACATAATAGGTATAATACAAGTTGATTTAGGAATGATTTTTTTAATGGTTATATTGGGAGTACATTTACAAAATTAGATTTGAATTGGTGGAAACAATTCTAGATCATACCCTACATACAAAATGTTCCTTCATTCTAACCCATGTTTACCTAATGAGTAGTAAACTTAGCGTAACATTATTCAGTTAAACGTGGTTGTAAATGAAAAAAATGAGTGGTTCTAAAATGACATTTACAAATTTGAATCGGCGTGTATCCCAACTCAAATAATTCACCCGAATTAGACTCATAGCCCGAACAAACCAAATGCACCGTTGACTACCAAACCATAGGAAACCAAACACAAAACCAACCTATTCATTGAAATCAACCAAACCAAAATACAATCGAATCGATGAAATCCAACCTGTAACTTCATAAACTCGGAAAACCGAATTCAACTGACACATTCCAACCCTAGCTGAATATTATATAGTTCAAAACTGGCACGAAACAATCCTAACCAAACCGAAACCCAATCATCAACCCGAATTGCCACCTCTAGACGAAGTAGCCATTGTAACACTACATACCTACTGATTGTTGGATTGGTTGTGTGAATGAATTATAGGTGTATTGCATGGATATGGAACACACATTGACTTGAACTACTAACTCGAGGGGGTTTCAGGACGGGTTGACGGTTGCATGATGACATAATTAACAGATGTGCTTAGCTTTTACGGCCAACACGTTAAATGCACTTACTTGAAAACAACATTTGGAGTGCGGGATTGGGTGGTGAGTGTTATACTGCCCTTACGGAATGTATTTTGGATTATGTTTAAGAATGTGTCGAGGGAAAATGTTAGTACAAGTTAGAATGTTCACGGGATTTGTTAAAGTGTTGTAGATTGGGTCAAATTATCTCTCAGATGTTGACACAATTGAGATTGTGTTGTATTTGGTAGACTTGTAAATCACATGGGTGACTAAGAACAATAACACCCATTTTAGTTGTTATGCAAGTTTAGTCCGCTGCATTGATATGTTCAAGTTTTAATCGGTTCCGTCAAGTACGTGGCGAGTAACAACAAAAGAGCCATGTTTTGATAATTCGATGAGCCTACAGAATGTATTATAATACCAATTAACTATATTATAAGTATTTGTCATTCTACTTTAACTTTAACCGTGCTATAGAATTTCATAACAAAATAGTATTAAGTGTACACACATTAGAATATAATGTATGGGGTATAACAAATTCCCTGCTCCTTTCTACATTTCCCCTTCATTCAATTGGAACCGGTGGGCATACCGGACCTCTCTCCTACTCCTATCACCGACAAACAAGGAACTGACATAAAAGTTACTTAAGGTCTGAATCGGCTGTAAACATTAAGGTATAAAATCCGTAATAATACCAAGGGAGTAAACTAGCTGACTACATGTAACTATGAGCAGTAGTATAACACTAAGCTCTAAATCACTACAGAACATACACAAATATAAGCCTAAAGGTCAGCCAGGAGAAACCATTCAGTCTCTTAAAAGCGCACTAAAAACTTGAACATCCAATCTCCAAAGGAAAGGGATAGACAAGCCACCGAGACCGTGTATAAATTAAAATACCCCATGTCAGTCAAGAAACCTACACTCCTAAACTATAAGGGTGCAATTAAGCCATGCACTACATTGGAAGAAGTAGGATGGGGGAAACAAAACCCTAAGATAATCAGAGTCGCACAGCAGAAGCTGGTGGACCATGGCACACATCTCCCAGTTGAACAACAAGTAATTTATCAGCCAATACCTTAGACCCAGAGAGACTAACCCGAATCCGTTATAGATCAGAATGAGATTATAATGTGAGCTACATTACATAGAAACTAGAATACTCCATGAAATTAAACATCTAGAACCAAGGTTCAAGGATGATATAATAGGGATTACGTGGGCGTAATCCATGTTTAAGGGGGGTAGGCGCGTTTCGTTGTGGTGTTGTTTTGGGATGCTATGTGTGGGAACTATGTATGGATTGTTTGGTTGCACTGTGGTTATGAATGAATGGCTTGTCCTCTTGACTATATACGAGTACAGTATATAAATATTACGGGTACACTGAAATATTATTGAGAACTTGGTGAAGCCACAGATGTGGCAGGGTGCTCATAAGCACAAATGGTGAAATAGAACTGTTAGAATTCCGGGACATGATTCCCTGATTAGGGAGAACGAATTCGGGACTTGATCCTTTCACTATGGGTATTCCTACAACCGCACGTTGGTCGGTAGGTCTGTGTGAATGAATTATGCAGAATTGTGTGTGTGTATTGTATTGGATGTACACTGGGCTATGAATGAATGTTGTGTACCTTTAAATTACACCTCAGCATGTTATATATACATTGCTAATACCTTGGACTGCTATGAACTTGTAAGAAGCCACTAATGTGGCATAGTGCTTATAAGCACACTTGGGTAGTGAGAATTACGATATGGGACTTGATCCCTTGGTTAGCATGAATGAATGCGGGAAGGGATTAACGAGGATGGAAAAGACTTGGGACGAAGTCCCTTTTAAGGGGGGTAGGTTGAAACACCCCTAATAATTATAATACATTAAATCATGAATATACGAGGAGTGTTAAGTAAACTGGGCACACCTATGATACTGAGGGACACACATAGGTCCGGGAATGTGATAGCAAGTCACATTTTAGTATAAACTTGGGTGCTCATTGGTTTGACGTTGATTAATACAACCGAGCGAAAGTGAATGGGTACACGACACAAGTGCAACACAGTATGCAAACCAAAATAAATCGGGTACTTGTAGACATATAACGAATGTACCAAATAACTTATGCTACGAGAGTATAACATACGAGCTACGTTGTTGGGTACGAGCGTGTGCTAGTAGTATTATAACATAAAGTATTTGTGCTTACCATTTTGTAATCCTAGACTTAAACGTGAACTTACTAGTGATGTACTACCTAACCTTATTGTCCCACAACATCACTTATATGTATAATATGTATAGACTAACAATAAACCCGCTAAACTCAGAAGTTGTTCCAAGTTCCAACCAATCTGTCATGTATTACACTGATGCACTCAAACAGTCACTATTTTCTCCAACTTCACTACATGTTAATTACGTCCCTGTTATAACCGCAGCCTCTAGTTTCCTGCTTTTCATAAAAATTGCCCCATGTTCCTTCACGCGTGGGTGTGTTCCGAGAGAGACCCATCTAACCCTGTTTCCTTCTCCCAATGCGCTTGTCACGTCCCCATGTCATTTCTCGGTTGAGATTGCTCCTTTAGTCCCTCCATTGCTTCACGGTTGCGCAAGTCCAGTAGAACTTCACACTTCCCATATCTACTGGAGCATGTTCTTACGGGTCTTACGAATTTGGAAACCATGACTCCAACTAGCAGGTCCGAGAACGCACACCCTACAACTTCCTTTCCCTGGACCCACACCTTCGCTTTTCCTTATTGCATGCCCGAAGCCGGTGTGTTTCTGATCTTGTGAATTCGAATACGCTAGACCAAACAACAAGGTAAACACTACCGGGTTGCGTTTCACTTCTGTCTTCCTTCTTCTTTGTTCTGCTTCTGCCGAGAAACCTTACGCAACCCCTCTATCTTTCCATGCATGCAATCTCCGGGACATGCTCATACGAAATGCGTTGAGGATCAGTGAGGAGAACCCACTCCATTCCCTCACCAGTTAGCACAAGCCTTGCATGCAAGCCTACTGGTTGAATCTCAGAAAATCCGGTGGACAAATTCTCTCTTTGAACTCTCGAAGGTAAGTGCAGAAAGAACCGAGAACATGGCCTTTTAATCCCTTCGCTATTCTTTGTTTTTGAGTTCCGAAAATTGAGCGTTGACTTCCCTCTGTGCCTAACCTCTGCATGCGAGAACCTGTCTGGAAAGCTCCCACAAGGTTGCGCCAAGAGCCACCAAGAAACCCATTCCCAACTGTCCTGAAAACGTTCCAAGCTGAGCTTCTGTGTCGGTTCGCCACTCAAACCTGAAAGGAACCAAGGAGTAACCCCCTCCTAAGCAAGGGTCGAAGTTTGTGTGAGAAACCAGGGGGAAAGACAGCAAGGGAATTCAGCTGAATACCCCAAGGTTTGTAACCCAAAACTCTTACCTAAAGTTGTGCTTAAAAACTGGTGTATAAACTTGTTCTGAAGTTTTCTTGCTAATCTGGTAACCATACGTTGGAAATGCTATCTGTGTAAACAACCCCAACATCCCCGAGGTTATAACCCAAATTGAAACTAAGAAAAAAAAAACTAAGCGTAACCTGGTGAAAGTTCTGGTTGGATGCTATGCTTAACCGTGTGTATGATCCTGTCTGAAGTTCCTCGACAAACCTGTTATCAATGTGTTGGAAACGAACCTATGTGTTGCATAGTAATTGGTCGGCAGTTAAACAACGAACTAAAACAGTTTAAGAGTCTGAAAGGAAAATGCTGAAAACATGCAGACTTAATTCTGGAGTAATGAACTGGTAATGACTGATTAGAATCTGGTTGTGAACTGTTTTTGTAACAATAGAAAATGGAATGCATCAGGATTGAAACATGGTGTTTTCTAGTATCGAATCTATATGGAAACTGCCTTTAGCTAGTAAACTCTGAAACATTTAGTAACAAGTGTGCCAGTTGCTATTGATCGATCAGTTGGTTAGTTTGCTTGGGTAAATCGGTAGGAATCAGTTCCTCTTAATTTAAACTGGGTTCAGTCTGTGTAATTAAACAAAACAAAGATTGCCAAAGACTGATATGCTACCGTATATGCAACGAAGCTTAAGATCCAGAAGTAGGAGATCAGAGGGTGATGCATATAAAATATTTTGCCCTCAATAACAGTAGAGATGCGATAGGAGTCAGTTAGTGAACTAGTGCAAAATGGGTTAAACCCTGCAACTTATATGTTTTTGTTGTATTGATGAGATGATAAGTATAAAAAACTTTCCAACATATTATAGTAAGCGTAAATAAGCTGGGAAATGTTAGGAAAACCAGTAGCACATTAAAAAAGGGGTAATAAGAATAGAAGAATGCAGAAACTGCATCTCAGTGCCTGCAGTTAGTGCCGGTTCTGTATAGAAAGGTTAAGGGAGTCAACAGAGTCGTTTTTAGGTTGTTTTTAAGTTCAAAATCTTGCTAAACATGTGCCTAAGAGGGGAAACATTCTGGGGAGGATTAGTTGACTGACTAACGAACAAAAATAAAAGAAGACTTAAAGAGGAGCGGTACAAAATTAGCAATTTCAGGTTGCTGCAATTTTTGGGTTCTGTATACTGACGTTACAGAAGGTATAACAATGTTGTTTAGGATCTGTTTGGAGGTTAAAGTTCCTAACAAAACACTTGAGTACAGGAGTAAATAAGGGGGGAGAAATAGGAAGTCCGATTGGTGAATAAACAGAAAGGTAGAAGTGAAGATACTAGTTCTAGGTTGCTGTTTTACTTACAGTTTCATCCGTTCAGTATACCTGAATTGCAGAAAGGTGAAGAGTGTTGGCTTGGGTAGTGGCTGAAAACTGTACAAAAACAATTGGGCATAAATGGAAATTTTAATATTTGCGGGGATTAGTGTATAAACATAGAAAGGTTTTGGAAGTTCAAGTAATAATATAAACTAATTAAGAGGTATAATATGAGGTTCAAATAATTAAAGTGGGCCATGGGGTAATTAGGAGAAAATGTGGGTGAATGGTCAGTTTGGATAAACTTGTTAAATGTTGGTGCGTAAAATACTCTAAAACATTAGTTAGAGAGGGAACTTAGTTAACGTGCAAAACGTCAATGTAAATGCCCTAGAGCTAAGCTAAAGTTAAGGTTAATACTTGGAGAATCCTAAGGGCTAGTATCATCTGAACATACAACAACAAAAAATTTTTACCTAGGGAACGATCCCGATAAAATGAAATAAACTAGGGAAATGTCACAAGGGTCGTCACATGAAATTATACCTGACAAATTGTTTTAATCAACGATAGGGCCATAACGAACGCCAACCGGGACCCTGTCTGTGAGACAACCCTTTTGCTTCTAAATCAGGTATGGACATGTGTGGTTCGTATGTTGCCGTTGAGATTGTATGGAACTCGCACTCAAACTGAGATTGCAAAGAGAGCTCCAAGTGTTGTATTGATAAAAGCGTATCCAATTACATAGCTTATGGTTCTTATTTATAGGCTCCCCTATAGTGTATAACCGTTTCTGTGGGCCTACATCATTCTAGAATATTCTCAAACATACAAGGCTTTCGTATAACTTTACCCTTTTTTACGAATAATTACTCCCATTCTCTCGGAGAGGGTCTTACTCTGCTTCGGAGGCGAGTGACTCTCAGTCTCTCGGAGAGGATCTTGCTTTGCCTCGGAGGCGATTGTTCTTCTGCAGTCTGTCCGTGGTATGGCTCTCTGGTCGCAAGGGTTCATTCGTTGTAGTCGGAAAGGGATTTGGTCAGAGGGAGTCCCATCTGTTGTCTCCGCAGGCAGCATGTACTCTCGCTAGCCATTTGGTTGCTACGTGTGGTGGAACCCCACTTCATCAGTCCCACAAGATCTTTTCTTGTTCTACAAGGAAAGATCTTTTCGTTGTTGCTCTTTCTTGATTTTTAAATTTTGGTGTTCTGCTCCGCTCCTCCTAGTCCCACAAGACCTCTTTTTTTTTAAAAGAGAAAAGGAAAGAGGTCTTCGGAGTTGTTCTTTCCTGCTTAGATTTCCTACCGTTGGAGACCTAGCGAAGGCTTAGCAACGTGCCTTGCTTCAACTGCCGCCTCCTCATCTTCTGAAGCTACTTCCCTGACACATTTGCAGGAGTAGGCTATGATTACTTTTTGGTAGAGCGTGCCCAATTCCCGCCTATTTAAGCTCATTCTCTCCCCTCTACTCTTCTCTCTACTCTTTCAAACTTTCGAACTTCTCTGACCTTTCACGCATTTGTCCTCCATTTTCTTCCTTGCTTCGTGGCCTCAATCTTTTTCTTTCTTGCCTATACAGCGGCCTTCCTTCTTCTTTCCCTGCTCCCTAATCCCCTGATTCTCGTTCTCGCGTCTTTTCTCCTTCGTACTCTTCCCTCTACTTGTTCGCCTGTATTCTTCGGCTTCCTCTGTTCGCAATGGCTCTGTTAAACCCAGGCTCCTCTGCTCCGACGCCGGCGGGATCGACACTTTTCACCGACGGGGAAAAGTGTGTTGTTGAAGATCCTGCTATCCCTTCCGAAGATATCGGCGGGGACTACCCTCGCCAGGGCACCGGCTCCAGCCTTAACGTGAGAGATTTGAAAAAACTCATGAAAGGTGTGCAAGTCCCACTGGGGTCGAAGATTCGCGTGCCGGAGCCGACGGCGCACCCTTTTAACTACTCGCGGGACGGTGTCGTGGTGTATCGGAGCATCTTCACCACGGCCTACGTTTCCCCCCGCACCCTTTTGTTCTTGGTTTCCTTTCCCGCCGGCGATGCACTCTTGCTCACCTGAACCCCAACACCTTAGGCTGTCTGCACGCCTGCCTCTATGTCTGCACGGAGAACGACATTACTCCCGATGTGCGGGAGTTTGTGAATTTCTTCACAACCAGGGTGAACACCAATACTACGGAGGAGGACATCTCCGTCCTGGCCGTGTCCGGGTATTCCTTCTTCAAACGTGTGAGCCTGGAGAGCGGCTGGTCCTCCAACTGGTTCGTTTTTTTATCCGCCGAGGGGGACTTTTATCGGAGTCTCCCATATCGGAGACATAGCTAAGGGGCAACTTGCCGCTCCGCTACCCCCTTCCGCAAATTCATCTCCAATTGGAGATATACTTAAGAAGCTGACTTCTTCTGCGCTCCACCCCATCACCTTCTTTCTCTCCGAAGAGAAGTTGAACAAAACTCGGGCGAAGATTGACCGTATGTATTCTCCTTGTGTGCCTTCTTACTTTATTAGTTTCCGGATATTTTTCTTACTTTTTGTTTGTACCGCAGCTTTTGTTCAATCGGGCGGAAAATTTTCCCTCCGATACAACTGGGAGCTTGTCGACTATAGGGCCACCGAAGAGAAAAAAGGAGCCCCGCTTGCCCCTTCCGGTGGAAAAACTCGGAGTCCTTCCGGTAGCAAAACCACTGGTACTAAGAGGAAAGCCCCCGAAGGGCCCAAAAAAGTTGATCAGTCAAAAATAAAGTTAGTACGAAGGGAAAAGCTTGTTACCGAAACTGGTTCCACCGGTCCTCTTGCTGCTGTCCCTCCAGAACCAGGTACTCCCCGTATCTACTCCAGTGAGTCCGGGCAGAGTTAAGAAAGATATGGATTTAACTCCCATATCGTCCCACTTCCCTGACCTGCATGGTTTTTTTTGCGTAGACGAAGCTTTAACTCAAAATACCGATTCCATCTTTTCCACTGGTATACCTTTTCGCAGCCCCTTTTTGTCCTTCTTTTGCTTTTATTCTGTTTTTGTTTGATTACTTATGGTTTTGCCTTTCGCAGCCACTGTTCCGCCCTCCGCAGATCCTGAGCCTGAACGGGCGCGACGACCTGTTCAGGGCGTTGCGATTAAGGAAGGTGGTGCTCCGGAGAGAAAAAAGGCCCGCGAGATCCCGCCTGGTAAAGGCAAGGGCGTTGTCGAGGTTAGTGCGGAGGAAAGTTCTTCCTCGGACTCGTCCAACGCCCCTTCTCAGGAGGCTCCTCCGTCCGGAGCTAGGAGCAAGCATGCGGACGACAGATCTTCTCCTCCACCGCGGGCTGATCCTTCGGTCTGCGGTCCTTCTTCAAAATTGGACTGGGGCTATCACCGAGGAAATCCGGTTCCTTGCATTCCATTTGTTCGTGGAATGAGGTATAAGGCCTTCTGGTCTACCGCTGCGAAGGCGGCCAAAAATGACAACGGCATTTTTGCCCCAGGCTCTCATCTGACTCCCTTAAAACAAAAACTTCGGATTGGGGAGGGTAGTTGCGACGCCATCGTCCGTCACTCTCTTCCGGAGAGAGAGGCTTTTGAGCGCCTCTGGAGTGCTTTAATTCAGGTTTGTCTTTCCTACATGTGTTTATTTTGTATTACCCTTTTTTGAGTTTGACATTTTTGCCTCTTTTTAGGCCATGGCAATGGCCTAATGTGTTGAGACCCAGTCTCAATATTCTTCCCAAGCCATCCGCTACCATGGGGCCCGGGTGGAGAGATACAAGAAGGCCGTCGATGAAGAAAAGGCCAAGGCTTAAGAAGTCCTTGCACGAACGGAGGCTCAATTTGAAGCCGAAAAGGCCGCCCTCCGGGAGGAACTTCAAGAAGCTGCATCCATCGACCAAGAGGATGCTATCAACAAGCTGCAGGCTTCTTTTGATGACCAGAAGCGGGTGTTGGAAGAGGAAGCTGGAGACTTCCGGAAGGTTGCTGAAGAGATCCAGAAATCTACCGAGGATCTTCGGTCTTCCTTTGAGTCAGAGTTGGAAAAAAGGGACCAACTCTTGCAAGCGGATGAGGCCAAACAAAATGATCTCCAAGCCGGCCTCGAATCGGAGAGGAAAAAACTTGCGGAGGCCGCTCTTCGAATTGAAGAGCTTGAGGCAGAGCTAGAAGCTCAGAAAAAAAAGGCTTCCGGTAATCTTCATATTTATCGAAAGTTTCCTCTTTTTTCTTTCATGTTGCTCTTGCTTATCCTTTGTATTTTATGCAGAAAATCCAAGTCCTTCATCGGAGGTCGCCAGAAGTTCCGACTTTTGGCTTAAGAAAGTGTCTGGCCTCAAAGCTTCGTTAATCACTTCGGAGTCGGAGAGAGAACAATACCGGAGTCTTACCTTGTCCTACGAGAGCCAGGTTGCGAAGTTAAAGGGTGCTCTTAAAGAGACGCAGTCGGAACTTCAAACGAAGGACCGCACTGTCTCAGGTTTTAAAGAGACACTTTCTTCCCAATGTCGCAAGCTTGCTGGAGAGGGCCAACGCATTGTATCGGAGTTCTTCTCCGAGAAGCAACAATCCGTGGACGAAGCCCTTTACGAAAGTTTAGAGTTTGAGGCTCTTGCTCGCTCCACCGGATATTACGAAGAGTTGGCGAGGTTCTCACGACCCGCAGGGAACACGTGCTTCGCCCCGTCTTTTATGGCGTCAGCTGTTGCTCGGGGCCAAAGTAACGTCGGCCTTACTCCGGTATGTGAGCAAAAGGAAGACTCCGGAGGAAGCACCTCAACCCTTCAGAAGCGGTCACAAGAATCTGAGAAGCTTGCGGAAGATCCTGCAAGGCCTGCATTATAAACTTTTTCTTTTACTCATGGTTTTGTTATAGTCATCACATATTTTACTCCGGAGTACTCTTGTGTTGTAAATAACATCTTCCCCTTTTTTTTATAATAGACCAACCAGACCTTTCGGGTATGACCGGAGCGACCGGTCTCCCGAAAGTCGGAGACTTTTATTAATGCAGAATCTTTAAGCTGCCTTTCATTTTTTGTGAAGATTTCTTTTCGGTAACCTTTTAGTTACACTTTTACACTTTCACACTCTACCACTGTACACATGGTGAGATCGTCGGTTTAACACTCTACCGACTTCGAGACGGTGAGATCGTCGGTTTAACACTCTACTGGCAGTAAGACAGCGAGATCGTCGGATGAAATACACTACCATCGTTGATGGTAGATCGTCGGATACAAAACACTCTACCATTGCTTATGGTGAGATCGTCGGATACATTCTTTGTCTGTCTTTTGTTAAAAACTCTTTGTTCCTTGCTTTTTTTTAGGAAGAGAAAAATTGTTTTTGCGATGTTTTTTGTTTTTGCCTGAAAACTTTATACATTATTATCTGAGGGTAAAACGTTTTGAAAACAAGATAACTGAGACCATTAAGCAAAATGCTTTATTGCCACTGCTTGCGAGATCGTCGGACATCCGTATGAGATTATTCCTTTGCTTTTCACCAAACAATTCATTAACCTGCAGTTGAAAAAAGATATTAAACATAGAATTTTTTGAGGCATTCAGCGTGTCAGGAATGTGGCAAATCGCTTCCGTCCATATTTCGGAGCCTATAAGATGCTCGGTCAGTCTTAGCTTGAACGATGTATGGGCCTTCCCACTGAGGTTGTAATTTCGCTGGCTGTTTTACTTCCCGAAGTACCAAGTCACCTGTGGAAAAAGACCGTTCCCTTACCTTCTTATTGAAATGACGTTTGATTCTCAACTTGTCATTTTGATTTTTTAAGTCAGCGATCATTCGTTTTTCATCCAAGACGTCCAACTCATCTCGGATGCCTTCATCGTTCTCTTCTTCTTCGTACCCTTCAATCCTTTTTGACGGTATCATGATTTCTGCGGGTACCACCGCTTCAAGACCGTACGTCAATCTGTAAGGGGTTTCTCTGGTTGGCCCCCTGATAGTCGTCCTGTTAGCCCATAGGACTTGCGGTAGAACCTCCGCCCACCTCCCTCTTTTTCCTTCCAACTTTCTTCTCAAAGCTTTTACGATTTGTCCATTTGTATTTTTGAAATACCCCAAACCTAAGTATGCTAAGTAAACATCAAATTAAGATGTAGTAAGGCTAGAATATGCCTTAGATAGATTGGTAGACAATTTAAACCAAGGAAAACACAAGAAAGTGCCTTAAGGGCAATCAGGGCAAAAACGTGCTCTAAGCTAGGAGTGACTTTGATTAGCACCCAAATACCATTATAAGACTTTAGTAATATGCTAATGGACATTTTAAATCAATTAGCAAAGAAAACCAAGCTTGAAAACAAGTTAAAACACAAAATGTGCTTTAAGAAGTCTTAAAGCACATTTTTGAGAAATTGTCTTAGAATTGAGTTTTGAGTGGCTAAATGTCCATCATTACTCTTTAATCAACATGTGTACTAATTAGTATCACATTAGGAAGTCTAAATCAATGGGAAATCAAAAATTTCAGAAATATATGCACTGATTAGTGAATAGTGCCAAATAGTGACTAGTTTAAGTTTTAATCAACTTAAGTCAATTAGTTGGTCAACAAAGACCAAAAGTATCTTATTATTAAAGGGGGGAACGGTTTTTGAAGTGGTGACTCACCACATGAGCTAGTAAGTAAGGAAAGAGGTGGGAAAGTGAGTAAATTCACTATTTGCTTTTAAATGACAAATATCTTCTTATACCTTCTCTCTCTCCTCTCTTCTTCATTTCCCACCTTCACCATCGGTTTTACTACCTATTCCCTTCTCCAAAACCGTGAGAGCTCCATCCATGGTGCCTCCACCTTCAATTGCTCACCAAATGTTCATCTTTGCTCTAAATCGAAAAGTAAGCATAGATTTCTCTTAGTTAGATCAAGGCCTTCATTCCTATCTTTTCAAATCCTTCAAAGCTCAAGTTTGGTGCCATGAGAAAACTCCATTGATGGAGGAAAATCAAGTTTGAAGAGCTCATTAGCTTCTCCATTCTCTTAAGGTAAAGGAAATGTAAGAAAAATCATGTTTCCATCACTTCCTCACCATGGCCGAAAATTTACTACTCATGGGGCTTTGTTTTTATGCCTTGTTCTAGCTTGTTTTATTCACCAAGGACTAGTGGAGGTCCTATTTCATTCAATGCCCAAGTCTACTTTGAGACTTCAAAGGTAATCATCCACTTTTATGCTTTAGAACACATTTCTAACCTAGGTTTTCATTCCTTGAGGTTAGTATATTGTTTAGTACTCATATGAGTCATTGAATATTGATTAGAACATTGGCAAGGGGAATTTAAGTGATGGCCGAGATCTATGCAAGAAGAAGGTCTAAGGAGGAGATTAAGATAAGCTTGAGAAAACAAGGTAAAATGCTTACCTAATGGTAGTTTAAGTTTAAGGAATGAGTTTTAGATGGGTACCAATGTAGCCTAGGGCTTACATTAGGTAATGGGTTATGTAACCTAAGAAAAAGAACTTAAATAAGCTTGAGAACTTGTGACTAAGGAGCCAAAGGAAATGAGTTAGTAATATAAGTTTAAGATGAGTTTTAAGAACATTATAACTACTATGAGATTGATGGGTATATTTGCAGGTTGAAAGCTTTTATATGTGGGAAATTCAGTGTTTAAGTTTAAGTCATTTAAGGGCCTAAGAGCCATGTCATTTAAGAGCCTTAGTGCTATGCAATTTAAGGTTATTGCAATATATTGAGTATGATGTGAATAAGTTGATTTGGGTGAGAAAATAAGATGAGAAAGGACTTGGTGTGTGTGAGATTATTGTGTGAGAAAAACAATGCTTATGGGCATGATAAAATACTAAAGGAGCTATGGTGAAATTTGAGTAGAAAACAAGTGTTTAGGTGGAGTTTGTGAGTTAATGTGACCAAGGGTTTATTAGGAGTCATTAAAAGGAATTTGGGTGGAAATGAGTTAATGAAGGAGTTCTTGAGGTTTAGAATGCCCTAGAGTTGTCTAGGAAGAATTAGAGGATTGGTGGGTGTATTGAACACACCAAAGACATGGTATGAGGAATGTTAAGACTTGAGCAAAAAGCTAGAGGGAATGGTGTATAATGCTTTAAGATGATTTGGGTGTGAACTAGAGAGTAAAACAAGGAGAGTTATGAGAAGCTTGTGTAAGTGTGATGATGCTAGTAGTGGACTAATGAGGTTTAGTTTAGATGTTAATGAGTGGACTTAGGTGATGGAAGAGAAAGGTGTGGGAGAATGTTGTCAAATGTCAAGGAAAATGACTAGGAATGTAAAAGAGCGTATGATCATGAGAATGGTGAGTAAGTGAGTAAAAGGAGATGGAAATGTCCAAGGAGGGTGTAGGATAGTTAAGGTGCTAAGAAGATGGGAAGAAATGCATAGGTAAGTTCATGAGTTTAGGTTGATGAGTAGAAAAAGGAAAAGAAAGGAATTGTGCATGGACATGCAAGATAACCTTGGAAGGTTTAGCAAGCAAAGAGGGGATGCAATAATGCTTAGGGGGAAATTATATTGATTGGGAAGGAAACACTTTGGATAGTTAGAGTTTTAGACAAAAGTTACATGTTGGAAAAATAAGGAAATAAGTAACAAGTGTTAGAAATTCTTGTAAGGATTGAGAAAATGGTTAAGGAGGTTTTAAAGGATATTCTAAGGTGAGTTTAAGTGCCTATATGGTATTAAGACATAATGGGACACTTGTGGAAGAGTTTGGCATTTTTGCAAGAAAGGAAATAAGTGTTTAAGGGTGTAGAAGATGAGTATTCTGGCCTGTCCGAACTTCCGTCCGAATTTGGAAGCTCGGACATGCCCTGTTACGATTGGAATTTTTGAGTCTCGGCTAGAGTCCGAACTACCGTCCGGACTTAGATGTTCGGACACTTGAAATTCTTCCTTTGATTTTTCCTCGACCTATGTCCGAACTTAGGGAAGTTCGGACACATGTTCGGACACACGTCTGGTTGCACCCTTTTGAGTCTCGACTTGCGTCCGAACTTGGTAAGCTCGGACACAAGTTCGGATGCGGTGCTGTTTTGACCAAAAACTTTGTTTAAGGTTAGGAAATGATATCCAATGGTGGGGGTTGATATGTAAGGATGATATAAGGTGGTTTAAGACATGTTTGGTGGGTAACAATGATAATTAAGTGGGTGAATAAGTATAAGTTATGAGGAGAAGTGATTCACTTAAGATTAAGTTTATAAGAACTTAAGTGGTGTTAGATGGGGATCATTAGTGACTAAGTGAGTTAAGTAAGTTAGTTTTATTGGAAAAGTAATTAACAACCTAAAATTGAATGAATGTTTTAGGGTTTGAGAATTTCGACTCCAGAGGAGAGTAAGCAACCGAACGACCAACGGTGAACGGTACAGTTCTTCTTGTGACCTGCTTGCTAACGAGGTGTCCCTCGGCTTGTGTGCTATTTGTTTTTGTGTGCTCACTAAACAAGATAAAGCATGCAACCGGAATATTATATTTATTGTATGGTTGTGTGATGTTTGAAAACTAACACAACATACCGTGAGAACTTACTAACCAACGTTTAGTAAGGAAATGAGTGAGACTGAGGAACGCTCCCTAATATGGGACGATATAAACCGAAAGAGGTTAACCAACAAACACGGTCTTGAGACTACTACTAACTGGAACTTGAGTGAGGAAACCTGGGACCGAACTCCGGTCATGCATGCTAAGGAAAAAGGGGGTCGGTATCTATAGCAGATTCGACTTCCGCTTAAGGACTTGTCTTTGGACTTGTAGCCTAGGGCCGGTTGCCGGCTCAGCTACGCTGGACTCCCGTCCAGGGTAGGTGGCATTAAGATGGTGCGGTGGGATCACCTAAATCCCAGGTTTGGACTTAGGATACAACCATTCCCCTCCAGGAACGGTTTGTATACTGAGAATAAGTTAAGATTAAGATTAAGGTAAGGTTAAGATAAGTTGCAACCATTCCTTTTTAAAGGATGGTTTGTATTACTAAGATTAAGATTAAGGTAAGGATAAGATAAGTTGCAACCTTTCCTTTTTAAAGGATGGTTTGTATTATTAAGATTAAGATTAAGGTAAGGTTAAGATAAGTTGCAACCATTCCTTTTTAAAGGATGGTTTGTAATATTAAGATTAAGATAAGCTACATCCACTCCTTATTAAAGGATGGTTGTTTCTAAGATTAAGATAAGACTAAGATTGAGGTGAGATAAGGATGGACTAAGATTAAGAGGGAACATTACTTAAGGAGTTAAATAATTAACTCTCTAATTAAGGGAACGCATTTAAGTCGTTCATTGTGTGTGAACTTTGATTGTTCATATATGGATTGTTGTTTACAGCATTTACTATTATGTTGTGCATTTAATCAACCTCCATGCTATCGACAATTAGTCGTCGTAGCCACGTTAGCTTGGGGGCCATGAGGGGATCGTACCAGCATTCGTGCTGACCCCCTTTGGGGGCTGTTTTTACTACACAGGTACATCAGGAAGCGGCCGTCGCAAGAGTAAGAAAAGGATACAAGTGTTAAGAATTAGGTGTGACCTACGAGTTGTGCATGTACACTCGTATGGCAATTGAGTTAGTAAGATGTATAGGTTGTGAGAGGATTGTAAGAAGAATATGTATTTGGTTAAGGTTATTATGTACTAATGTTCGGTATATTCTGTAGTCAGACCGTGGCAAGGTCCTGGATTGTAAAGAATTCCGTTGTGACATGTTTATATATATACTGTTAAGTTGCGAGACCACATTTGGATTGAGTTGGGGTGTTACAATTTTCTACCTGGCCATTCGCTTGTGGATGTGCTACAGAGGCGAATCTTAGGTCAATCTTCCATTCTTCGCAAAAATCCCTAAAGCTCTTGCAATTGAATTGCGCACCGTTGTCCGTTGTGATTACCCTCGGTATACCAAACCGACATACGACGTTCTTCCAAACAAACTCCTCTGTCTTTCGCGCAGTTATATTTACTACCGGGAGAGCCTTCACCCACTTGGTGAAGTAGTCCACCGCCACATACAAGTATCTATACCTTCCGAGAGAAGCCTCTGGAAATGGTCCGACGATATCTAATCCCCATTTCGCAAAAGGGATCGGAGAGGTGATAGATTTCATCTCCGCAGGCGGGTTTCCAACCCTTGGACCATGTAACTGGCACTGCACACATTTTTTGACATAGTCTCCGCACATCTTCTGGATTGTCGGCCAAAAGTAGCCCATCCTTAATATTTTATGCATTATCGCCCTTCCCCCTTGGTGGTTGCCGCACACCCCATCGTGGACTTCACTGACAAGCTCTAGTCCTTGACTTTCTGTCAAACACTTCAGCGATGGTTGCCAAAAGATCGCTTGTACAGCTGGCCATTTTTGAAAAAGAATGATGCTGCCCTTCTTTTTATTGTTTTGGCCTCTTTTTCTTCCTCTGGTAGTGTCCCTTGCTGGATATACCGGACAATGGGAGTCATCCATGATTCGCTTAAATCGGTTATTTCAACTGTCATTGTCTCTGTCTCTCCTATACTCGGGAGTTTCTTTAGTTGTAGCTGTACTTCCTCCGGTATTCCTTCCGCTATACTTGCCAATTTAGCCAGTACATCGGCCTCCGAGTTTTGGTCTCTGGATATATGTTGGAGATTGCATTTCAAAAATCTTGCCCTTAGATCCTGTACTTTTATTAAGTAAAGTTTCAATTTTTCCTCCTTCGTTTCGAAGATGTTCTCACTTTGCCTTACCACAAGCAAGGAATCAGATTGTATTTCCAGCTCCGTCACCCCCAGAGCACAGGCTACTTCCAGTCCTTGTACTAATGCCTCGTATTCTGCTTCATTGTTTGTTACTTCGAATTCCAACCTTACCGCATGATTCATTTTCCTTCCATCGGGAGTCTGGATCACAACCCCAACCCCCGCACCGGTTTTACACCTAGCTCCATCCACCCACATCTTATACGGGACTTCCCGCTCTTCTTGACAGAAGAAACTTGCCTCGGTGATAAAATCAACCAAGGCTTGAGCTTTTATTGCTGTCTGAGGAACATAATGGATTTCAAATTGAGTAAGCTCCACCGTCCAAGTAATCATCCTTCCGGAGGCATTCGGGTTATTGGTGATTTGTTTTAAGGGCCAATTAGTTCGGACGGTGATTCGGTGTGACTGGAAGTATGGTTTCAGTTTTCTGGATGCGATTACAAGAGCAAACAAAACTTTCTCGATATTGGAATATCTTGTCTCCGCAGCGGTTAAGATCTTTCCGGTAAAATAGATTGGGATTTCCTTCTTTTCCTCCTCCGTGACTAAGACCGCTGCCACCGCCCATTCCGAGACCGATAGATATAAGAATAGATCCTGGCCTGGTGTCAGAACGCCAAGCTTCGGAAGCTCTTGAAGCATTTTCTTGATTTGTTCGAAGGCGTCTATACACTCCGTATCCCACTGGAATTTTTTATTTTTCCGGAGGGTATTAAAAAATGGAATAGATTTTTCCTGGAGCTTGGAGCAAAATCTACTTAAAGCAGTGAGCCTTCCATTCAGGGCTTGTACATCCTTAATGTTTCTTGGCTGCGGAAGGTTGAGGACTGCTTGGGTTTTTTCCGGATCAACCTCAATTCCTCTCTGTCCGACTATAAACCCCAAAAACTTCCCTCGGGTGACCCCGAAGACGCATTTTTCAGGATTTAACTTGATCTTGTATTTATCCAGGGTATTGAAGGTTTCCTCAAGGTCTTTCATGTGCTGGGCTATAGAATCACTTCTCACTACTATATCATCCACATATGCCTCCACATTTCGAGACAACTGCTCCCGAAATACCTCGTCAATCATTCGCTGAAAGGTTGCTCCTGCATTTTTTAATCCAAACGGCATGACCTTGTAGCAAAAAATACCGGTTGAGGTGACAAAAGATGTTTTCTCTTGGTCATTTTTGTTCATCATTATTTGGTTATACCCAGAGAACGCATCTAAAAAGCTCATCACGCTACTCTGTGTTGTCGCCGCTACAAGCTTATCTATGGAAGGCAAAGGATAGAAATCTTTCGGACAAGCTTTATTCAAATCTGTGAAATCCACACACATCCTCCATTTTCCATTTGCCTTTTTAACCAAAACTACATTTGATAGCCATTTTGGATAAAAACTTTTCTAATAAAGCCGGCTTCCAGCAATCTTTCGACCTCCGCCCGAGCAGCCTCGTCCCTTTCTCTTCCTACAATCCTCTTCCTCTGTCGGATGGCGGGAACCTTTGGATCGACGTTCAAGTTATGCTGGATAACGCTGGCGTCCACTCCAGGCATGTCCTTTGGGCTCCAAGCGAATGTCTTTCTTCTTTTTTCCAAAAATCTCATTAAGCGAATCTGCTCATCATGGTGAAAAGCATTTCCAATTTTGAAAAATTTAGAAGGATCGGTGTTCAGGGGTACCTCTTTTGGTTGTTCCGCCGGTACCACTACCTTCTCGGAGGTTTCTCCAGGCATCCGTGCTCTGGCTTCTCCTTCTCCGTACTCTCGACTGGAGCCGACCTCTTTGACTACGTCCTCTTCCGGAAAGTCCTCGGTGATCCGTACTTCGCACACCCTTGCTGTTTTCTGGCTTCCGGGGATGGATACCAGCCTTCCGCCCCTTGTCAAGTATTTGAGCTTGAGGTAATAGGTGCTACAGACAGCTCCGAAAGCATTGATCCCGGGTCCCCTAAGTAGACGTTGTACCCGGACAGATCTCGCATGATATATAAGGTTATTTTTTCTGTTCTCCGATCATCCTTTTGGCCTAACGTCATTGTGACATCGATACTTCCGCTGGCCTGAGCCGTGATTCCTCCAATGAACCCTCCGAAAGTAGCAGTAAATGGCTTGACCTTTTCATCCGGGATTTCCAGTTTCCGGAACGCCGCTAAGGAGATCACATTTGCTCCCGCTCCGCTGTCGACGACAAGGATGTTTCCTACCATCCTATCATTGATTTGAGCTCGAATGACGAGGGGGTCATTGTGGGGGTAGTAGACTCCCACCTCGTCTTCCTCCGTGAAGTAGATAGGTGGTAAGGGTTCCCTTTTTTGGACTTTCTTCTCCGGTAGCTTCTCATGGACTTCGTGTACGTGCCTTTTCTTTTCTTTTGCCGTGAATGGCCCCTTTTCTGAGAACAAACCAGTTATGACCCCAAAATCGAAAGATTTGCTATGGTCTAGCTCGGGGTGATCCTCATTCCTCATGCCACCCCCGTTATGCCCGTAACGAGATCGGTTTTGGTAGTCGTTGTTATTCTTTTGCTGTTTGGAAGCTTCCTGTCTCTGCTTTTCTTGTTTCCTCTTTTGCTCATCGATTTTGTTCAGTTCTCTTGATAATGTTACACAATTGGTCATTCTGTGGTTGAAGTGTCCGTGGTATTCACAATACGCCAATGTGTTTTCTCCTGAGGCAGGCTTCTTCGGGGGCGGAAGATAGCCTTCCCTTACTGCGGCTGCGTACCTTCCTGGAGCGATAGTAATAACTTTTGCTCCATATGTCGTCTTGCCTCCAGTATGGGAAGGCGTGACTGGATCCTTCCCATACGGCCTGTACCTTGCTCCCCAAGGCTTCGAAGCAGATGTCTCCCCATAACTCGCGCCAACAGACAACGCTCCTCCTTGTTTCTTCTCGTTAGGCGGCCTGAAACTATTGGCCAATTCTTTCGCCTTATTTTCCGCAATCTCCGATTTCAAGAAATCGTGCAGCATTTCTGCTAACTCTCCGTGAGTTTGCGGTGCTTTGGTAGCAATTTTCCCTGCCAACCTTGGATTTGCCAATCCATTCCCGAAAGCTTTCACCAGTATCTTCTCATCCACATCGTCTATTTCAGCCACTTGCTTATGGAAGCGCTCACTGTATTCTTTCACCGTCTCTCCCCTTCTTTGCCTGATGTCCATCAGTTCGATCGTATCTTTCTGGATCTTTTTACTTGCTGCAAAGTAAAGTTGAAATTCCTCTGTAAGTTGCTTGAAGCTTGAGATGGATTGAGGTTTCCGAGAGGAGATCCAATTTAGAGCTCTTTTAGTAAGTGTTCCCGGAAACAAATTGCAGAGTGCCTGGGAACTGATCCCTTGAGTGTTCATCGCGAAGATGAACTTCTTGATATGTTGAGCGGGATCTCCGGTTCCGTCGTACTTTTCTATTGCCGGAGCGACAAAGAACGGTGGAAGCTTCGCCTTCCGAATATTTTCGGTGAAGGGATATAGTGACATGTCGACGAGGTCTTCCTCTGCATCTTTCGGTGGTGACTTCTCTTTCCGGCTTTCTTCACTCTTTGATCCGTTCTTTGCTTTCAGATTCTCGATTACGCTCGCCATCTCGTCGATCTTCTTCTGGTGCTCCAGATCTCTATCTGTCAGTTCCTGTTGGAATCGTTCATTGTTCTCAGCGATCTTCTCATTAACCTCTTGCGCAAAACTCCTCATCAGATCGGTGAGGTCTTCCTTTGAGAACGAGCTTTCCCCGGTTGCAGCCATCTTCCCCTTCCCTTTGCTTGATCGTGGTGCCATGGTCGAACGAAAGACAAGAAACGTGACTCTTGTGGATTGGATCGTGGTTGTCTTTCGACGTTCGCTTCCCACAGACGGCGCCAAATGAGATGGTATGGAACTCGCACTCAAACTGAGATTGCAAAGAGAGCTCCAAGTGTTGTATTGATAAAAGCGTATCCAATTACATAGCTTATGGTTCTTATTTATAGGCTCCCCTATAGTGTATAACAGTTTCTGTGGGCCTACATCATTCTAGAATATTCTCAAACATACAAGGCTTTCGTATAACTTTACTCTTTTTTGCGAATAATTACTCCCATTCTCTCGGAGAGGGTCTTGCTCTGCTTCGGAGGCGAGTGACTCTCAGTCTCTCGGAGAGGATCTTGCTTTGCCTCGGAGGCGATTGTTCTTCTGCAGTCTGTCCGTGGTATGGCTCTCTGGTCGCAAGGGTCCGTTCGTTGGAGTCGGAAAGGGATTTGGTCGGAGGGAGTCCCATTTGTTGTCTCCGCAGGCAGCATGTACTCTCCGCTAGCCATTTGGTTGCTACGTGTGGTGGAACCCCACTTCAGCCGTGTTACACGGCTTGTGTGTTGTGTGCCTTGTTTGATTATGACCACAAGACTAATGCATGAAAACGGATGTTTGCCTTACCGTGCTTATTTGTCTGTTGTGAGCTTGTGTAAAGCATGTGAATGGATTGCTTACTTCCCTTGCTTACCTGCTTACTATTATTGTGCATATTGCTTGCGCGCACACAGTAGTGTAGTCCCTTCTCGTCGATGAAACCTTGAGATGAAACACAACGAACCTCGTAAATAAAACAAAGGAACTACATAAAGGGAAAACTCCTCTTAACTATAGAGGGCCTTTAATGACACCCACTATGGTGCCGAACTATCAATGATGATGATAAGCCAATACCCGTTAAAAAGGAACAGGGAGACGGACCCTTTGTATCCGGGGTAGAGACCAATAATCTAAAAAGGAATAGGGAGACGGACCCTTTATATCCGGGGTAGAGACCAGAACATCAGAAGGCATAAGGAGACGGACCCTTTGTACCCGGGGCAGAGGCTAGTAACATTGAAAAGGAATAGGGAGACGGACCCTTTTTATCTGGGGCAGAGGCTAGTAACATTGAAAAGGAATAGGGAGACGGACCCTTTGTATCCGGGGCAGAGGCTAGTAACATTGAAAAGGAATAGGGAGACGGAGCCTTTGTATCCAGGGCAGAGGCTAGTAAAATTGAAAAGGAATAGGGAGACGGACCCTTGGTATCCGGGCAGTGGCTAGTAACATTTAAAAACAACAGAGAGCGAGAGAGCTATCCGGGAATGGAAGATTGGCTATGGACAAGACGTTCTCCAAATTGTGGTGATAAGAGAACTCACAAATAATCCTTAAAGAACCAAGGAAAGATTGGCACACATGGTGCAAGGGAGGAGAAAGAAAATACACAGTATGTGAATAAAGAAAAGAAATGAAAACACACAATGTTCGAATGACCCTATAGTGAGGGTCATGGGTATAACATACCTGTGCACACGCTTTATTATTTACATGAGTGTTGTTGCTATACTAGCAGCTTGTTGTGCTTGGTTGGTGTTGATGTGGCTAGACGCAGTATGTTATGCCTGTGTGTTGCAATGCGTGTACATGGTGTGTAAGAAACCATGATGTATTGTGGCCTGCTTTACTGCTTTATTATAGCATGTAAATTGATTTAATAATATTCGACCAAGTAGTCGTGTGGCCCGGTAACATACGGGCTACACACGTTCATACTCAGCGTAGTTTGCTGAGTCCTTTACAACTTAATTTTTTACAGGTATTGAGCCGGACGGTAACGGAGCGTAGGCGAGATGGCTACCATGGGGGTAGTTCATCGGGGCATAATTCTTGAGTTGTAGTAGTATGCTTGAAGTATGGGTTGTTACTACACCCGGGATGTAATGTTCAGTTTATGATTTGGTAATATTGTTGTAGACACTCGGTATTCGGAATTGTATCATGTATTGTATATGGGTTTTGGTTGAGGGTTGTTTCCAGTCATGCAGACCGTAACTTGGCGTTAGTAGTATGGTTGTGTCAACCACGTGGGTGGTTGGCGTCTGTGACACCCGGATGGAGTTTATACCGCTGCGTAGTTAACTGTGATGTTGTTTAGGCGCGACGTTTGTATTACTGGATGTTTTATTCGGGGGGTTAAAGAAAGTGGTATCATAACTACGCTCTGATGACTGGAACGGAAATACCGAGTTTAGGAATCCCAACAGTGGGTTAAGGGTTGTGGGTAGTACGTGAGGCACGTTAGTTAGGATTCTTCCCCAGGAATTACTGGATACCTAACAGACACCTAGACCCAACCTCCACGTCCCTAATTCTCTTTAAAATACAGAGAAAGAACGCCAGAGAGGTAGGAAGCCTCCTCTTACTCGGGGAAACCCGATCTGGCATGTACTTAACGACATAAAATCGATCCGATAAGGAAAACTATACTATACAATAGTCCCAAGACTCGAAGTTCCGACTGGAGCGTAAAGATTAGAGACACTGCCTAGAGAACAATACCTATAAAAAGACCAAATTTACCGGCAACTTGGGTCGACATGCTTAGCAGTCGATAGGACCCTACCCGATAAGCAAAAAGAGGGAACTAAAATACCCCTAAAAATAAAGAAATAAATGAAGCTTAGCTAACCAATCAATTATGGATAAGAATCCTATGGAGATAAATTATTCAATCCTTATACTTAGCGAAAATAATGCCAGTAACCCCCCCCCCCCTAAAGTAACGGAATCAAGGGAAATGTTCCGAAACAAAATTAATTAAGTAAATAATGTTGGTACAAACTATGCTACCTAATCAGCAGAAAACAATGACACACATTAGAATATAATGTATGGGGTATAACAAATTCTCTGCTCCTTTCTACATTTCCCCTTCATTCAATTGGAACCGGTGGCCATACCGGACCTCTCTCCTGCTCCTATCACCAACAAACAAGGAACTGACATAAAAGTTACTTAAGGTCTGAATCAGCTGTACACATTAAGGTATAAAATCCGTAATAATACCAAGGGAGTAAACTAGCTGACTACATGTAACTATGAGCAGTAGTATAACACTAAGCTCTAAATCACTACTACAGAACATACACAAATATAAGCCTAAAGGTCAGCCAGGAGAAACCATTCAGTCTCTTAAAAGCGCACTAAAAACTTGAACATCCAATCTCCAATGGAAAGGGATAGACAAGCCACCGAGACCGTGTATAAATTAAAATACCCCATGTCAGTCAAGAAACCTACACTCCTAAACTATAAGGGTGCAATTAAGCCATGCACTACATTGGAAGGAGTAGGATGGGGGAAACAAAACCCTAAGATAATCAGAGTCGCACAGCAGAACCTAGTGGACCATGGCACACATCTCCTAGTTGAACAACAAGTAATTTATCAGCCAATACCTTAGACCCAGAGAGACTAACCCGAATCCGTTATAGATCAGAATGAGATTATAATGTGAGCTACATTACATAGAAACTAGAATACTCCATGAAATTAAACATCTAGAACCAAGGTTCAAGGATGATATAATAGGGATTACGTGGGCGTAATCCATGTTTAAGGGGGGTAGGCGTGTTTCGTTGTTGTGTTGTTTTGGGATGCTATGTGTGGGAACTATGTATGGATTGTTTGGTTGCACTGTGGTTATGAATGAATGGCTTGTCCTCTTGACTATATACGAGTACAGTATATAAATATTACGGGTACATTGAAATATTATTGAGAACTTGGTGAAGCCACAGATGTGGCAGGGTGCTCATAAGCACAAATGGTGAAATAGAACTGTTAGAATTGCGGGACATGATTCCCTGATTAGGGAGAACGAATTCGGGACTTGATCCTTTCACTATGGGTATTCCTACAACCGCACGTTGGTCGGTAGGTCTGTGTGAATGAATTATGCAGAATTGTGTGTGTGTATTGTATTGGATGTACACTGGGCTATGAATGAATGTTGTGTACCTTTAAATTACACCTCAGCATGTTATATATACATTGCTAATACCATGGACTGCTATGAACTTGTTAGAAGCCACTAATGTGGCATAGTGCTTAAAAGCACACTTGGGTAGTGAGAATTACGATATGGGACTTGATCCCTTGGTTAGCATGAATGAATGCGGGAAGAGATTAACGAGGATGGAAAAGACTTCGGGACAAAGTCCTTTTTAAGGGGGGTAGGTTGAAACACCCTAATAATTATAATACATTAAATCATGAATATACGAGGAGTGTTAAGTAAACTGGGCACACCTATGATACTGAGGGACACACATAGGTCCGGGAATGTGATAGCAAGTCACATTTTAGTATAAACTTGGGTGCTCATCGGTTTGACGTTGATTAATACAACGAGCGAAAGTGAATGGGTACACGACACAAGTGCAACACAGTATGCAAACCAAAATAAATCGGGTACTTGTAGACATATACGAATGTACCAAATAACTTATGCTACGAGAGTATAACATACGAGCTACGTTGTTGGGTACGAACGCGTGCTAGTAGTATTATAACATAAAGTATTTGTGCTCACCATTTTGTACTCCTAGACTTAAACGTGAACTTACTAGTGATGTACTACCTAACCTTATTGTCTCACAACATCACTTATATGTATAATATGTATAGACTAACAATAAACCCGCTCCACTCAGAAGTTGTTCCAAGTTCCAACTAATCTGTCATGTATTACACTGATGCACTCAAACAGTCACTATTTTCTCCAACTTCACTACATGTTAATTACGTCCCTGTTATAACCGCAGCCTCTGGTTTCTTGTGTCGCGTGAGTCTGTAGCCCAAAGAACAGATCATGCAATCCTTTCCCTCTTTTCCAGGCCAATGATTTTCCTGCTTTTCATAAAAATTGCCCCCTGTTCCTTCACGCGTGGGTGTGTTCCGATGGAGAGACCCATCTAACCCTATTTCCTTCTCCCAATGCGCTTGTCACGTCCCCATGTCATTTCTCGGTTGAGATTGCTCCTTTAGTCCCTCCATTGCTTCACGGTTGCGCAAGTCCAGTAGAACTTCACACTTCCCATATCTACTGGAGCATGTTCTTACGGGTCTTGCGAATTTGGAAACCATGACTCCAACTAGCAGGTCCGAGAACGCACACCCTACAACTTCCTTTCCCCGGACCCAAACCTTCGCTTTTCCATATTGCATGCCCGAAGCCGGTGTGTTTCTGATCTTGTGAATTCGAATACGCTAGACCAAACAACAAGGTAAACACTACCGGGTTGCGTTTCACTTCTGTCTTCCTTCTTCTTTGTTTTGCTTCTGCCGAGAAACCTTACGCAACCCCTCTATCCTTCCATGCATGCAATCTCCGGGACATGCTCATACGAAATGCGTTGAGGATCAGTGAGGAGAACCCACTCCATTCCCTCACCAGTTAGCACAAGCCTTGCATGCAAGCCTACTGGTTGAATCTCAGAAAATCCGGAGGACAAATTCTCTCTTTGAACTCTCAAAGGTAAGTGCAGAAAGAACCGAGAACATGGCCTTTTAATCCCTTCGCTATTCTCTGTTTTTGAGTTCCGAAAATTGAGCGTTGACTTCCCTCTGTGCCTAACCTCTACATGCGAGAACCTGTCTGGAAAGCTCCCACAAGGTTGCGCCAAGAGCCACCAAGAAACCCATTCCCAACTGTCCTGAAAACGTTCCAAGCTGAGCTTCTGTGTCGGTTCGCCACTCAAACCTGAAAGGAACCAAGGAGTAACCCCCTCATAAGCAAGGGTCAAAGTTTGTGTGAGAAACCAGGGGGAAAGACAGCAAGGGAATTCAGCTGAATACCCCAAGGTTTGTAACCCAAAACTCTTACCTAAAGTTGTGCTTAAAAACTGGTGTATAAACTTGTTCTTATGTTTTCTTGTTAATCTGGTAACCATACGTTGGAAATGCTATCTGTGTAAACAACCCCAACATCCCCGAGGTTATAACCCAAATTGAAACTAAGAAAAAAAAACTAAGCGTAACCTGGTGAAAGTTCTGGTTGGATGCTATGCTTAACCGTGTGTATGATCCTGTCTGAAGTTCCTTGACAAACCTGTTATCAATGTGTTGGAAACGACCCTATGTGCTGCATAGTAATTGGTCAGCAGTTAAACAACAAACTAAAACGGTTTAAGAGTCTGAAACGAAAATGCTGAAAACATGCAGACTTCATTCTGGAGTAATGAACTGGTAATGACTGATTAGAATCTGGTTGTGAACTGTTTTTGTAACAGTAGAAAATGCAATGCATCAGGATTGAAACATGGTGTTTTCTAGTATCGAATCTATATGGAAACTGCCTTTAGCTAGTAAACTCTGAAACATTTAGTAACAAGTGTGCCAGTTGCTATTGATCGATCAGTTGGTTAGTTTGCTTGGGTAAATCGGTAGGAATCAGTTCCTCTTAATTTAAACTGGGTTCAGTCTGTGTAATTAAACAAAACAAAGATTGCCAAAGACTGATATGCTACTGTATATGCAATGAAGCTTAAGATCCAGAAGTAGGAGATCAGAGGGTGATGCATATAAAATATTTTGCCCTCAATAACAGTAGAGATGCGATAGGAGTCAGTTAGTGAACTAGTGCAAAATGGGTTAAACCCTGCAACTTATATGTTTGTGTTGTATTGATGAGATGATAAGTTTAAAAAACTTTCCAACATATTATAGTAAGCGTAAATAAGCTGGGAAATGTTAGGAAAACCAGTAGCACATTAAAAAAGGGGTAATAAGAATAGAAGAATGCAGAAACCGCATCTCAGTGCCTGCAGTTAGTGCCGTTTTGTATAGAAAGGTTAAGGGAGTCAACAGAGTCGTTTTTAGGTTGTTTTTAAGTTCAAAATCTTGCTAAACATGTGCCTAAGAGGGAAACATTCTGGGGAGGATTAGTTGACTGACTAATGAACAAAAAAAAAGAAGACTTAAAGAGGAGCGGTACAAAATTAGCAATTTCAGGTTGCTGCAATTTTTGGGTTCTGTATACTGACGTTACAGAAGGTATAACAATGTTGTTTAGGATCTGTTTGGAGGTTAAAGTTCCTAACAAAACACTTGACTACAGGAGTAAATAAGGGGGGAGAAATAGGAAGTCCGATTGGTGAATAAACAGAAAGGTAGAAGTGAAGATACTAGTTCTAGGTTGTTGTTTTACTTATGGTATTATCAGTTCGGTATACCTGAATTGCAGAAAGGTGAAGAGTGTTGGCTTGGGTAGTGGCTGAAAACTGTACAAAAACAATTAGGCATAAATGGAAATTTTAATATTTACGGGGATTAGTGTATAAACCTAGAAAGGTTTTGGAAGTTCAAGTAATAATATAAACTAATTAAGAGGTATAATATGAGGTTCAAATAATTAAAGTGGGCCATGGGGTAATTAGGAGAAAATGTGGGTGAATGGTCAGTTTGGATAAACTTGTTAAATGTTGGTGCGTAAAATACTCTAAAACATTAGTTCGAGAGGGAACTTAGTTAACGTGCAAAACGTCGATGTAAATGCCCTAGAGCTAAGCTAAAGTTAAGGTTAATACTTGGAGAATCCTAAGGGCTATTATCATCTGAACATACAACAAAAAAAAATTCACCTAGGGAACGATCCCGATAAAATGAAATAAACTAGGGAAATGTCACAAGGGTTGTCACATGAAATTATAACTGACAAATTGTTTTAATCAACGATAGGGCCATAACGAACGCCAACTGGGACCCTGTCTGTGAGACAACCCTTTTGCTTCTAAATCAGGTATGGACATGTGTGGTTCGTATGTTGCCGTGTTACACGGCTTGTGTGTTGTGTGCCTTGTTTGATTATGACCACAAGACTAATGCATGAAAACGGATGTTTGCCTTACCGTGCTTATTTGTCTATTGTGAGCTTGTGTAAAGCATGTGAATGGATTGCTTACTTCCCTTGCTTACATGCTTACTATTATTGTGCATATTGCTTGCGCGCACACAGTAGTGTAGTCCCTTCTCGTCGATGAAACCTTGAGATGAAACACAACGAACCTCGTAAATAAAACAAAGGAACTACATAAAGGGAAAACTCCTCTTAACTTTAGAGGGCCTTTAATGACACCCACTATGGTGCTGAACTATCAATGATGATGATAAGCCAATACCCGTTAAAAAGGAATAGGGAGACAGACCCTTTGTATCCGGGGTAGAGACCAATAATGAAATACCCCAAACCTTGATATGTGGTTTAAATATCAAATTATGTTATATAAAGGCTTAAAAGTGCCTTAGAAACATCAGTGAACAATTTAAACATAGTAAAGTGCAATAAAGCACTAAGACACAGTTTGAGCAAAAACATGCTCTAAGCTATGAGTGAACTTGGTTAGGACACAAAGAGCTACCAGACTTGATAACATTTAATTATGATTTTATAAGGCTAAATAAGTCCTTAGGAAACTTTGGTAGACAATGAAACCAAACAAAACACAAGGTAATACCTTAAAGTCAATATGAGCAAAAATGTGCTCTAAGCTTGGGATAAATTTGTATAAGACCTAATGGTCATACCTATACCTTATAAATATGTTAATGAACATATTAAATCAATTACCAAAGAAAACCAAGCTTGAAAACAAGTTAAAACACAAAATGTGCTTTAAGGAGTCTTAAAGCACGTTTTTGAAAATTGTCTTGTAAATGATTTGAATGGCTAAATGTCCATCATTACTCTTTAATTAACATGTGTACTATATAGTATCACATTTGGGTGGCCATATTAGTGGGAAATCAAAAATTTCACTTCTATGTGCCTTGTTATAGGTGAATAGTGATTTTTATAACTAGTTTGTAACATATAATGTTATAAGTGATTAAGTTGGTCAACAAAGACCAAACACCCTTCTAACTATATGGGGCCGGTTTTATCATGTGGTGACTCACCACCATGAGCTAGTAAAGATTAAAGAAAGAAGGAAAAGTAAGTAAAAAGTAGAAGTTACCTTTATAACATGTAAATATCTTTCAAAAGCAATTCCAATCTTCATTCTTTCTTTCCCACTCACACCCACCGTAGCCTTCTTCATCTTCTCCCAAGCTCCACCGGTTTTGCTACAGCAAACCATGCCATTCTCCATCTTCTT
Organism: Limonium bicolor; assembly: GCA_023374045.1. NCBI lineage: Eukaryota > Viridiplantae > Streptophyta > Magnoliopsida > Caryophyllales > Plumbaginaceae > Limonium > Limonium bicolor. The sequence goes on along the minus strand of CM041777.1, from coordinate 138,370,465 downwards.
TCACTTGTATCTTCTAGCTCCCTTGGCCAAATCAAATTCCAAGACCATATTTGTCTTAGTTAGGTCAAGCTCTACACTTCCCTCTTTTTAAATCTTCAAGAACTCCATTTTGGTGCCATGAAGATTCACCATTGAAGGAGCTTGAGCCCATCTTTTCACATATTCTTGTTCTCCTTGCTTCAAGGTAAGGAATCTCTAAGAAAAATCAAGTTTTCCTCCATGTTTTGTGTGTGACCGAAAATTCACCATTAATGGAGCTTTTATATTGCCTTGTTCTAGCTTCATTTGAATCTTCCAAGGGCTAGGAGGAGTCCTCTCTTGATACTTATTCAAGTTCTCTTCCAATTCCAAGGTAAAACAATTACCTTAATGTGTTAAAACAATGTGTAACTAGGGTTTACAATGAGATGAAGCATAATGCTTGAATACTCATTATGTTGTTTGTATAATGTTTGAAGTTGACAAACAACCAAACACCCCACCGGTTTACAAGGACCAAGAAAGAAATTTGTGAGGAAAAGAGGTAAACAACCTATCTCAATGTAGTTTGAATGCCTTAGGAAAATGAGCTTGATTTGCTTGATAAAATACCTAAGGAGCCAATGGCAATGAGCTGTAAAATGCTCTCAAGGAGTTTATTAAAGGAATATGTATTGTTGGGTGTATTTGCAGGTCAAAGGCATTATTATGTGGGAAATTCAGTGTTTAAGGTTTATGCAATTTAAGGGCCTAAGAGCCATGCATTTAAGGGCCTAAGTGCCAAGCAATTTAAGTTATGCACTATATTGTGATGTAGTGCTTAATGTGTGAAGTTTGTGTATAAAATGTGTTTGATGGATTTTAGGTGTCCTTGAGTGAAATAAGGTAAAAACCTAAGTGTTTGGATGTGAGTAAATACAAGAGAAGCTATGGCCAAATTTGGGAAAATGTGTGAGAAGTTCTAAGTTTTAAGTGGTTTTGGTGAACTAGGAAGTGTTAAAGGTGAATGAATGTTTACTTGAGAAGAAAACATGTATTAAGGTGATTTAGAGTGATGCAAGGATTTAGGTGTTATCTTGGAAGTTCTAGGAATTCAATGTGTGTTTTGAGGATGTATTTAAGTCTTGGAGGAAGTTGTTTAAGGTTTAGGTAATGTTGATATTCGAGGAACAAGTGATGTTTAGGAATGATGTGAAAAAGGAGATTTAGTTAGTAAGAAAAGAAGTTGAGAGATGATGATAAGGTGTAGAGGAAACACCTTGGTATTGTGGTCATTATAGGTGAAATGCCACCTAGGAATCATAAGGAGAAAACATTGTAAGTGTTAGGAATTTTGTGGAGATATAAGTAAAGGTTTAAGGAATTAGGAAAAATAGTTTTGTGAGTGTTTAAGAATATCCTAAGGGGTGTTTGAAGTGCCAAATGATGTTAGAACACATTAAGAGGCCTTAGGAGAAGTTTGGTGAAGATTTGACAAAGTTTGGGTAAGTTTAGGAGGCGACCGACCCAGGGGCCGACCCAGTTTGTGGGTCGGTCGAGCCTCTGTTTTATGTTAGGAAATGTTCGGTAATGGTCCGACCCAAAAGGGTGGGTCGGACATGGGTCGGTCGGTCAGGTTTCAAAGGAAGGAAAATGTTCGCACATGGACCGACCCAGAATGGTGGGTCGGACGTGGGTCGGACGGGCATGTTTGTAAGGAAGTAAAAGGGTCTGTAATGGACCGACCCAGCTGTGGGTCGGTCGGTGGGTCGGTCGGACCAAAGATGTTGTTTAAGGTTATGAAATGATGTGTACTGGTGGGGATTGGTAGGTAATGATGTTATAAGAATGTTGAGGACATGTTAGGTGAGTTTAAATGGCGAATAGGTGGGTGAAAAGTTGTATCAAAGTGTAAAAGTAAAACAAGTTAAAAATGTAAAGTTATGTAACAAAGTTAACGGGGAAAGTTAAGCATTAGACGCTAAATAAACAAACATGCTACCCCGATGTTATAAAAACACGTGTGATGTTAACAGTTGTTCGAGGATTGCTCGAGGAACATAAATGGACAGGATAAAGTGGACTCCGGTGACAGGTATGGTTTTCTTGCAACCTGCGTCCTACCGGATTACACCGGCTTGTATGCCAATGTGTTTTTCTGTATGTTTGCCACGTTTAAGATAAAACATGTAATGAGTTTACAGTAATTCATATATGTGGCGTGTTCAACTCCGATACCATTTAACCTCGGCAGTGTTAACCTTAGTTAACTGAGTCTAGGATCACATGAGAGTCCGGTATTCGGAGTAAACGACCCGTACCATGGGACGTACTAACCACGGCTATGCGTGTGTTAATTGTGTGTTATGTGTTTGTGAATGTAGGGATCTCCCTTGTGTGTTTAACCCAGTTGTAATACTGTATGTGTTGTTATGTGATAGGCTCCATAGTGGGGTTCTAACTAATATTTAAAGTGAGTATGTACTAACAGTAGTGAGGAATCCGGTTTGGCCGGTCGCGCGTTGTTTGGGAGAGGGTATCCTTCCTAGCCTTACCCTTCTCTTTGTTATGGTTGTTTCCCTCACGGGTTATGATCTCCCATTAGCTTACTCCAAAGCTTACCTATTCTGACTTATGATCGGTTTAGTGGGAACCTGTGTTTGTGTGGTGTGTTAGGGCCTCCAAACCCGAACCGCCTTAACTTAAGTTACTCGTCCAACTATTAGGACGGTAATGAGTGTTGGTGTTATTGTATAACGAGCTTATCATGAGACTGGCAACATTCTCTAGGCTCACCAGTGTGTAAACAATGTTTGGGTCGGTTCCTAAGCGAACCATTCCCGTTGTGCTATGTGTTATGTTGTGATGCAGTATTCATTGCGGTATTATGTTGTGCACGTAGAACGTGCAAAGTGTTGTTAAGTGTTGTGTGTAGTGTATGTTGTAGGTTGTATAATGTGGAGTGTGTTATATAATATGGAGTGAGTTGTATAATGTGTAGTGTGTGGATCATGGATATGATTTCCAGTTTGTGATAAGAGACGTTTAAGGATAACCCGATTTAAGGGTATGTGTCGTCTATTAAGGAAGTAGCTCCGTTGGAGGAGAAACACTCTAGGGATGATGAAAACCATGGGTGACTTGTTAAGTAGGATGTATTATCCGATTGTTGAGCCTATTGAGGCAAAATGTTAAGTGTTGTGTGTTTATTGTCACATGCATGATTTAAATATAATCAACTGCATGCTAAGATGACAATTAGTTGTGCGTGGCCCGGTAGCATGTGGGCTGCGGGATTACCATACCAGCAAAGGTGCTGAGCCCCTTGGGGCCACCCCTTTCTCTTCTTTTCCTATTTCAGGTACGAAGTGCTGGAAGCCGTTCGAGAGTAGGACGGGTAGTCATTGTACATGGGTAAACAATTAAGTGTATGTATACAGTAGGTGTAGTAAGACCGAAATTGTTGTCGGCATCAGTTTATAAGTACTCGGTATAGTTGTTAAGGTGTATGTTGTTGTTATTGTTAATGGAAAGGGATATTGATGTATAGTTGCTCGGGAATTTAGCCCATCAGACCGGTACATTGTGTATGTATTAGCCTTGTTAGCCACGTGGGTGGCTAACGGCGTGTAACACCAACAAGTTAAGTAATGTGATGAGGATGTTCTTCCGCTGCAGTTTGTTGTAAGTATGTTAATGTTGGATGGGGTGTTACAAAAAGTGGTATCAGAGCGAAGTATCGCTCTGATGACTGAATTACCGAGCTTAGGAAGTACCGAGTTAGGATTTAAGTACTTTGGGTTAAGGGTTGAGTGATAGCGTGAGAGATACGCTAGTTAGGAACTACCAGTGGTTACTGGAAACCTACAATATCCACCCCACCCTCCACAGTCCCTGTTTTATAGCTTGGGAAACCACGCCAGGGAGATGGAAGTCCTCTCTTACTCGGGAATACCCGATCTGGCTGTTATTAAATACCCTTAAGGTACGGTGAACCTGTCATACGGTAGATCCCGAAAACTGGGAATCCCGGAGACGGTCTCCATCTGAATAATGTTAACCGCATTCCATAGCAAAGAATGAAGGATCTTGTGTATTGGAGAATAGAATTTCCGGCAACCTGGGTCGACATGCAGAGCAGTCGAGAATAACCAGCTTGCAACGCACCTACTGTGCAACAGGCAAGAAGTGGATTAGTGAAACCCGAGACAAGTGTCTACGGAACCACAGTTGATAAATAAAACACCAACGGTATACCAACCGACGAAGGAACCACAACGTAGTGCCCAAACAAGAGACAAGTCTCAGTAACCACGACAAGTGCGTGGAACGGGCTATAAGGAGAATACGACACAAAAAAAAAGGGACTCCCAGAATGGGAAACACCCTAGTTGATGAATGTCACGTGGAAACAGTAAGAAGTCACCTAGACAAGTTATTATCAAGACAGTAAGATCAGTGAGGGCCAACAAGGCCACTGATGGCAGTGCGGGTAAAAACAATACCACAACCGGTATGTGTTAAACTGATAGCCAGTTAGCATGGCGCACTTGCCAATAGCAAGTGCTGCTATAACAGGGCTGTTCGGGAAATTTATAATCACTACAAAGTACTTAGTAAAGTACCATAAAGTTAAACGAGACCACTATGACCATGGAAGGGCTTAATAGCCTAACCTCTGTGATTGTAAGTACACCAGTCAGCAAGAAGCTAGACTTGGTTAAGGTAAGAAGATGTTGTGAAACCATGAAAATTTTCTTTCAAACCCAGATTTATTCAAACCCCTTTCTTTTCAAAACCAGATTTTCTTTCAAACCAACACTTCTTTCCAACTTTCTTTTAAACCAATCCAGTGAAACCAAGGACAGTTGACAAGGATACAACAATGGATAAACTTTCCCTCGATTAAGTTCGGGAAGTAAGGAATGAATATTGTCACGGGACAATATAAGGGAGTTGACAACAGAATACTTCACCTAGGCGTGTGACGGACACTACAAGTGTACCAACTGTGTTGTGGGACGACCGCACTCCGATAGGAGCATGTGGGCCTGACAGACCTACTTATAGGTTAGTTGGGTAAGTAGCAATGTATCAGTATGATACCCCATATATGTATACGAGTAGAGTCCGAAACACGGGGAGTAGTCGACTCCGTCTACGGTCAGCAGTATAAATCAAACGAGAGCTAAGGATTACAAGGAATGGTTGAAGTTAAAGAATTCAGTTAAGTTAGCAAGACTAAAAGGATTAGTGAACTCCTTTCAAGGAAATGTTTAAGAGTTAGGAAGTGCGATGGGCACAAACTGTTATGTAAAGACACCACATATGTCTTAAGGATCCTTAGGGATAAACATTATAGCTGGGATGGTGACCCAGCCTGTACATGGCAAGCAGACGCCTAATGTGGACACATTAATGTGCAATGAACGGGATGAAATTCCCAGAATGAGTACCTACACTATCAGGAAATGTTAATCTTCACAGAAGAAGATAGTAACCAGTAAAGAACGCGAAAGGCGTAGCTAACGGAATGTACCAATAAGTGTGAAACAAATGTAAAGGCATAACTTAACAACACCCAGGAGCAATCCTTGAAGGGTGTTCACATCAACAATTGTTGAATGAAATGCATGACAGAAACACAAGGGTTGAAACTGACACCCAGTTTAGACATAAATTGTCAGGAGACGGACTGACAAACCTAAGGGGCATCCCATGAAAGGAAACGTGATGCAACGACCATGTAATGTAATACAGAGAAGTACATGTGTGTGGACAGCCTAAAATGAGCTCAGCTCAAGGCAAATAAGGCTTATAAGCCATAAGCAAGATATGTTATATAAATTAGACCGATTGCAGAAGTTTATGTTGTATAAGTGGATAGAGTGGTAAACGAACCACTGCATTAAGAGTGGGGATACCTCTCGACATTGTGACACCGCAGGAGCGGTAGTTATGTGAATCAAGTTCAAGAAATATGTTAAGGATTGACCATATTGTTATTGAAAGAGAAATTAGCTTAGTAGTATGTGTATAAAGTGAAGCACCTGGCTGAATAACGCCGGCTTGTGACTCGAATGATCGATGCTCAAGGAGCATTCAGTGGTCATCCAAATGAGGGATGAACCATAATATGAATAATGTAAATTCATGTGTGGAAGTTAATGTGACAGTAAATACTATGTGAGTTAGTGTTATACAATAAGTGAGAGCACGGTGCGCAGTAAGCGACCGTTGTATAAGCGTTGTTGAATGATAATATGATAGGTCGAACCAGTTACGAGATAAGAGTCTCAGTGAAGGACAGTGTGAATTCCATGGCGAATCGCATAAGGGATTTACTGCCAAGAGTTTACGCCTCTGCACTCTGTATGACTGAGTGTTTTGGTATTGCACTTGCGCAGTAATGATCGAGTGGGATAGCTAGGAATTGGAAACATGTTAATTGTGAATAATGTTGTAATGGCCGATGCATAGGAAATGCAAGGCCACATCAATAAAAAGTACTTGTACAAAACCAAACGTGGAAATATGATTAACCGTAAGTGACTACAGTAGCACTAACTACCAAATATCGGTATGGAATATACCCCAAATATTGGAAATAACTGAGAGAGCACTACACACTAGGTAGTAGCTCAATCCCAACCGACAATAAGCCGCAAGGGAACAAGTCGGTCATTGTGAAATACATAGTGGTATACACAGTAAATTGTTATGAAAATTGTGAAACTCACCGAATCCGCTCAGGGTAAAAGATACCGTGCGTCGGTTGAGAAACCATTGTTACCAAGATGAAGGTGACAATTGGGGATGTACAATAACAAAAGGGAGTAATTAAGCTCTACAGTTATTAAAGTTTCGCAGAGAGAAACTAGTGAACCAGTGATTCAAATGTACAACGTAAATAATGAACATGAGTGAATGGCTAATTATTAACGCCTAAAAGCCTCACAGGCCAGGACCGAAACCGGTTATGAGTTATAACTCCAATGCGAATTCTTGGTTTACGGACTAAACCGCCAATATGGTTGAGATCCTAATCAGAATCCGTTGTGTAATAGACCGCGTGGAAGTTAAGATACTTCACGACGGCAAAACATTTTAAACTAATGTTTAGTGATTGATTACGTGGGCGTAATCCCTTTTAAGGGGGGGTAGAGCGCAAAACCACTTGGTGTATATTACCGTACAAGTGTACGTAGTGTATGTGACTCATATTGTGCATAGCACAAAATTATTGTTTGTTTTGATGATTGGTGTGTGTGTTACGTAAACATACACATTCATTCATGGTTTAATTGTGGTAATTGCGCACAGAAGATGCGAATACCATTGTGTGTGTGTTTGTTAACAATTGTGTGTGATAGTACAAGTGTGGGGAGTAGAGAAACTCCCGGGGGAATAAAAGCCCCGACAGTGTATAAATGTAAAATCAGGTGTGTTGTATTTTGATAAAATATATGTATATATATATATGTATATTTAATAGTGATGCATGAAAGGGTATGATACCGACATAGAACCTAGTGAGAAGAAGATTCCCTAGGCAACAGGGTTAAAAGTGAATGGAGGTAACTGATAGACGGAGTTCTATCCTTTGGAGATGTTGTGATCATGACTAGAATGATTCAAAAGATAGAAAATTGGAAATGAGTGACTTACTTGATGCTTGAAAATGAAGTGGGAGGTGGAACTTGATTTGCATGTGATCAAGGGAAGCCGAACACAAATTGGGGTGGAAGGATAGTTCAACACTGATGCTGATCACATCAGGGTTGGATAATTCTTGAAACTCCCTATGAGTGGTCACGAATAACCACGCTAGATAAGAAGAAGCAAAGAGCTTAAGTTGGACTTGGAGTTGTGTGTGTTTTCAAAAGGATTTTAAATTGGTATTTATAAAACGTTGATGGATACTTTACGTAATTAAAGTTCTCTTACTTAACCTCACAAGGAAATTTTAAACTTATGTGATTGTTTAATCTCCTAAAGGCACGGGGACGGAAGGTGTCCATCGCGACCGTGTTCTACGGGATCACAGTGTATATCAAGGATATTTTTGATTGCTATACATGCTCTGACATGTTGTGTGGTATGTGTAATGAATGTTGTTTTGACTTGGATTTCTTAAAGTGTATACTATCAAGGCCTATGAGTCTAAATGTGTGGTGTCACATAGACCTATGTGTCTAAAGACTGTTATGTTACCAGGACCTATGTGTCCAAATGTGGTTATGTTACCCAAGACCAGTGAGTCCAAGGGGTTGTTATGTATGTGTAAATGTTGTTAAGATACCCGGACCATAGAGTCCGAGGTTATCATTTGGATATGTTATGTTATGTGTGGATGTGAATGTGTTGCCCGGACCATCAAGTCCGAGGTTGTGATGTGAAGTGTGTTTGGTTATGGAAGTTTATTTCCAAGTAATTCCCGTATTCTGATTTAATGATGTGTGGGAAAGTGTGAACTTCGAGGACGAAGTTCTTTTAAGGGGGGTAGATTGAAATACCCCAAACCTTGATATGTGGTTTAAATATCAAATTATGTTATATAAAGGCTTAAAAGTGCCTTAGAAACATCAGTGAACAATTTAAACATAGTAAAGTGCAATAAAGCACTAAGACACAGTTTGAGCAAAAACATGCTCTAAGCTATGAGTGAACTTGGTTAGGACCCAAAGAGCCTACCAAGACTTGATAACATTTAATTATGATTTTATAAGGCTAAATAAGTCCTTAGGAAACTTTGGTAGACAATGAAACCAAACAAAACACAAGGTAATACCTTAAAGTCAATATGAGCAAAAATGTGCTCTAAGCTTGGGATAAATTTGTATAAGACCTAATGGTCATACCTATACCTTATAAATATGTTAATGAACATATTAAATCAATTACCAAAGAAAACCAAGCTTGAAAACAAGTTAAAACAAAATGTGCTTTAAGGAGTCTTAAAGCACGTTTTGAAAAATTGTCTTGTAAATGAGTTTTGAATGGCTAAATGTCCATCATTACTCTTTAATTAACATGTGTACTATATAGTATCACATTTGGGTGGCCATATTAGTGGGAAATCAAAAATTTCACTTCTATGTGCCTTGTTATAGGTGAATAGTGATTTTTATAACTAGTTTGTAACATATAATGTTATAAGTGATTAATGGTCAACAAAGACCAAAACACCCTTCTAACTATATGGGGGCCGGTTTTATCATGTGGTGACTCACCACCATGAGCTAGTAAAGATTAAAGAAAGAAGAGAGGAAAGTAAGTAAAAAGTAGAAGTTACCTTTATAACATGTAAATATCTTTCAAAAGCAATTCCAATCTTCATTCTTTCTTTCCCACTCACACCACCGTAGTCTTCATCTTCTCCCAAGCTCCACCGGTTTTGCTACAGCAAACCATGCCATTCTCCATCTTCTTTCACTTGTATCTTCTAGCTCCCTTGGCCAAATCAAATTCCAAGACCATATTTGTCTTAGTTAGGTCAAGCTCTACACTTCCCTCTTTTTAAATCTTCAAGAACTCCATTTTGGTGCCATGAAGATTCACCATTGAAGGAGCTTGAGCCCATCTTTTCACATATTCTTGTTCTCCTTTGCTTCAAGGTAAGGAATCTCTAAGAAAAATCAAGTTTCCTCCATGTTTTGTGTGTGACCGAAAATTCACCATTAATGGAGCTTTTATATTGCCTTGTTCTAGCTTCATTTGAATCTTCCAAGGGCTAGGAGGAGTCCTCTCTTGATACTTATTCAAGTTCTCTTCCAATTCCAAGGTAAAACAATTACCTTAATGTGTTAAAACAATATGTGTAACTAGGGTTTACAATGAGATGAAGCATAATGCTTGAATACTCATTATGTTGTTTGTATAATGTTTAGAAGTTGACAAACAACCAAACACCCCACCGGTTTACAAGGAACCAAGAAAGAAATTTGTGAGGAAAAGAGGTAAACAACCTATCTCAATGTAGTTTGAATGCCTTAGGAAAATGAGCTTGATTTGCTTGATAAAATACCTAAGGAGCCAATGGCAAATGAGCTAGTAAAATGCTCTCAAGGAGTTTATTAAAGGAATATGTATTGTTGGGTGTATTTGCAGGTCAAAGGCATTATTATGTGGGAAATTCAGTGTTTAAGGTTTATGCAATTTAAGGGCCTAAGAGCCATGCATTTAAGGGCCTAAGTGCCAAGCAATTTAAGTTATGCACTATATTGTGATGTAGTGCTTAATGTGTGAAGTTTGTGTATAAAATGTGTTTGATGGATTTTAGGTGTCCTTGAGTGAAACAAGGTAAAAACCTAAGTGTTTGGATGTGAGTAAATACAAGAGAAGCTATGGCCAAATTTGGGAAAATGTGTGAGAAGTTCTAAGTGTTTTAAGTGGTTTTGGTGAACTAGGAAGTGTTAAAGGTGAATGAATGTTTACTTGAGAAGAAAACATGTATTAAGGTGATTTAGATTGATGCAAGGACTTAGGTGTTATCTTGGAAGTTCTAGGAATTCAATGTGTGTTTTGAGGATGTATTTAAGTCTTGGAGGAAGTGTTTAAGGTTTAGGTAATGTTGATATTCGAGGAACAAGTGATGTTTAGGAATGATGTGAAAAAGGAGATTTAGTTAGTAAGAAAAGAAGTTGAGAGATGATGATAAGGTGTAGAGGAAACACCTTGGTATTGTGGTCATTATAGGTGAAATGCCACCTAGGAATCATAAGGAGAAAACATTGTAAGTGTTAGGAATTTTGTGGAGATATAAGTAAAGGTTTAAGGAATTAGGAAAAATAGTTTTGTGAGTGTTTAAGAATATCCTAAGGGTGTGTTGAAGTGCCAAATGATGTTAGAACACATTAAGAGGCCTTAGGAGAAGTTTGGTGAAGATTTGACAAAGTTGGGTAAGTTTAGGAGGCGACCGACCCAGGGGCCGACCCAGTTTGTGGGTCGGTCGAGCTCTGTTTTATGTTAGGAAATGTTCGGTAATGGTCCGACCCAAAAGGGTGGGTCGGACATGGGTCGGTCGGTCAGGTTTCAAAAGGAAGGAAAATGTTCGCACATGGACCGACCCAGAATGGTGGGTCGGACGTGGGTCGGACGGGCATGTTTGTAAGGAAGTAAAAGGGTCTGTAATGGACCGACCCAGCTGTGGGTCGGTCGGTGGGTCGGTCGGACCAAAGATGTTGTTTAAGGTTATGAAATGATGTGTACTGGTGGGGATTGGTAGGTAATGATGTTATAAGAATGTTGAAGACATGTTAGGTGAGTTTAAATGGCGAATAGGTGGGTGAAAAGTTGTATCAAAGTGTAAAAGTAAAACAAGTTAAAAATGTAAAGTTATGTAACAAAGTTAACGGGGAAAGTTAAGCATTAGACGCTAAATAAACAAACATGCTACCCCGATGTTAATAAAAAACAATGTGATGTAACAGTTGTTCGAGGATTGCTCGAGGAACATAAATGGACAGGATAAAGTGGACTCCGGTGACAGGTATGGTTTTCTTGCAACCTGCGTCCTACCGGATTACACCGGCTTGTATGCCAATGTGTTTTTCTGTATGTTTGCCACGTTATAAGATAAAACATGTAATGAGTTTACAGTAATTCATATATGTGGCGTGTTCAACTCCGATACCATTTAACCTCGGCAGTGTTAACCTTAGTTAACTGAGTCTAGGATCACATGAGAGTCCGGTATTCGGAGTAAACGACCGTACCATGGGACGTACTAACCACGGCTATGCGTGTTGTTAATTGTGTGTTATGTGTTTGTGAATGTAGGGATTCCCTTGTGTGTTTAACCCAGTTGTAATACTGTATGTGTTGTTATGTGATAGGCTCCATAGTGGGGTTCTAACTAATATTTAAGTGAGTATGTACTAACAGTAGTGAGGAATCCGGTTTGGCCGGTCGCGCGTTGTTTGGGAGAGGGTATCCTTCCTAGCTTACCCTTCTCTTTGTTATGGTTGTTTCCCTCACGGGTTATGATCTCCCATTAGCTTACTCCAAAGCTTACCTATTCTGACTTATGATCGGTTTAGTGGGAACCTGTGTTTGTGTGGTGTGTTAGGGCCTCCAAACCCGAACCGCCTTAACTTAAGTTACTCGTCCAACTATTAGGACGGTAATGAGTGTTGGTGTTATTGTATAACGAGCTTATCATGAGACTGGCAACATTCTCTAGGCTACCAGTGTGTAAACAATGTTTGGGTCGGTTCCTAAGCGAACCATTCCCGTTGTGCTATGTTTATGTTGTGATGCAGTATTCATTGCGGTATTATGTTGTGCACGTAGAACGTGCAAAGTGTTGTTAAGTGTGTGTAGTGTATGTGTAGGTTGTATAATGTGGAGTGTGTTATATAATATGGAGTGAGTTGTATAATGTGTAGTGTGTGGATCATGGATATGATTTCCAGTTTGTGATAAGAGACGTTAAGGATAACCCGATTTAAGGGTATGTGTCGTCTATTAAGGAAGTAGCTCCGTTGGAGGAGAAACACTCTAGGGATGATGAAAACCATGGGTGACTTGTTAAGTAGGATGTATTATCCGATGTTGAGCCTATTGAGGCAAAATGTTAAGTGTTGTGGTTTATTGTCACATGCATGATTTAAATAATCAACTGCATGCTAAGATGACAATTAGTTGTGCGTGGCCCGGTAGCATGTGGGCTGCGGGATTACCATACCAGCAAAGGTGCTGAGCCCTTGGGGCCACCCCTTTCTTCTTTTCCTATTTCAGGTACGAAGTGCTGGAAGCGTTCGAGAGTAGGACGGGTAGGTCATTGTACATGGGTAAACAATTAAGTGTATGTATACAGTAGGTGTAGTAAGACCGAAATGTTGTCGGCATCAGTTTATAAGTACTCGGTATAGTTGTTAAGGTGTATGTGTTGTTATTGTTAATGGAAAGGGATATGATGTATAGTTGCTCGGGAATTTAGCCATCAGACCGGACATTGTGTATGTATTAGCCTTGTTAGCCACGTGGGTGGCTAACGGCGTGTAACACCAACAAGTTAAGTAATGTGATGAGGAGGTTCTTCCGCTGCAGTTTGTTGTAAGTATGTAATGTGGATGGGGGTGTTACAAATAATCTAAAAAGAATAGGGAGACGGACCCTTTGTATCCGGGGTAGAGACCAGAACATCAGAAGGCATAGGGAGACGGACCCTTTGTATCCGGGGGCAGAGGCTAGTAACATTGAAAAGGAATAGGGAGACGGACCCTTTGTATCCGGGGCAGAGGCTGTAACATTGAAAAGGAATAGGGAGACGGACCCTGTGTATCCGGGGCAGAGGCTAGTAACATTGAAAAGGAATAGGGAGACGGACCCTTTGTATCCGGGGCAGAGGCTAGTAAAATTGAAAAGGAATAGGGAGACGGACCCTTGGTATCCGGGGCAGTGGCTAGTAACATTTAACAACAACAGAGAGCGAGAGAGCTATCCGGGAATGGAAGATTGGCTATGGACAAGACGTTCTCCAAATTGTGGTGATAAGAGAACTCACAAATAATCCTTAAAGAACCAAGGAAAGATTGGCACACATGGTGCAAGGGAGGAGAAAGAAAATACACATTATGTGAATAAAGAAAAGAAATGAAAACACACAACGTTCGAATGACCCTATAGTGAGGGTCATGGGTATAACATACCTGTGCACACGCTTTATTATTTACATGAGTGTTGTTGCTATACTAGCAGCTTGTTGTGCTTGGTTGTGTGTGGCTATGACGCCAGTATGTTATGCTTGGTTGCTTGTTTGCTAATGCTTGCACCTTGAGTGTGTAAGAACCATGATGTATTGTGGCCTGCTTTACTGCTTTATTATAGCATGTAAATTGACTTAATAATATTCGACCAAGTAGTCGTGTGGCCCGGTAACATACGGGCTACACACGTTCATACTCAGCGTAGTTTGCTGAGTCCTTTACAACCCAATTTTTTACAGGTATTGAGCCGGACGGTAATGGAGCGTAGGCGAGATGGCTACCATGGGGGTAGTTCATCGGGGCATAATTCTTGAGTTGTTGTAGTATGCTTGAAGTATGGGTTGTTACACACCGGAGTAATGTTCAGTTTATGATTTGGTAATATTGTTGTAGACACTCGATATTCGGAATTGTATCGTGTATTGTATATGGGTTTTGGTTGAGGGTTGTTTCCAGTCATGCAGACCGTAACTTGGCGTTAGTAGTATGGTTGTGTCAACCACGTGGGTGGTTGGCGTCTATGACACCCGGATGGAGTTTATACCGCTGCGTAGTTAACCGTGATGTTGTTTAGGCGCGACGTTTGTATTAATGGATGTTTTATTCGGGGGTGTTACAACAACACATTATACAAAATTAATAGTAATGATATTGATAGTTAGGGGGTGGGGGAGGGGGATGCGAAGCGGTGTGGGTGGGGGGGGGGCAGGCCCACTTAAGTATAGACATACATTTTTTCTAGCGGGTATTTGTCAAAAACATTAGCCTAGAAATTTTAATTCAACTATTTTCCTTTTATGCGGGCGCTAAAAAATCCCACGCAAGTTTGGCTATCCCGCAATTGTAGTAATCTTACTCTCTTTCGTCTTTTCCTTTTAGATCCATTTACCCCTTCTTCTACAAAAACGAGCGAAGTGAGGTTCAGAGCCAAAGCGGCAAAAACCCCGAAATTCTCCGAAGTCATAGCTACGCCTACCACAACGTCCAAACGAACATCCATCTATGGAGGTTAACAACTATTGTAATATCGTTTCTTCGTTCATCTTTGGGCATTTTGTATTCATTTCACACCCTATTTATTATTAATCATATACAATTAGTATGATGACTTGAATTGTCCTCCAACAGCGATGGCGCAGAGGTGCATGTGTTGGATCGACCTAAACAGTCGTACATGATCATGTTGTCAACTTTATGGCAAAACCGGTGGTGAGGCCAGGGTTAATTACTGCATTGGAAAGTATAACGAAACATTAATTCACTATTTGTCATATGATTTAATCTGATTGACGGTTCGTAATCGAATATTAATTTTTTATAAGAGGTGGGTTAAAACACTAGTTTTGATTTTAAATTAGTTAGTAATTAATAAGCCGTCGCTTTGTGTTGCAAACTCAAAAGGTCTTCGACTCAACACACAGCGAAGCGAAGCCGAACGAAGCGGCTCTCGTGACTCGAAGCGGTATCGTGACTTCGCTGTTATCGAAGGCACGACACCACGGTGACGATTGACTTATTCATTTATATAAAACGAAGCGTTGACGATGTTCTGGTCTTTAAAGGATTTACAGACTGCCCGGCGGCGGCGTTATAAATTTCGATACACAACCACCCTAACTAACCCTAACCGTATCAAACTCCGTCCCCTTATAGGTAATCGTCGCTATTATGTTTCCCTCATTCAGTTCATGTTTGCTAATATGGCATGCCATCACAAAATGCCAACTCACCATGCTGAGCAAGCGTTGATGATCGATAATTCTTTCGTGAGCGAGATTGATGCTTCGATCGGAAAAGAGGCGACTGTTGTTGCGCGGATTCTATTCCCATTCGAAATAGACACTGAATACGTAAGGTGATGTACGTAGGAAAGTGGTGTTTACTTGGCAAGGTAGATGTCAGAATTATTTCATTCAACCACTACGAATAACATTCCATGAAATGCGAGATTTTATCAAACACACTAGAAATGGGACGGTGCATTACAGTCTAAGGGCGATGCTGGTCAAGAGAGCGTTATCCTGTACACACCTTAAAAGCCAAGTTCCTATATCCCTGACCGTGTGGGTCGATTTGTGGGTGTTCCAAAAAGATGAGGAAACAATTTGTAATGGTCGGCTGTTTAGGGGGAGATGATGGGAGGCCAATAAAGTGGGAAGTTGTTGCTGGTGAAGAATTGGATAATCAGAGATGGTGCATGCATGAAGTTGCACATAAGGAAACCTCTTGCCACAGAGTTCGGGTTCAGACAGGGGAATGGAGTTCAAGGTTGGAGTGTGTATGAGGAACTGCCAATATTATGCTACAACTGTGGTATGATCGATCACTCATTCAGTGAGTGTGACGATACTGACAAATGTGAGAAAAAGCCGTACGAATGGTCCTTGGTTGCGATGGAACAGATGTGATGGTGTGATGAAGATAAAAGAGTGCTTGAGGAAGAGAGCAACATGTAACTGCAGGCAAACAGATGGGCACCTAGGAAAAAACTCCATTCCAGGACAGTTTACAGGCGGGGATCGATTAATGTACCTGGTGTTCCTAGGTTCCCTGGTACCCTAATTGGACATGTTGTATGTCTGCCTACTACAATTGTGTGTAATTTTGATGGAGTTTTGTCTATAGGTCTGTTATATGCGTCCTCTTTTGGTGCCACTGTGGTTGGGGGATTTCGTGCATGCTCGACTCCTGAAGATGCAATTCTTGGATATCTGTGTTATAAACTTGTGTTTCGTTGAACTTTAAACATTGGTGGGAGGTTCTTCCTAACTGTTATTATAATGCCAGCACTTGTCATTATACTATCTCGTTCTGTGATCGGAATCACTCTGTATATGTTGTCTGTCTAGTTGTTACAACTAGTATACTGTACGTGGGTATTTGGTCAATGTTTTCAAAGCAGTATATTGAAGTTTATCTGTTACATTGTGGGTTAATGTAAAACTGGGGTTTTATGAATGACAGTGCTGCCATAGTACCTAAGTTCTGGCTATTTTTTGGGCATTGACTGTGGTCATCCACATCACTTCTATATCTATGTTATTGTCTGTTTATGTTTATACCTATTGGACTGAAATACCCCGAATCTAATTAATACTTGTTTATTATTAGATAATGGAGAATTGATCTAGAGACATATCGTTTTAGTTACACATGCTAATCTATACATGCAAACGTTACGTGAATTAATGTTATTACACGTGCGCATGCAAACTCACGCATGCAAACGACACGAAAAACAGTCGTTTTACCATAAACGCTAACGAGCGTAATTTTACTAAACATATTCGTACAAACGTTCATGTACAATTATTAACAAGGACTAAACTTCTTGCATAACTAGCTCGATATAAAGAGCGTCAACAAGAAAAGAACAATACCAACGTGTATACAAACGAGCAACGTAAATACTTTACGAATGCCTAAGCATCTACAAATGCTACAATAAATTGAAATACACAATTAGATAAATGTAACAACTTATGTTACACCTATTGTATATATTATGAAGATATAATAACTCATCAAAGGTCAAAGATGCGCACTAAACATCTTGACAAGAAGAACGTTCGTAAAACGCCTTAGAAATAGGCGGTTAAGCATGACCTTGTATGACCTTCTAAAACTCAAAAAAATGGTTATACACTCATTATATGAATACATAAACATATTCTCTAGGCTATATTCAGTCAGAAACACAAAATGCTCGGGAGTGCTCACGCACGCTCCTTAAAGCACGAAAAGCCCGGAGGAGTGCCGAGGTGGCACAAACTCCTATAAAATTAATTCCTAGA
This sequence comes from Limonium bicolor, assembly GCA_023374045.1. Lineage (NCBI taxonomy): Eukaryota > Viridiplantae > Streptophyta > Magnoliopsida > Caryophyllales > Plumbaginaceae > Limonium > Limonium bicolor. The sequence continues at coordinate 138,353,001 of CM041777.1, read as the reverse complement.
GTTCCTAACATTATTATTAACCATTCGAAAGAGAACCCACGAAGTGGTTTCTCAAAATTCAACAAAAATCTCAGGAGTATTTCTTAACGCTCCTTTTTGGCCCGGGAGTGTCCCGAAGACCGTAAATTATGACTTGGGTTGATGTAACCCCATATAACTCAATGTAACATCCTAATATATCATTATTTACCATAATAAGTGTTTATAAACACTTGGAACTCATAAAACCAATTTATTTCCCAAAATTTCCTTAGAGCACAAAAACACACCTTCGGGTGTCACTAAAACACGTTTTACGCAATTACCTTGTAGTTTTTGACATGCCACGAATTAAGAATATTAAATAGGGTTAAAATGAAATTCTAAATCAGTTGGAGGCAGTGTCAAACCAGGTGCTCTATAGGGGCCGATTTTATGTGCAAAAACTAGTATAAAATTTGCATTTAAAGTTTATAAAAGGCATAGAACATGGTGAATCACCTTCCCATGTGCTATAATACTTAATGACAGAAGAATATAAGTCTCATGTGAGCTCCATGCTGTCGAAATTATGAAGGGAAACAAGACCATGTGTGCTAGACAAAAACAAAATGAAAAAGGCAAAAAGTAGATCTAGATTCCACCTTTTTTATTTCTTATAATTCATGTGACCTTCCTTGCTTGTCCTTGGCTCTTCATTACCGGTTGAGACACTCCATTTAAGCTATGATTTCGTGGGTCTACATAGGAGGAAGAAGACATCATTCAACAATTGAAAAATCAAAGGAATAAAGCCTTACTTTTCTTACCTTGTCATTTAGCTCACATTATTTTCCTCCACCTTGCCTTGTCTTGCATTATGGCCGAACATATGCTGGAAAGAAGGGCATTTATTGAGCCAAAACCTCATGTAATAAACTAAGGAAAAAGAATAGTCATTTGACATTGAAAATTAACAAAACAAAAATCAAATTCCAAATTGCATTCTCTTCTTACGTGAGCTTAGTCTCATTCTTCCCCTTGCACACTTCAGTCACGAATTGGTAAGGCTCTCTCCTCTCTCTTCTTGCTTCATCTTCTTCCTTTGAAGCTCTTAAGTCCATTAATGGAGTTTTAACTTCTATCTTCATCTTTAAGGTAATTTCCTAGCATTTCTTGTCAAGCCTTGAAGCAAAACTCTTCCTAGCATACCTACAAGGATTCAGCATCAATTAGTACTCCAAGGAGGTTGTCTAAACCAACATTAATCCAAGGAGCATCTCAAAGTTATCTTAAGGTAGTTTTCATGCTTGAAAATCCTTAAAGCACATTTTTGTGTGTAACCGATTTCTACTTCTTCTAAGACTCTTTTCTTCTTCATTTTCATGAAGGAATATTTGTTCTTCATCCATATTAGGTGTGCCGAATTTATAAGGAGAAAAAGCTTAAGGTAAATCCTTGGAAAACTACTTACAAATCTACTTAAGATCTTTATTGAAGATCTAACTCCTAAACTCCCACTTGCATATAACCGAAGTGGAGCATCAAGATTACCTTGGAGAAAGATTGGAGATCCAAGAAGATTTTAAGCACTTAACCACCTTTGTTAAGAAGTAAGTTTACTATGTTAATCTTTATGTTTTAAGCTTTGTTAAGCTTCTAAAAATTATACAAAAATTATGTACATCTCCTAGGTTATATAAAACCGAAACTACATGGTATAATATACCAAAAATATAATCTATAACCTATATGGAAAATATTTACCATAAGACACATTTTTGTGTCACAAAATTTATCTATGTTAGGTACAAATTCAAACCGAATTGCCAAGGGTAAAAATGTTCTATTTTGAGCTATAAATCAATATAAGACATTACAATAATTTTTACATGAGTTATATAACTCCTATGAATTTATGTATAATTAATTTGACATATAAATCCACTTTTATATACTATATGGTCACTAATTAATTATGGCCGAATGCTCTAAGTGATAAATAGGTATTAATGACCTACTTAGGTATATAAACTTATATTATAAAGTTTGGAGAGTTAAAAACATTTTATTAGTGCTTAAATGGTTAATGAATTAAGTTATGTGGCTAAAATGTAATTTTTACAAAGTTTGGTGCATATACTATAAAAACCGAGAGTTAAGGGTGTCCTTGGGATAAACATGATATAATATAAGGTTAGGAATTAAGTTTATGAATTTTAGATAATTTAAACAAGTGTTAAGATAACAATTTATAAAGTTTTGGGCTATTATGTAATTTATTAAAGTTATTATGAAAGTTTGGAATTTAATATGGGGCGAATTAATAATTAAGAGAATCATGAAGTTCACTTTCAAAATTTTGAGGAATTAAATATTCAAACTATAGTTTATAAGTTATTAAATAACTATTATAAAGTTTTGGGGTGAAAAGTAATTAATGGAAAGTACATGACCAAAGCCGAATTACTTTGGGCTAGTTTTGTAATTTAAGAATTTATATGCATTTATTCAGTAATTAAGAAGAACTAAAAATTAAAACTATAGTTTATAAGACATTATGTAAAGGTTATAAGATTTTGTGGTTAAATTGTAATTATTGAAAATATTACATTAAGGCCGAAAGTTTGAGGGGCCAAATTGTAATTTTCGAAAAGTTATAATGTTCAAAAGTCATATACCAAAATATTAATGGTTGTCTTGTAATATAATTAAATAAGGAATTAAAACTATATAATATAGAGATTGGAGTTGAAAATAATTATAAGAAAATATGGCAAAGCCGAAAATGAATGTGGCTAATTGGTTATTTATTAAAGTTATGGTGTTCAAATAATAATTACTAAATTATAGTGGTTGTTTAGTGAATTAATTAATTAAGGGAATGAAACTATGTATTATATTGTTTTGGAGTATAAAGTAAAGTTTATGAAATAAATGAGGTTATAACATAATAACCGAAAAGTATGATGTATTTATGGGATTAAAAATATTTGTAGGTCCTATATGGATATTTAAGAAATTTAGAAAAGATAATTATGATTTAAGGATTTATGAAATTAAAACTATCTGATATGCAAGTACAAGTAATTTACTTGTAAAAGAAATAATATTATTTGGGGTTAGTTTATAATTAATAAAAGATATGGGAAAAATATGCCCATGTGTGACATGTAAAAATAACTTGAGAACTTATGAAGTGGTTATGTTATTTAGACTGTAACACCCCATCCATCATTAACACACTTACAATAAACTGCAGCGGAAAAACAACCTCATCACATTACTTAACTCGTTGGTGTTACACGCCGTTAGCCACCCACGTGGCTAACAAGGCTAATACATTCACATTGTACCGGTCTGATGGGCTAAATTCCCAAGCGACTACACATTACTATCCCTTTCCATTAACACAACAACAACATACACCTTCCAACTATACCGAGTATTTATAACTAATGTCGATAACAATTTCGGTCTTACTACACCTACTGTATATATACAACATAAACGATTACCCATGTACAACGACTACCCCGTCCTACTCTCGAACGGCTTCCAGCTCCTTGTACCTGAAATAGGAAAAGAAGGGAAGGGTGGCCCCCAAGGGGCTCAGCACCTTTGCTGGTATGGTAATCCCGCAGCCCACATGCTACCGGGCCACGCACAACTAATTGTCGTCTTAGCATGCGATTGATTATATTTAAATCATGCATGCAACTGTAAACACACAACACATGACATTTCGCCTCAATGGGCTCAACAAACGGATAATACATCCTTACTTGATATGTCACTCATGGTATTCATTATCCCTAGAGTGTTCCTCCTCTAATGGAGCTACTTCCTTAATAGACGACACTTACCCTTAAATCGGGTTATCCTTAAACGCCTCTTATCACAAACTGGGATTCATTTCCATGATCCACACACTCCATATCTTACAACATATAACATTCCTCACATAACAAAACATAACAACACTTCCACGTTTCGACGTGCACAAGATAACATCGCAATAGGAATTACTTACAATGACATCACATAACATAACGGGAACGGTCCTCTTAGGAACCGACCCAAACATAGTTAAATCACTGGTGAGCCTAGAGAATGGTGTCACCCTCATGGTAAGCTCGTTATACAACAACAACACCCATTACCGTCCTAATAGTCGGACGAGTAACTTAAGTTAAGATGGTTCGGGTTTGGAGGCCCGAACACATCACACAAACACATGTTCCCCCTAAACCGATCATAAGTCAGAATAGCTAAGCTTTGGAGTGAGCTATGGGAGATCATAACCCGTGAGGGAAACAACCATAACAAAGAGAAGGGTAAGGCTAAGAAGGATACCCTCTCCCAAACAACGCGCAACCGGCCAACCGGATTCCTCACTACTGTTAGTACATACTTGCTTTTAGATATTAGTTAGAACCCCACTATGGAGTCTATCATAACTACACTCATACAGTATTAGAACTGGGTTAAACATACAAGGGAGGTCCCTACATTCACTTACACAACATCACATAATCAACTCACGCATAGCCGTGGTTAGAACGCCCCATGGTTCGGGTCGTTTAATCCGAATACCAAACTCTCCTGTGATCCTAGACTCAGTTAGCTAAGGTTTAACACTTTTGAGGTTAGATGGTATCGGAACTAAACACGCCACATATATGAATTACTGTAAACTCATTACATGTTTTATCTTACAACGTGGCAAACATACAGAAAAACACATTGGCATACAAGCCGGTGTAATCCGGTAGGACACAGGTTGCAAGAAAACCATACCTGTCACCGGAGTCCACTTTACCACGTCCACTTATGTTCCTCGAGCAATTCTCGAACAACTGACAACATTGCATGTACTTTTATTAACATTGGGGTAACATGTTTGTTTAAAGTCTAATGCTTATAACTTTTCCCCGTTAACTTGGTTAGATAACTTTACATTTTTAACATGTTTCACTCTTTCATTTTACTTCAACTTTTCACCTTCCAAATTGTGACTATAACTCACCTAACATGTCCTACACAACCTTATAACATCATTATCCATCAATCCCCATCATTAGACATTTTAATAACCTAAAACAATGTTTTTATAGTGGTCCGGGACTTGGTCCTCTTCTTAAGTCCCGGACCATATGCTAACTCAAGTCGGCCTTTTAAAATGGGGTGGTCCGGGACCTTATACAAGGCCTAAGTCCCGGACCACATCCTTATGTGACTCTCGGCCTATTTTACACCCCTGGTCCGGGACTTGAACCATGACCTAGGTCCCGGACCAAAGCTACAAACTTGGTAGAATTGCATTTTTCAAACCTGGTTGCATTATTTCTCCACCTCCATTAATTACCCAAACTTCATACATGAACTTAGGCATATTCTAATACCAAAATATCACTTTGATTCTCCTTACAACATTGTCTTTCTTTTTTTTTTGCATAATTTTGGGCCGTCCGACCCACAGCTGGGTCGGACCGTTCCAGAAACTTTTCCCGTCTTTTAAATACACATGTCCGACCCATGTCCGACCCAACCATCTGGGTCGGACCATTCCAGAGACTCCAACAGGTGACTAAACAGAGCTGTCCGACCCACAACTGGGTCGGACCACTGGGTCGGACAACATCAGAGTTTGTCCAAACTTTGTCAAATTTTCTCCAAACTCTTCCTCAAGCCTCCTAATGTGTTCTAACATCATTTGGCACTTCAAACACACCTTTAGTAATATGCTAAACTCTTTAAATCACTCACCAAACCATTTTATCATTCACAAATTCCTAGCACTTGGAATGTTTTCTCCTTAAGATTTCTAGGTGGTATTTCACCTATAATGACCACTATACTAAGGTGTTTCCTCTACACCTTAACATCACCTCTCAACTTCTTTTTCTTACTAACTAAATCTCCTTTTTGACATCTTACCTAAACATCAACATTCCTAAACCTTGAACAAACTTCTCCAAGACTTAAATGCATCCTCCAAAACACACATTGAATTCCTAGAACTTCCAAGATAATACCTAAATCCTTGTATCACTTCCTAGTTCACCAGAACCATTTAAAACACTTAGAACTTCTTACACATTTTCCCAAATTTGGCCATAGCTTCTCTTGTATATACTCACATCCAAACACTTAGGTTTTACCTTATTTCATCCAAGAACACCTAAAATCCATCAAACACATTTTATACACAAACTTCACACATTTAGCACTACATCACGATATAGTGCATAAGCTTAAATTGCTTGGCGCTTAGGCCCTTAAATACGTTAAACTTAAACACTGAATCTCCCACATATATATTGCCTTTAACCTGCAATTACATCCAACAAGACATATGTTCTTTTACTAGTCTCTTGAGAACACTTTACTAAGTCATTCTCCATTTGCTCTTTAGGTAGTTTTAGCAAGCATTATAAGCTCATTTCTCCTAAGGCATTAAACCACATTGAGATAGCATATTTACCTCTTTTCCTCACAAACTTCTTTCTTGTTTCCTTGTTTAAAAATCGGCTAAGCTTAGTTGCTTGTCAACTTCTAAACATTACACAAACAATGTGATGAGTATTCAAGCTCCAAGCTTAATCTCATTGTAAACCCTAGGTTTTACATTGTTCAAAGAGCATTAAGATAGTTGTTTACCTTGGTCTTTGAAGGGAATTGGAATATCTACCAAGAGAGGACTCCACCAAGTCCTTGAAAGATTCAAATGGAGCTAGAACAAAGCAACACAATGAGCACCATTAATGGTGATTTTCGGTCAAGGTAAAAACATGGAGGAAACTTCATTTTTCTTTGAGTTTCCTTACCTTGAAGCAAAGGAGAGTATTAATATGTAGAAACACAAGCTCAAGCTCCTCCCATGGTGATTCCTCTTGGCACCAAAATGGAGCTCTTGGAATTTTGAAAGGATAGAATTGAAGAGCTTGATGAGACAAAGAGAATGGTGGTGTTTGTTTTTTATTTGGTTAAGTGAGCTAAGAAATATTGGCAATGGAAGATGGCATTTGGTGCTGTTGCTGTAGCATCACCGTGAGAACAGAAAGAAGAGAGGTAGAAGAGAGCTTAGAAGCCGTGTGAAATGAAGGAGGAAGGGAGAAATGAGATTGGTTTTGCTTTTTAAAGATATTTATAACTTAAAGCAAATAGTAACATATGAGTCATCTTTATTTACTTAACAAGTTAACATGTTTGGTGACTCATTGCTACAAAAACCGGCCCCCTTTATATCACTAAGGGTATTATAGTCTTTGTTGGTCAATTTAATTACTTATAACAACATATGTTACAAACTAGCTTATAAAAATCACTATTCACAACAACAAGGCACATAGAAGTGAAATTTTTGATTTCCCATTGATATAGACTTCCAAATGTGATACTATATAGTACACATGTTAATTAAAGAGTAATGATGGACATTTAGCCATTCAAAACTCATTTACAAGACAATTTTTCAAAAACGTGCTTTAAGACTCCTTAAAGCACTTTTGTGTTTTAACTTGTTTTCAAGCTTGGTTTTCTTTAGTAACTGATTTAATATGTTCATTAACATATAAATAAGGCATAGGTATGACCATTAGGTCTTATACACATTTATCCCAAGCTTAGAGCACATTTTAGCCCATATTGACCTTAAGGTATTTATTTATGTTTTGTTTGGTTTCATTGTCTACCAAGGTTTCCTAAGGACTTAATTAGCCTTATAAAATCATAATTAAATGTTATTAAGTCTTGGTAGGCTCTTTGGGTCCTAACCAAGTTCGCTCATAGCTTCGAGCATGTTTTTGGTCAAACCGTATCTTAGTGCTTTATTGCATTTACTATGGTTAAAATTGTTCACTGATGTTTCTAAGGCACTTTTTAGCCTTTACATACCATAGTTTAAATGTTTAACAACATATCAAGGTTTGGGGTATTTCATAGACCATTATATATATATGTATCATAAATATTACATGTGTATGAAATATATATATTTTAGATTTTCAAGTAAATCAAAAGGAAAAAAAAATATAAGGAATTTTATGTGGAAACACCAAATAATATTTTGAGCTATAGTATATTTTAAAATAAAGCTAAGAGGAAGATTAACTAACATGTGGCCAATAAATGTCATTGATAAAATTATAAATTACTATGTCATTTGGACAATGGTAAAGCATGTAACATAAATGGTACATGAATATATAGTTATATACATTAAAGGATCTAAAGATAAATCAAAAGAAATAACAAATAAGTTATACATCAAATCATAAGGTAATTAAAAGAAATTACCACGCAATATAAGTCTTATAAATTAAGACTACATGTTTTGGAAATACATAAATACCTTAATTAATAATAAGGGAAAGAAGTTAAAGAAACTACCTAAGTATAAAGAAAGTAAACCTCATATGAAATAACGAATATGAAATCGTTTCATGAATCAATAAAATTATTATACGAGAGTTACATAAATTAACACTCTCAGATTAATCCTATTCTAGGACATTGTTTGACCAGACGTTGACCGGGAACTAAGCAAGTACAGTCTACGGTGAACGGTATGGAATTGTTGCAGTCTGCTTTCTACCGGATTACACCGGCTTGTGTGCTATCTGTTTGTTTGAATAACGACCAAGATAATTGTTGTAAAATGTTGTATTACTCTTGTGCACTGTTGTGTTATTCTATGTGCGTGATGTTGCTAACTGTAACGTGTATGTCCCACGCATACAACACTACCTTACCAGTGGATTAAATATCTGCGCTTTATTATACCGAGAACTTGTACTCAAGTTCCTCACTAACTTCACTTTATAACAAACGTCGTTGTCCTAAACGTGACAACCGACATACACATTGTGTTCTTGATCATTGTCCTTGAGTGACACTTAACAATCCTACTACGAGAACGAGGAGCCCAGTTGGATCTGGCCATGCATGCTACAGGAGTGTACCGGCTCAGGTCATACTACTCAGTTATACGTCGCGACGAACATTTCAGTGGAGAGGAAGACTTTATTCCTCTCGAGGGTTCAATTCCCAACAGTTCAGTGGAGAGGGAGACTTCATTCCTCTCGAGGGTTCGATTCCCACATTTCTCAGTACAGGAGTTAACTACGTTTTCTTCTGAGGGACTAATTTCCCAACCTTTCAATTTTAACAAGGTCACTATACCTTCACTATTTGAGATATTCATTTATACCTGTCAGTCCCATTGTGTGGACCCGACTATCATTAAAGGATTACAGTTCATCTAACTTGACCTTCTGCAGTCTTGTTCTATGTGACATTGTTATCCTTGTATGGATGCTTGTTATGATTATGTTATGATGTTTATTTACAGTTTTATAAAAATGACTTGCATGTATTCGACAAAATAGTTGGTGTGGCCCAGTAGCTTGTGGGCTGCACGATTTCATACCGGCAAATTATTTTGCTGAGCCGTTTCATGGCTAAACAATTCCAGGTACCTGAAGAATGAAGAGATTGCCCGACCGAGTGTAGGTGGGGTAGAATTAAGACAGGGGTTATTACCACCGGTGTCATCTTACAGTATTGTACTTTTATTATCATCTTTTGTTGTTTTAAGAGGTTTGTATTCAGCACTCAGACCACATCTTTTGTAAGTTATGTTGGAGCTAGCCTTGTTAGTCACATGGGTGACTAGCGGCGTTGTAGCACCACCCGTTATTATGTATATATTTTCCGCTGCATTTCCAGTTATCTTTGGGAGCTATCATCGTACAGGTTGTGGAGTTTCGGGTTGGGGTGTTACATGGACAATGTGGGTATTTGGTAAATGAATTCAAACCAGAGTATCGAATTTCATTTGTTACACCATTGGTTAATGTAAAACTGGGTATTTATGATTGACAGTAATGCCACAATACCTAAGTTGAGGCCACCCATTTTTTGGGGATTGACTGTGCACTCATTCATTATAATGCCAACACTGTAATTATTACTATCTCTTGTCCGATGATTGACATCACTTCTATATTTATGTTGTAGTTTTGTCTAGTTTCACAGCTAGTGGACAATGTGGGCATTTTCAAAGCAGTATGTTGAAGTTTATCTGTTACACTGTTGGTTAATGTAAAACTGGGTGTTTTGTGAATGACAACAATCCTATAGTACCTAACTTAGTATCTCTCATACGGTCATCAACATCACTTCTATGTCTATGTTATTGTCTATTTATGTTTATAACTAGTGGACAATGTGGGTATTTGGTAAATGAATTCAAACCAGAGTATCGAATTTCATCTGTTACACCATTGGTTAATGTAAAACTGGGTATTTATGATTGACAGTAATGCCACAGTACCTAAGTTGAGGCCACTCATTTTTTGGGGATTGACTGTGCACTCGTTCATTATAATGCCAGCACTGTAATTATTACTATCTCTTGTCCGGTGATTGATATCACTTCTATATTTATGTTGTAGTTTTTATCTAGTTTCACAGCTAGTGGACAATGTGGGCATTTTCAAAGCAGTATGTAGAAGTTTATCTGTTACACTGTTGGTTAATGTAAAACTGGGTGTTTTGTGAATGACAGCAATCCTATAGTACCTAACTTAGTATCTCTCATACGGTCATCAACATCACTTCTATATCTATGTTGTTTGTTTATTTTCACAACTAGTGGACATTGTGGGCACTTGGTCAATGTATTAAAAGTAGTATACTGAAGTGTATCTGTTACACTGTTGGTTAATGTAAAACCAGGGTTTTGTGAATGACAGTAATGCAATAGTACCTAGGTTCAGGCCATTTTTGGGGCATTGACTGTGCACTCTCTCGTTTCGTCATCGTCATTACTTTTATATCTATGTTGTTGTCTGTTTATTTTTACAACTAGTGGACAATGTGGGTATTTGGTCAATGTATTCAAAGCAGTGCAGTACCTAACTTGAGCCCACCCATATTTTGGGCACTGGCTGTGCACTAGTGCACTATAATGCCACCACTGTAATTATTGCTATCTCTTGTTCTGTGATATACATCACTTCTATATCTGTGTTGTTGTCTGTCCAGTATTACACAACTAGTGGACAATGTGGGTATTTGGTCAATGTTTTCAAAGTAGTAAATCGAAGTTTATCTGTTACCCTATTGGTTAATGTAAAACCGGGGTTTTATAAACGGCAGTAATGCTGCATTTGATGGGGTGGCCTTTAAGGGTTTAGAATTCTATAGATTCACCAAAAAATAGGACCTGATGTGTGCAAATTTCGTGGCTGGATCATAAAGTTTCAAGTTGCATTTGATGGAGGTGATGTTTGGGATTACCCATGTGTTGAATACTGCTTTACATAGAGGGAAAAAAATAACTATTGTCAGTCCTAAGGTTTTACTTGTTGGGATTAAAGAAGATTTGAAGCAATAAAGATGATCGTTGGAAAGATTTTATTGGAAAGATAACTTCTTTATTTTATGCTATCAACATTATATCAATATTGTTGATATGGATGATATGCATGTTTGTTGTCGGGGATACAGAGTTTTCCGCAGCGTTAATGATGTGTCGAATGAGCATTACTGCCTGATCCTAAGCGTTTTAATGTTGTTATTGATATGCAGATTGAAGAACTTAATTGTCGCTGCAGTGAGTGTGAGGTGAACACTTCATTGCTACTTGGCATGACTTGTTAGAACCCAAATGATTCCTTCTCTAGCTTTGACAAGATGATTTTGGAACGGAAAACAAGATTAAAGAGCTCAGTTGCCCATTATAGCAGACAAACCATGGGACAACATTTAGGTAAACAGAAAGCGTCCTACCAATACAAGGTGGCATCATAGATTAGGAGATGCGTTACAAAAACCCAAGAGTAGGGAGGTGAATGATGATTGGGGATTGGTGTATGATTGTGGTAACACATGGGCAGCCGAAGTAGTATCATTACACTGATTCTCCGGGTTTACTTCTGACAATTTCAACCTCTTGTAAGCTGCCACATATCTCTGCCCAATTTTTTCCGTGATGGACCGCTGTCTTCTCTTTCGCCCCGTGTTGGGTTTAGGTCTTACTTTGATCCCAGCTGTAAAACGACTTGGCCCAATGTTGTCATAGTCGTCACATGGTTTTCTACCCCCACCATCCTGCGGTGTTCCGGCTTCATGTCCAGATCGATAATGGTCTATGGCGTAATCTAACATACCTTTAAGCTGACCAATGACATAATCATAAAGAGCAGAGTCTGAAGAAGCTGTAGATGCCAACCTAACAGCAGTTGCGGTTAAACGTTGATAGCGACATATGTAAGATACTGGTTCAGGTCCGGGAGATACAGAATCCATGTCTGACCATTGTTTAAGAATGCTGGCCCTCGCATTTACTCGCCATCGGTCCTTTATGTAAGGAGGTGGTATTGTCCTGAGTTGAGTCTTGCCCATTGAGCCCAGTAAATCCATCATTTTAAGGATGTGTCGACAGAAGATACCAAATGAATCAAACAAAGAACAACTACAATTAAGAACCACGTCACCCTCCAACCCAATGTAAACATTCCTTTCATCAATCTTCCGACTATCACCATCAAAGGAGTACACATTCCATTTCTCTAACCCAGAGTCGGTCAATCCATAAATTCTCTCAACACAGTAAGCAACTGACTGTTCTCTCTCATAGTGAAGTGACCTGAAAACAGTAGGTGTGTACACAGCAGCAGCAGATACCATTATCGGGCACATTGTGAATGTGTTCGCAGGTAACTTATCTTTAGCGTTAAACTCCGCAACTTTCTCTCGTTCTCTGACATAGTCAATCATATCATTAAAATGGGGAAAGAATTCTACCAGACTATGATCAGACTTGAGGAAGCCACGAATGGTACTGTTGATCGATTCGCTTGCTTGCGTTGTTCTCATACCAGCATTGAAGTGCTTATTTACCCATGCGGCCGACCACTGTTGTTGTTTGTGTTTTATCTTAAGTAACCATTGCTTCGATTTAGCAAGGACATTATTACGACCAAAACGGGCCGGGAACAAATCCGACATATGGAGATCCCATACAGTGTCAAAATCTCTTTCATCATCGATGGAGTACATAAGCAAAGTCAGTAGATTTGTGACAGCACCTACTATGGAGCTGTGCACATTGCTCTTTGCATTCTGCAATATATGCCATGAACACAACCCATGGAATGTGTCAGGGAGCTGCGACTGTAGAGCAGCGGCCATAGCGGCATCCTGGTCTGTGAAGATGGTGGTTGGTGCCTTGTTGTCCATGCATTTGAGAAAAGCCTGAAATAGCCATTCAAATGAAGGTATCGTCTCATCGAATAACAGTGCAGCCCCGAACAAAAATAGCCATTCAAATGAAGGTATTGTCTCATCAAATGAAGGTATCGTCTAGCGGTGGTGATTAAACCCCGCAAAAATACCTGAAGAAGAAGTAAGTTAGTGTTTTTTTTAACAAGTAACTGCACAACTGCGAAAAGGCAATACTTAGGGATGGAAGCCATTCTCACCTGAGTACAGAGTTGGTCGCCAGAATACAGAACATAAAAACAAGTACAATTCAGAAACAACATCTAATTGTAGTTTACCGACAGACAACAATTGTTTTAAATTTTTCTATACACTTCACATTGAGCTGTTCGAGCAGGTGATTACAGACAATATCAACAAAATCGTGACTAAGGAACCTCAATGTTTAAGCTATAGTCACACATGGACAGGATTTGGTCAAACTGTTTGACGGAACAAGAGCAGGTAGATACGGCACAAAAGTGCATGTAGCCCACCTCAGTGACGCAGGTTGCTGAACCCCTAGATGTGCAGGATCGAAGCTTCTAGCATAGTTGCAGTTAGCACAATACAGAACAGATAGGTAGCTACGGCACAAAAGTACAGGTATCCCACCTTATTATTGCAGGTAGCTGTACCACTAAACGTGCAGGTAACTTTATGCTTTGTGGCAGGTAGGAATGTACAAATTTATATATGCTTAAAAAGGGGACATTAAACCCCACAAATATCCACAGTTACAGAATGTTCCACCATATCTCACATTCATTCAAAGTTTCAACCACTTCAACGACCTGATATAACCACAAGAAGCAAATTCATTACTGGGTAGATATTTCTTCTCTTATGATTGACCGCACGTTGTTCTCCTTCACTGCCAGTCTAACTAGATAATTTCATAACAGCATTGTATAGATCATCTCTTAATGCTTACACTATCAACAGGTGTCCCGATGATTAATATGTCTATACATTTTGACACTGATTAGGACATGATCAGTAGTCTAGACAAATTACACTTCACAATTCACATGAGTACATACGCCATCGCATAACCAAAGTTAATTACCTAGAGGCCTATAAGCTTTGTTGGTTATGAATGTTGTGTCGAACGTGACCGAATCACCGAACAACGAATAATCCATCTTCATTCTCTGATCAGCCCAAAAGATGTTTGCAATCAAACCATGCGAGTCATATTGCATGTCGTAGAGAAATCCAGGACTTTGTATGGCAAAACGCCTGAAGTAATCTTGCAGACTCGCACCTTCCGTCGGATTCATATCCTTCTGTCTCTTTGCACGCAGATGGTTTTTGAGATCAACTCTGGAGCAACCGAGGTTCTGAAACCCATTAGCACTCGCAGCAAGAATTTTGTGTGAGGTCTGAAGGTTAACCCCAACACTAGCATTCAACTCAGCTTGCAAGCCGACTTCAAGGTTAACACATCTGTTAGACCATTGTAGACAACGTAGTTCTTGGGGAATTAGTTCGTGCCCACTGTGCTCACCCACCCATTCTGTGATTGAATAACTCACTTCATCAAACGAATATTTCAGCGTCAGCGAAGCCGTGCATCCACACCTTTCCTCTGCATAATACCTCTTCGGCTGACCTTCAGGTTCATTAACATCACAACCCGTCTGGTTAATATATTTAGGGTTCTTTCGGCTGTTTCTCTTGAAACCTTCTTGTTTACACACAAGTTTAATGTACGGTCGTACGGTGACAACCCTACTTCTAGACCGGAATTCGTTTCTAAGTCTTACACGAACCTTAAATCCAACCCTTCGAGCATAATCAGAGTAGAAATTATACCCATCCTGCTCAGTATCAAACCTTATGGTTTGCCATACTGCAACGTCTGAAGGTTCGATTGGCACTACACCATCAGACGAACTATAAACCGTAGACATCGTGCAGCAGAATGAAGAGCAGACGAACTAAACAGAGGCAAACATGCAAAAATAATATTAATGTCGAGAAGCATGAATTAAATGAGGTGTATTTGGGGGGCCATTACCGGACAAAATCAGACTTTTACGCCATATCTCATCGATTTGGGTGAAGGTCGGAGTATGTCGCTTCCGTCCAATTCGAGGGGAAAACCTAAAATAATCGCACGTGCATCGCTTTGGTGATAGGAGGTAAGTTTACGAACATACCCCTCTATACCCCTGACAGACTTGTTAGATTACTTATATACCCTTCAATGTCCAATATTAGATATAGACCGTTAGATGTCAATCCAGCGGCTGAGATGAGCGAAGACACGGTACCTTCGATCTCCTGCGAAGTCACGAGAGCCGCTTCGAGCATGAGGGGCATGGTGGATTGTCTGCTTTATTTTTTTTATAGTTACAGTAATAGGGAGTTTTTTACTGAAGATCTTTGGTTTTATGATACCACCTCCTACCAACCAAGGCACAAGGGCTTAGTGGGTGTCTCATTTAATTATATGCCTAATTATTGTTGATGACGTTTGAACTAGTATTGGACATCATCTTATGGACGGTTTCTTATTTCTCTTGTTATTTTTGTCTACCAAAGTATGTACTTAGAAGTTATAAAGTTGCCACTAATGATATTTGTGTCTAGCTTGTGCTCCTCTCTTCTTAATGTTTTTACTTTGCTATGATCTCTACAACTTAATGATATGGAAAGGTAAGTTAAAAAAAAAAGGATATGGTATGAAACCAAACATACGGAAATACAATAAGTAAATCCTTCCCATTTTATACTATATCCTGCCTGTTTTCTTTTTTTTCAAGGAAGTGTACACCTCTTGACCATCACATGAATATATGAATTGCTTAAGTCATGACCGTTAAGGTTCATCTCGTTCTCTTATTTACCCTACCTACGGAAACGGTAGCAACGTACAACGCTATGTAAAGTCGAGAGTACTACTCAATTTGTGGCTGGCAAATCACAGTTTCCGTAGTCTGCAAATTAATTAAAGAAGAAAGAGTTAGTGTATTGAAGTAAAAGAAAAAAGGAAATTCTGAAATCTCAAATTTAAAGAGAGTAGAGTTGTATGATTCATACGTGGCTTTTGGGAAGTGATGGTGGCAACGCCCCCGAAATCACAGGTACCACCAGACTTGGAGTTCTTCTGGTAATAGCTACTGAAAGCCCAGGAAGCATGAGCCTCTACTGTATTAGGGTCGTAACATCGCGCACCGGGCTGGATAGGACCACAGTCAGCTCCATGACCACAAGCGTACTCCAAAGATTTCTGGAGTTGGTCCTTGTTCGCATTAGCTTTCGCCACACACCAAGTTTGCCCTCCTGTTGTTCCGCCGCCATTGAGTGATATGTCGTACACTTTCTGTCCATTGGGGTAGAACAGACCAAAGTTCCTCTCGCTAGTGGGTCCCGGTTTTAGATCCTCGTTGAACAAACTGAAGATGTAGACTTCCATTTCCTGATCCGGTGCCAAGGGAGTACCTCCGCCGTTCAAGACTCTTTTAACAAGGTTGTTGTTGTATTTAGCCGCGTTGTCTTTGTTGGCTCCAATCTCGTTTGTGGTGGCGATGGCAGCGGAAGCGAATAGTAAGTCGGTTGAGTTGAGGTCAACTGACATGGTCTTCCTCGCTGCTCGTGGGTTGTCTCCAGCTGAAGGCCATCCTGTCTCTGTCACCACTACTCTGTGACTACCACGGCGGGCTAGACCACGACGGGTTGAAGAACTGATTAGACGTCGGTTGGTGTTTGCCCCGGTGACGGAGGAGATGGCGGAATTGAGTGCGTCAATTTGCGCGTCTAAGAGGTTGGAGTAGTGAAAATTGGTGTTAGGGTCAGTGATTCCTTGAGCGGAGGGTTCGAACAGGGCGTAATCTAGGGGGATTTTGCCGCCGTTATCGGAATATGTGATGAAAGGGTAGATATTGATCATGAAATACGACGACGTTTCGTCGAGAAAGTCAAGCAATGGCTTAATGACTGGAGCGATTAGGTCGGACCTGAATGTGCCTCTCGAGGGTGGGTATGAGTTGGATAGGACGTCGTACGGAAACGGCGAGGAGATCTTGATTGAGCCGTCGAGACCGGCTTTTTGAAGGGAAGTGTGGAGTTTGCGCATGGCCGGGACGAGGGCGTTGTTGAGGTCAGGTCTTTGTTTGATGACCTCATTTCCTACGGAGATGGTGGCGATGTTGGTGGCTGGGTAATACGGGCGGATGTTGGTGCTAACCCAATTGTCGGTAAAGGACTGGTCATTGGCGGCTTGGGAGAGCTGCTCGTTGGGGAGTGCAACGAGGAGGGAAATTCCGGAGTTTGCGAAGGCGGAGAGGACAGTATGGTCAACGTCGTAGATCTTGACGTTTGTGACGCCGTTGTTTTTCAGAAGAGTGACCACTTGGGATGGTGACAGTATGTTGCTGGCGTCTCGGCCATAATCCACTCCGATCTTTCCAGTAGCATACGCTGTAAATCAACGTATAATAAATTAACATCAAATAATTAAGAAATCAAGTTTAATATAAATATCAATGAAACAAATATGTATCGGCCGGTATTGTGTTAAGTGTTAACTATACCTGTGGCAGCAATGGCGAAAAGAGATAACAGAAAGCGAGGGAGGAAGCAGCTGTAGAAGCAGCCATGCTAGTGTTCGGAGTAATCTCTATCTGAGTTTTAGATAGAGATGATGAAAATGATGAATGGGATCAGGCCTATATATATGGAGTGCAGAAGAGCCCAGCCAATTACGTTTACTAGTGGGCTACTGTAGTCGTCGCTGACGGTTTTGACCAGTAAGTCCTTTATTAGTAACGAATACGAATATCATTAATGCACTGACTTCATCATAAGTTACGAATGTCTCCGAATCGAGGGGGATGGGAATTCGTCAATCTTCTGATTATAGTCCCCACCAACGTCATCCAAGAACAATTATTTGTTACATTACTATAAGCTAACATATTGACAGCTTATAAGAATATGTAGACGACTATATTATGACTTAGTCAATTACACGTAAACCATATACGTCTCTGAATAATGTTAATATGGGATAGGAATAAGATAGCCACCCTTGTCTTATTTCAAAAAAAAAAAAAAAAAAAGATAGCCACCCTTGTGATGTCACTAATATGTCCAGGGGATGCAAGTTCAAAGAACGAGCGTATAATAATAATATATATCGTTCTAATGTGGGTCCTGTTTACTATTTGGACATGTCGTTTGACTTCAATTTTTAACATATAAGATAAATTAATTTTAAAAATTTAAGTTTTGCATATGATTCCTTACATGATAAACTATATGTTACAAAATTTAGTTTTATAAAATTATTTTATCTTATATGCTTAATATTGAAGTGGAAAAACGTGTCATAAAGCAAACAAGACGGTCAATTCAGGACGGAGGGAGTATATCGTTCTAATGTGGGTCTGACTATGGCTGCTACCCACCATACATCAATTGCTCTTGGCCTAACGTTGATGACAAATAAGACTGAGGCTACCGGAAAGGCAAGGCAAGACGAGACAGCCTGTGTGTAAGGGTAACCTGTGGGCAGACCGCAGACTCAACTTGTTACCGTGAAACGATACTATTATTTATTGTTTTGTTAAGTGCAGGGCGGATCCAGGATTAAAAATTATAGGGTCACTGATAAATAAAATTTTTTATAGTAAATATTTTATGATATTTATTAGATCATTAAGACATAAAACATTTACTATTTTATAAAAAACTATATTAAAACTTAATATAACTAATTTGGAGTCACGTCACCGTGAAGATCAGCGTCACATAATTCCTACGAGTATAATAAGTTTGACTTTTCCTAATTGAGGGACTGCATTGTGCAGGCCGCCAATTTTTCTTCCTTGCTTCTTCTCGGTGTACTATTAGTTTTCTGAATTGAATTCTATAAGAGGCGGAGCCATGTGTATTCTAAAGGGAGCAAAACACCCCTTAACTTTGTTAAATTACACAAAATTATAGAGTAAAAAAATTTTTTTTTAGAAAAATTTAATAAAACACCCCCTAATTTTTTATAATTCTGTCTTTGCCCCCCTCAACTTCTATTCCTGGCTCCGCCACCCAACATATTTTTTTTAAAAAAAATTCTAAGAACCGATTCCATTATCATCCACAAACCAACCCGTACGCAATCCATACAATGAGACCAGCATCTTAGATAAGTGATGAGCAACTACTATATGTAGTCTAATTTAACATGGGAGTAGCTTGCAAGTCACACGTGAAAACTTACCAAGATCACCAAAACCCAAGAGCAGTACAATTCTAAGCAACCAAATAGAACTCAACTGACACCAACAGTAAAATAATGAAACAAAGGATTAGCCTAGAGAGTAAGTTTATTATAAACCAAACATCGAAATATCCTAATTGGTTGCAATCTAAAGCAAGTCAAAGCATGGGGGACAGGAACTGGGTCAGATGTCGATCGTTGCGAGAGATGCACAATCAACAAAATCTCTTACGGGTAGGGAACAGAGCTGGATAGAGAAGTGGTCTTCACTTTTTTGTTCTCTGGTCCTATAGAGTGCGAGTGCCTAGCTCCTTCATGGAACCCTTTAGAGACCCGTTGATCCAGGGACCTCTTACCCAAACCAGCTTGAATCACAATCTCTTCAGCCCTTTTACCTCTCATACGACCGTAAGAGCTGCCAGAATCCTTAGAATAAGTAGCCGATAAAGATCCCTTTAAATGTAAACCTGACAGGCTCTTATCACCTATCGCCTCTCCTTCCCCTCCTAGAGCATGATCAGGGCTAGCATTATCAATCATTTTTAGTAGTCTGCAGGCTGCCATCCAAGCGTTTTTTATTATATCTGAGAGAGAATGTTGACTATGCCATATCGATTAAGCCCTTAGCCATGATCCGCACAAAGAAGTTCCTTCTGCCATCGTCACTTGAACGCGACAATGTTTCGTTGCATGCATGAAAATTTCATATTGAAAACAAATTGATGGCATCCGTTCATAAGTAATCCGAAGGACTTTAGGTTGATTAGCCACAATTATAGAGATACATATGAGAACTAGCTATTTGACATCGAAGAGGGATTTAACGCACACGAATTCACCACTAATCCGGTCCTCATCTTCTCTATAGTCAAGAAAATAACCCAAAGGATTTCCTAATCTCCTTTCCATCTCCTTATGCTAATAGGAAAACAGAACATCATGCACTCTATCCCACATTGTGAACCAGTAGAAATCATGTTCACGAGGCACTTTGTTCCTATCAAGTCGTTGGAAAACTAAGAGAGAAACCATCATAGCACCAAGGTCCCTTTGACAAAACAGCGTGCAAGGAGTTGATATTCTCAAATTCAAAAAGAAAAAGACGTTTTCCTACCAGCTTGGTTGTAAAATTGCCTTCCTGTTGCCAAGCCCTTGCTAGCGAAGCTTCTGTAGCTTTAATATCCGGCGGCTTAACAGTGAAGGATTTGCACAAGAGGTATCTATCTTTACAATCGTGGCACGGAAAGCTCCTCCAAGCCGCCTACATTCATCAGCTCACCCTCAACCTTTGTGAGAGCCAGGGTAGTGCAACACGCAGCAAGATCCTGAACCGTAACTTCCCAAAGGCTTTATCCATTAGTAGTATATGAGGCTGAGAAAGAAGGCATATCAAGATGAGAACGAGACCGGTGAATGATCGGATGGATGTTTAGGAGGTTGAACTGAGAAAACAAGGTGGATAAGATTGACTACCTAGGCGCATGCAAAAGCCATCATTAGAGATGGTAAAAGGCGGGGTAAGCAAAATGGCAATATGGGCAGGCATAGAAAGGGGTTATTCTCACGCCTATGGGAGTCGTCCGGTAACCCATCATATTTGAGTTGTTAATATATACAACTATGTAAAATAAAGTTGAAAAGATATTCAGGACCGTAAGAGTTAGTGGTATCACAATTGGGTAGAAGAGTCGACAATAAGATCTATATATATATATATATCAACAGTTTACCATACTATTTCTCCAACCAAAGCTATTGAGTCTTTTTAAAAGACCGGATAAACCATAATCATTCATCATAGCTGAAATACCCCGAACTTAAATATAGGGATTAAAATTAATCTAATACATATTTAAGGGCCTAATGGTACCTAATTAATACTGGTAAGGAAAAATAAATCCAAAAGAATAAATAAACTCTTAAAAGCGGAAAACGCTAAATAAGCGTTAAATAACCATAGGAGGTACGAGACCTCGGTTAAAGTATTATATGGATTCTGAAGGTTTAATAAAACCTAAATCATATATGGGAACAACTCCCGAAGAAAACGAATCCAAATAATGTATTAAAACGCTAATAGAGCTTTAACGCGCGTTTTTCGAGAAAACCCGAAAACGTGACTTTAAGTGGTCAAACGAACCCGTAAAAATTATAAATCATTAAATAATAATTATTAAGCATTTATGGGAGCTTAATAACCAATAAAAATAACGAAACGAGAAAATTCCGGAAAACGGGCCCGGTTAGTGAACAGTACCTAAACCGGGTAAAATAACGAGCGTTTTCTGTAAAAGATGAAAAACGCTCCAGCTAGTATTACTGTAAGGGGGCTGGTTTTTAAAGAGTCAAATAACTCCCTCACACACACATGTAACTAGCTAATTAAATAAGAGAGCCAAAAGCAAAAAGCAATAAAGTAAAAGAATTACTTTATGCCTTTCCTCTCACCTCACTCTCACAACTCACTCATCTCTCTCTTTCCTCTCCCCCTCCACCGATTTCTCCCTTCTCTCTCTCTGGTTTGGGTGATTTCATGGAGCTCCACAAGCCTCCCATGGCTTCTCCTCTTTCTCCACATGCTCTAGCTTCATTTGAACTCCAAAGGTAAAAATAACTACATATTTGAACTCCCCTCATCCTCCTCTATCATTCTCTCTTTTCAAAATTCGAAAAGGATGAGTTTCATCTCCATGGGTTTTCCCCATTTGAAGAGAAAAGCACACCAATATGGAGCTTGGAGTCTCCTCTTTCCAACAAGGTAAAAATCTACATGAAAAACTCATGTTTTCTTCACCTTCCTTCATAACCGATTTTTGCCCCAATTGTAATGCTCTATTTTTCTCTCTCTTTGGAGCATAATAACAACCTTGCAATGGTGGTGGATTCACCTTCTTGAACCAAGGGCTAAAACCCCTTCTAAAACTCTCAAAGGTAAACCCTAGAAATTTCATTTCAAACACTTCAATGAATTGGCATTAATTTAAGGGTTAGTATATTAATTGTAGTGTTTTGTGTTCATTGGGTGATGGGAATGGAGTTTGGCAACTCCATTCCCCACATGGCCGATTTGGGCAAGAAAGGAAGAAGGAGGAGAAATGAGAAAGAAAGAAGGAATTATAAGCTCAAGGTAAGAGCTCTTTACTAATGTTAAATTTTAGCGCATTAGAGTAATGGGAATGGGTAAACCAATCTAAAGAACCCAAATAATATATTAGTAATGTAATTGTGGAAGTTTGAGTAATTGTGCAATAGTATGTGAATTGTAGGCCTTGGAGCCAAATGGTTGTGTATGAGTATTATTATTGATGTTTGATGGAGTGTTGGTGTATTGGGATGGATTTATATTTGCTTAATTGGTGGTAGGACCCTTGTATGGGTGTGGCTAGTTTAGGAATGAATTTGGTGAGAAGTGGTATGTGTGGCCAAGTAAGAAAAGTAGATGAACTATGGCCAAATTTTGGTAGGAATATGTACATGTATGGATGATTTGGTGAATGGGAAAACCAAGGTGTGTATTGGAGGTAGTAGAGATATTTAATGACCATGGAATGGTGTCTGAAATATGGGAATAATAGGGTATAAAATCTGTAGCAAGAGGTGTTGGATTTGCCTTGGAGGAACTAGGAAGAACTAGAGTATAAGACTTGGTAAAATGAATGTTGGACTTGGGTATAGATGGTGCAATTGCTTAGAAATGAATTGGCATGGTAAGGTAATGTACTTGGAATGCAAGGAATGGCATTGGTTGAGAAAGTATTGGATGGTAATGTTGAGTTTAAAAATCTGTAGCATGAGTAAAACAAAAACTGTTACAAGTGTTGGAAAAGAAGTTAGGTAATTGTGTATGTTGATTGATGGATTAAGAAATGGGATTGGGGGATGAGTTAAGGCATTTTAGGAAGCCTAAATGGTGCTAAATCATGTGGGATTACATGTAGGAAGATTGGGGAAGCAATGAGTAAAGTTTAGGACTGAAAACAGAAATAAAAATGCAATTACAGACTGGACCGACCTTGGGACCGAACTTGCAAGGTCGGTCGGGCCCAGATTTACAAAGACGGGAAAGCTTCTGGAATTGACCGAACTTGCGACCGGACTTGCAAGTTCGGTCGGACCAGAAAATTCTCCCGCCTGTAACCTACTGGAATGGACCGACCTTGCGACCGGACTTGCAAGGTCGGTCGACTAAAAAATTTCCCGTCTTGTAAGCTACTGGAATGGACCGACCTTGCGACCGGACTTGCAAGGTCGGTCGGGCTAAAAATTTCATCAGGTAACTTACTGGAATGGACCAACCTTGGGACCGGACTTGCAAGGTCGGTCGGCCCTGTAATTTTTCTAGCGTATTACCCTACTGACTTCGACCGACCTTGGGGCCGACCCTGGGTAAGGTCGGTCGAGTCAAAACTTACAAAAAAAAACTATAAGATTATGATAAGTATATATATGTATATATATGTATACCACCTATACATTTGTACATATATATGTAAGTAAACCATTGTTAAGTAATTAAAAGTAAGTAAATAAAATGTAAGTATAGGAATGTAAAGACTTAGAAAGTAAGAGTTGAGAAGCGTAAGGATAAACGAATTAAATTAATGATAGTTAGATTAATTGTTCGATTGTATGTAAATTATAGGATTTGAATTGTGAATACCGGAGGAACGTTGGGATACAAGTACAACGGTGAAAGGTATGATTTCTTCATGCCATGTATCCTAATCTGGTTACCCCGATTTGTGTGCTTATATGACCACCTAATAAGATAAATGCATGAATCGGATTATATTGCACTTACTTGTGCTTGTTTACATTGTTCTCGATATTTGTCTTGAACAATAGTTTGTATAATTCATGAAATATATGAATGATGATGATGTGTAATTGTACCTTGTAGTGTACTCGTATATTGTATTGTATTTGTAAGGATGTGTATATGAATAATGTATTTGTGTATGTGGTTGGATGTTGACTTCTACTAATTCCTAACTACCTAACTCCTAACTTAAGTGAGTAAACTGGAATGATTAGAAGTCCGATACAGCTTCGGCCACGCGTGAGGATGCGGAGTCACAAGAGGTTGGCTGCAATTCCTGACTCTTAAGCTGGTCCGCGGCCCAAACCCCTTAAATGGGTAGCATCCCGGATTGGTGAGTCAAGTAAATCCCGGTGGTGGGACGGAGTAGTCCCCGGGCCGGAGGTCCCGACGACTTAACATGAGTAAGAGTAAGAGTAAGTAAGTATGTATGAGTATGAGTATGAGTATGAGTATGTATGCGTATGTATGAAGTAACGAGTAAAAGAGTAATCTCCACCCGATTAACCCAGTTGGACCAATGAAGCTAACAAGAACTGTACTTTGTGTATGTAATGAGTATGTGTATTCGGAAGGAGGTAAGTATGTATTGAATGGTTATATCGTATTCCTTGTATGTAATGAATTGTATGTATGTATGCTTGCGTGAGTATTATTGTATTGTGTATAAGAGCATGTATGCATGTATGTTTGAATGAAAATGAACTGCATGTATTCGACCAAGTGGTCGGCGTACCCTCACTAGTACGCGGGGTATGTGGTTATCATGCGCAGCGCACGCTGACCCCCTAGGGGGAACGTTTTTAGTGTGCAGGTACCCGGAGCGGATGTGGTCAGGGTAAGAGACCGGTGGCACACCCTTGTACTTAGAAAGTAAGTAGTTGTGAGGAATGGGTAAATGTAGACTCTTAGTGAGTATGTATGAACTTGGGAGAGATATTATAATTGTATAAGGATCCTAGTATACTCGGTTAAGTATATTGTATTGTGTGGATTGTGGAGGAGTAAGTATTGAATGGAGCATTGTTGTATTTGATTGATGAATGGAGTATGTATTATAGATGTGTAGCACTCGGGATTCCGGTCCATCAGACCGATGCTGTATGTAGAAGTAGTAGCCTTGTTAGTCACGTGGGTGACTAACGGCTTTGTATCACCCACTGTATGTAAGTATGTATCCGCTGCGTGTATCTGATGTGTAAGGAGATTGGACGGTAATCATTGTATTAATGGTAGGGGTGTTACAAAAAGTGGTATCAGAGCGAAGTATCGCTCTGATGACTGGAAATACCGAGTTTAGGAATACCGAGTTAGGAATTAGAAGCTTAGGGCTAAGGGATGAGTGTTAGCATTAGAGATATGCTGGTTAGGAACTACCGGTGAGTACCGGATACCTACAATACCAGTCCCGCCCGCCGCAAACCCCACTGTATAACTTGGGAAAGGACGCTAGAGAGAAGAAAATTTTTCTCATACTCGGGGAAACCCGATCTGGCAGTTGTGAAGCAATCACACAGTAACAGGAATCGACATATGGTAGATTCCAGGAATTTGAAAGTCCCGGAGATGGATCCCGGTTGGACAACAATACCCGCACTTAATGGCGGAAGAATGAGAACTCCAACCATAAGGAGACTACAACATGCAACAACATGGGGAGACGTGTTTAGCAGTCGCTAAACCTGGCTAACCAACCAGCAGCAGGAAAAGGAGCACTAAGCGTGCAACGACGCGGAAAAGGGGGAGTAATAACAAAACCCGAGACACAATTCTGCGGGATAGTAATACTTGAATAATACCACCAACGGTACGCTAGCTAACAAAGGACATAGTCAGAAGCGGTTAACTCCAAACTACAACGCCATTAAGGTTGCAATACCTTGCCAATATAGCTCAGACAACTACGAGAACAACCGTGAGATATAATCCAATAGGACTACAAGAGTAGTGCCTAAACGAGGTAGGCTCAGTAACCACCACAAATGTGTGGGAACGAGTCACAAGGAACAACACTAAACCAAATAGAACGGGAATCTCCACGGAATGGAGAAGTACCCAGATCTACGACAGCCACGTCTAGACCACCAAGAAGCTACTAAAAGATGGAGTATACCAATTATAGATCAATAATCAAGGAAAGAGTCAACACGACTAACAAATACGAGTGGAAACAGTACCGTGATCGGTATATGATTACTCAAAAACCGCCAGTACCACGCACTTGCCACGGCAAGTGCAGTAAGGAAAAGAATATGTGAAGGAACACTGACACGTCCCAAGTGCATAGTAATGTACGAAGACAGTAACGAAACAACCACAGGATCATACACCCTAACAACAAGACGTATGGAACCTGGGGAAGGCTTAACGGCCCGACCACGGTACGTAGTACATACCAGTCAGCGAGAGGCTAGACTTGGTCAAGACCTCAAACATGGCTATGCCATGAGAGATTTCTTTTAACACCGAACCATTGTTTTTAAAACCAAACTCTCCTTTCAAACCACAACTTTCTTTAAAACCTTGGATTTTAAAACCAAACCAACATAATTAAGGTGAGTATCAAAGAATGATACAAGAGGAGTTGACAATAGAATACTTCACCTAGGCGTGTGACGAACACTACGAGTGTACCCAATTACGGAATGTGGGACAACCGCACTCCGAAGGAGCTTGCGGGCCTGACATATAGTTGGGTAAGTGGTAACGTATCAACATGGTACCCCACGTATGTATACATGTAGTGTACGAAACACGGGAAATAGTCAACTCCGTTCTACGGACCATGAGTAAATTTTAACCAGAACGACTGGACACCGCAGACAATCAAGGAGAAGGAAACTCAGTTAAGGAACAAGTGTAAGGAACTCAGAGAATACATCTGAAGATAAGGAATGAAGACTGAGAAGTGCAAGAAGCACAGATTAGTAAGTATAGACATTGGATATGTCTCGAGGACACCAAACAAATACGTGATAGCTGGAAGGTATACCCAGCCTAAACACAGTAAGGCAGTTGCCTAACGTGAACACCACAATGCTCAACAAACGGGACAGAACTCCCAAGAGCAATCACAAGATTACTACGAAGCACAATCCATAATCGGAGAGGATATTTAAACCTAGTCTCAAGCACTGGGAGCAAGTACAGACGGTCTACCCAACGACAGGAGACGTTATAACCCAAAAGGGGAATAACTTAACTACAATACCGCAAGGCGGTATAATGATAACATATCGTAAACATTTGCCGGATGTAACGGCATAATCTAACAACACCGAGGAGCAATCCTTGAGGGTGACTGGATTAACAACAGTCAAACAAAGCGTCAAGACAAGAATACAGGAGCTGGAACGAGCACTCGGTTAAGACACCGAAGGGATTTCACTTGACAGGAAATACCCTAGTCTACAAAGGCACTGATCAGCACCAGATTGCCTAAGAGTCTCCTATGAACGGAAGCGTGATGTCACGACTTACCACGGAGCCCAGCAATACCTCCAACCTATGGGGTATACATGGAGTGGAAACATGTACAAGCAACTTGCAAGGAGCATAGCTCGCAACAATAAGGCTCAGAAACCGTAAACCAAATACGTTATACAAACTTAAATGGTTGCAAACCTGCACCAGTTATTAGCAAGATGTACGAGAGGTATTGCCTCATATGACAAGAAATCAACAACTGGACCATCAATTCAAACCCAACCTTATGAGTGGCTTGAACTGATGGCTATCTCAATGTCACTGTCACTAGAGCATCAGCCTAGTATATAGTTGACGGAGTTCTTAATTACCGCCATGCCTTCTGTAGCAATGGTAGCACAGAGGCATAAGAATCATGATAATGCCAACATTGGCCTAGTCCACACTTGGACACTACGAGAAACCCAAGGGAAGGTACCCCTCGTTAACCGAAGACCACCAATGCGGTGATGATGTGAACCTTAAAAAAGGCTTCCATCTACTATAACAATAAAGCCCACGCAATAGATATTGCCAAGGGGCGATGGAATAAGGAAATGAGATTTCCAAACCATTACGACTTAAAGGAGTAAGCATACTCCATATACACCCAAACATGTGGTGGACCATTGCGTAAACACCAACATAGCAAACCTTGTTATTAGACCTATGAGTGGAGACAAACCCCTCAACAAGAACTTTCATTTATCAGTAATAGAATACTCTCAATTGGAGAACGGGACCAGAAAACCCTTGAAGTTTCTTGGGATGTCCTGGTGAGGTACATACAAAAGTAAAACTACACAGCGGGAGCCTATAACCGATGCTCAGCACTAGGAAGATGATAGTGGTCAAAAGCAATCAACGTGTGTGCACATTGCACACCATGAATGACCAACGCTCAAGAGAGCTTGTAACTCGATAAACCACTTCATCCTTGGTCAACCAAGATACTTGGTGAGTTGTATCATAAATGATGACGGAATGTGAGGTAAGCTAACCTACACATGAAACCTAAAATGGAACAACATCTCCACATTGGGAAGATATTAATATTGTGGTATGCTACGACAACCGTCATACACACGAACATTGGGAACCCCAGGGTACTCATACCATAAGGGAATGGTGCCAATGACAATGAGTAAAGAGAAACTATCACAGTAACAGAAACAGTAAAAACGATGTTGTATAATGAGTAAGAATACGGTGCGCAACAAGCGACCGATATGAGGAAGTAGCAGATAATGACACGGAGTATAAATACGAGATGACAGGCAGAAATATTCTTTCCTATCACATAAGTGACTTACTGTCAAGCGTTTACGCCTCTGCACTCTGTATGACTGAGTGTTTTGGCATTGCACTTGTTCAACTAAGGATCTAATGAGATGGCTAGGGATATGGAGAATGTAAACCGTAGTAAATCTTTCCTTTCACCACGAACATGGCACTAGCCAATTGAGCAAGATTAGCAACAAACCGTGCGGCCTAAGGCCAAAGAAGCACGAAGAGTGTACAACACACTAACAATCACAAGATGTGAATTCCATTGGAGTAAAAGGTGAAAGGAGACATATCAAAGTCACTAGGACCGACGCATAGAAATGCAAGGTCATACAAGTAAAGAACACTTGTACTCAACCAGAAGAACTGGTATGATTTAGAAGCTAGTGACAACAGAGGAAGCACTACAGTTAAGTGGTGACTTAACCTCGCCTGACAATAAGTCGGAGGAACTTAACGAATAATCGTAGAAGCATGAATAGCATGTGCAGAAGATTACCAGAGAGCTGGTTATAAATCTTAAACTCATTGAGTCCAAACACGGTGAAAGAATACCGCATTTGTTTAGTAAACCTTATTCCCATAATAGACGGATAAGAAGGTGATGTATAGCACATTAAGGATAACAAGAAGGGTGAATAACCCGAGTATCAGGGTCACGCAGCAGAAGCTAGTGGGCCCTAGCTAGGAGATAATATACCTAGTAAGTATAGCAAAATGGCTATTAATGCCTTGAAGCCTAATAGGCTAGAACCGAATTAATGACGAGTTAAATAAACTCATATAGAAGTCCTTGGTGCAAAGACTATACCATTGGTATGGTTAAGATCCCTTTGACCAGAGCATATTGTATAGTATACGGTAGTGAAGCTAACTGCTTCAGTTTCCCCAGACTGATTAAACCAAAGTTTAATAATAATAAAATATGGTAGATTACGTGGGCGTAATCCCTTTTAAGAGGGGTAGAGCGAAAACCGCTTAATGTAAGTTTTGTGAATAAAACACATAAACCATAATGCGCATAGCACAATGAGAACGAAATTGATGATTGATACCATGTTAAATAAACATAAGTACTCATTCATATTGTAATTATGGTAACTAGGCATTAGACATGCAAATACCATAGGAGGAATACACCCATCTTGTAACACCAATGTAAGAGTATTAGTAAAAGAAAAGTAATGAGTAGTGGACGGAGCTCCACAAGTATTGTAGCCTTTGAAGAAGTAGTACGAAATGAATGAGGATAGTAAATGAATGAAGTTTATGAGTAGTGGAATCGTAAGTAAAATATTTGAAGCAATTGAAGTCAACTAAATCTTATAAGTATAGTATTCCTTAGTTAGAATATTGGAGATGATGGTGAGTAATGGATGGAAGTAGTGAAGGTTGATGAAATGAGCATTAGGATTGAACCATGGAGTAAAGCATTTAGGAAGTAGAGTGAGGACGATTGATGGACGGATTCCATCCTTTGGAGATGTATGAATTCGTAATTACGACTAGAAAGAGTAAAAAGATAGAAAATGAAAACAATTAAATTATTTGGTTGGTTGAATCTGATGTGGGAAGTCGAACTTGATCCTGATCAGATCAAGGGAAACCGAACACAAATTGGAGTGGAAGGATAGTTCAACACTGGTGCTGATCACACCAGGGTCGAATGATTCTTGAAGCCCCTCAAGTGGTCACAAGAATCACACATAGGATAGAAGTGATGGATATAAATTGGAATTCGGAGTTGTGTGTTTTAGAAATTACTAATTAGTAGTATTGAAAAGATTTTCTTAGACTGAGAATAAGGATTTGTTAGAAACTTATACCGGAGAAGATATGGTGTAACATGTTGTATTATTCCAAGGGCAGCAGGACATAAAGGAGTCCTGTGTCTAGATGACCTGAGTGCCTGCGGGATTGTATGTCTATTGCATTGCTTGGGAATAGCTTTGCATTGTATGTATGTATAAATTGGTAATGAGGAACCGGATGGTCGGTGGTAATGCGGATTGGAGTCATGTGCATTAGTATGACATGGTATGGTATAGTATGTAGGAACCTTGAGTGACGGATTTGGGATTGGTAAGGAGGAAGAACGCATGGCTTTGGCATTAGATGAGTATGGATGAGTAAGTATAGTAATCCCATGACCTCGAGCAACTTTGAGGACAAAGTTCTTAAGGGGGGTAGATTGAAATACCCCGAACTTAAATATAGGGATTAAAATTAATCTAATACGTATTTAAGGGTCTAATGGTACCTAATTATTACTGGTAAGGAAAAATAAATCCAAAAGAATAAATAAACTCTTAAAAGCGGAAAACGCTAAATAAGCGTTAAATAACCATAGGAGGTACGAGACCTCGGTTAGAGTATTATATGGATTCTGAAGGTTTAATAAGACCTAAATCATATATGGGAACAACTCCCGAAGAAAACGAATCCAAATAATGTATTAAAACGCTAATAGAGCTTTAACGCGTGTTTTTTGAGAAAACCCGAAAACGTGACTTTAAGTGGTCAAACGAACCCGTAAAAATTATAAATCATTAAATAATAATTATTAAGCATTTATGGGAGCTTAATAACCAATAAAAATAACGAAACGAGAAAATTCCAGAAAACGGGCCTGGTTAGTGAACAGTACCTAAACCGGGTAAAATAACGAGCGTTTTCTGTAAAAGACGAAAAACGCTCCAGCTAGTATTACTGTAAGGGGGCCGGTTTTTAAAGAGTCAAATAACTCCCTCACACACACATGTAACTAGCTAATTAAATAAGAGAGCCAAAAGCAAAAAGCAATAAAGTAAAAGAATTACTTTATGCCTTTCCTCTCACCTCACTCTCACAACTCACTCATCTCTCTCTTTCCTCTCCCCTCCACCGATTTCTCCCTTATCTCTCTCTGGTTTGGGTGATTTCATGGAGCTCCACAAGCCTCCCATGGCTTCTTCTCTTTCTCCACATGTTCTAGTTTCATTTGAACTCCAAAGGTAAAAATAACTACAAATTTGAACTCCCCTCATCCTCCGCTATCATTCTCTCTTTTCAAAATTCGAAAAGGATGAGTTTCATCTCCATGGGTTTTCCCCATTTGAAGAAAAAAGCACACCATTATGGAGCTTGGAGTCTCCTCTTTCCAACAAGGTAAAAATCTACATGAAAAACTCATGTTTTCTTCACCTTCCTTCATAACCGATTTTTGCCCCAATTGTAATGCTCTATTTTTCTCTCTCTTTGGAGCATAATATTAACCTTGCAATGGTGGTGGATTCACCTTCTTGAACCAAGGGCTAAAACCCCTTCTAAAACTCTCAAAAGGTAAACCCTAGAAATTTCATTTCAAACACTTCATTGAATTGGCATTAATTTAAGGGTTAGTATATTAATTGTAGTGTTTTGTGTTCATTGGGTGATGGGAATGGAGTTTGGAAACTCCATTCCCCACATGGCCGATTTGGGCAGAAAGAAAGGAAGAAGGAGGAGAAATGAGAAAGAAAGAAGGAATTATAAGCTCAAGGTAAGAGCTCTTTACTAATGTTAAATTTTAGCGCATTAGAGTAATGGGAATGGTTAAACCAATCTAAAGAACCCAAATAATGTATTAGTAATGTAATTGTGGAAGTTTGAGTAATTGTGCAATAATATGTGAATTATAGGCCTTGGAGCCAAATGGTTGTGTATGCGTATTAGTATTGATGTTTGATGGAGTGTTGGTGTATTGGGATGGATTTATATTTGCTTAATTGCTGGTAGGACCCTTGTATGGGTGTGGCTAGTTTAGGAATGAATTTGGTGAGAAGTGGTATGTGTGGCCAAGTAAGAAAAGTAGATGAACTATGGCCAAATTTTGGTAGGAATATGTACATGTATGGATGACTTGGTGAATGGGAAAACCAAGGTGTGTATTGGAGGTAGTAGAGATATTTAGTGACCATGGAATGGTGTCTGAAATATGGGAATAATAGGGTATAAAATCTGTAGCAAGAGGTGTTGGATTTGCCTTGGAGGAACTAGGAAGAACTAGAGTATAAGACTTGGTAAAATGAATGTTGGACTTGGGTATAGATGGTGCAATTGCTTAGAAATGAATTGGCATGGTAAGGTAATGTACTTGGAATGCAAGGAATGGCATTGGTTGAGAAAGTATTGGATGGTAATGTTGAGTTTAAAAATCTGTAGCATGAGTAAAACAAAAACTGTTATAAGTGTTGGAAAAGAAGTTAGGTAATTGTGTAAGTTGATTGATGGATTAAGAAATGGTATTGGGGGATGAGTTAAGGCATTTTAGGAAGCCTAAATGGTGCTAAAACATGTGGGATTACATGTAGGAAGATTGGGGAAGCAATGGGTAAAGTTTAGGACTGAAAACAGAAATAAAAATGCAATTACTGGACTGGACCGACCTTGGGACCGAACTTGCAAGGTCGGTGGGGCCCAGATTTACAAAGACGGGAAAGCTTCTGGAATGGACCGGACTTGCAAGTTCAGTCGGACCAGAAAATTCTCCCGTCTGTAACCTACTGGAATGGACCGACCTTGCGACCGGACTTGCAAGGTCGGTCGACTCAAACATTTCCCGTCTTGTAAGCTACTGGAATGGACCGACCTTGCGACCGGACTTGCAAGGTCGGTCGGGCTAAAAATTTCATCAGGTAACATACTGGAATGGACCGACCTTGGGACCGGACTTGCAAGGTCGGTCAGCCCTGTAATTTTTCCAGCGTATTACCCTACTAACTTGACCGACCTTGGGATCGACCCTGGGTAAGGTCGGTCGAGTCAAAACTTACAAAAAAAAAAACTATAAGATTATGATAAGTATATATATGTATACCACCTATACATATGTACATATATATGTAAGTAAACCATTGTTAAGTAATTAAAAGTAAGTAAATAAAATGTAAGTATAGGAATGTAAAGACTTAGAAAGTAAGAGTTGAGAAGCGTAAGGATAAACGAATTAAATTAATGATAGTTAGATTAATTGTTCGATTGTATGTAAATTATAGGATTTGAATTGTGAATACCGGAGGAACGTTGGGATACAAGTACAACGGTGAAAGGTATGATTTCTTCATGCCCTGTATCCTAATCTGGTTACCCCGATTTGTGTGCTTATATGACCACCTAATAAGATAAATGCATGAATCGGATTATATTGCACTTACTTGTGCTTGTTTACATTGTTCTCGATATTTGTCTTGAACAATAGTTTGTATAATTCATGAAATATATGAATGATGATGATGTATAATTGTACCTTGTAGTGTACTCGTATATTGTATTGTATTTGTAAGGATGTGTATATGAATAATGTATTTGTGTATGTGGTTGGATGTTGACTTCTACTAATTCCTAACTACCTAACTCCTAACTTAAGTGAGTAAACTGGAATGAGTAGAAGTCCGATATAGCTTCGGCCACGCGTGAGGATGGGAGTCACAAGAGGTTGGCGCAATTCCTGACTTTAAAGCTGGTCGCGGCCCAAACCCCTTAAATGGGTAGCATCCCGGATTGTGAGTCAAGCAAATCCGGTGGTGGGACGGAGTAGTCCCCGGGCCGGAGGTCCCGACGACTTAACATGAGTAAGAGTAAGAGTAAGTAAGTATGTATGAGTATGAGTATGAGTATGTATGCGTATGTATGAAGTAACGAGTAAAAGAGTAATCTCCACCCGATTAACCCGGGTGGACCAATGAAGCTAACAAGAACTGTACTTTGTGTATGTAATGAGTATGTGTATTCGGAAGGAGGTAAGTATGTATTGGATGGTTATATCGTATTCCTTGTATGTAATGAATTGTATGTATGTATGATTGCGTGAGTATTATTGTATTGTGTATAAGAGCATGTATGCATGTATGTTTGAATGAAAATGAACTGCATGTATTCGACCAAGTGGTCGGCGTACCCTCACTAGTACGCGGGGTATGCAGTTATCATGCGCAGCGCAAGCTGACCCCCTAGGGGGAACGTTTTTAGTGTGCAGGTACCCGGAGGGGATATGGTCAGGGTAAGAGACCGGCGGCACACCCTTGTACTTAGAAAGTAAGTAGTTGTGAGGAATGGGTAAATGTAGACTCTTAGTGAGTATGTATGAACTTGGGAGATATTATAATTGTATAAGGATCCTAGTAGACTCGGTTAAGTATATTGTATTGTGTGGATTGTGGAGGAGTAAGTATTGAATGGAGCATTGTTGTATTTGATTGATGAATGGAGTATGTATTATAGATGTGTAGCACTCGGGATTCCGGTCCATCAGACCGATGCTGTATGTAGAAGTAGTAGCCTTGTTAGTCACGTGGGTGACTAACGGCATTGTATCACCCACTGTATGTAAGTATGTATCCGCTGCGTGTATCTGATGTGTAAGGAGATTGGACGGTAATCATTGTATTAATGGTAGGGGTGTTACAAAAAGTGGTATCAGAGCGAAGTATCGCTCTGATGACTGGAAATACCGAGTTAGGAATTAGAAGCTTAGGGCTAAGGGCTGAGTGTTAGCATTAGAGATATGCTGGCTAGGAACTACCGGTGAGTACCGGATACCTACAATACAAGTCCCGCCCGCCGCAAACCCCACTGTATAACTTGGGAAAGGACGCCAGAGAGAAGAAAAGTTTTCTCATACTCGGGGAAACCCGATCTGGCAGTTGTGAAGCAATCACACAGTAACAGGAATCGACATATGGTAGATTCCAGGAATTTGGAAGTCCCGGAGATGGATCCCGGTTGGACAACAATACCCGCACTTAATGACGGAAGAATGAGAACTCCAACCATAAGGAGACTACAACATGGGGCGACGTGCTTAGCAGTCGCTAAACCTGGCTAACCAACCAGCAGCAGGAAAAGGAGCACTAAGCGTGCAACGACGCGGAAAAGTGGGAGTAATAACAAAACCCGAGACATAAGTCTGCGGGATAGTAATACTTGAATAATACCACCAACGGTACGCTAGCTGACTAAGGACATAGTCAGAAGCGGTTAACTCCAAACTACAACGCCATTAAGGTTACAATACTGGCCAATATAGCTCAGACAACTACGAGAACAACCGAGATATAATCCAATAGGACTACAAGAGTAGTGCCTAAACGAGGTAGGCTTAGTAACCACCACAAATGTGTGGGAACGAGTCACAAGGAACAACACTAAACCAAATAGAACGGGAATCTCCACGGAATGGAGAAGTACCCAGATCTACGACAACCACGTCTAGACCACCAAGAAGCTACTAAAAGATGGAGTATACCAATTATAGATCAATAAGATCAAGGAAAGAGTCAACACGACTAACAAATACGAGTGGAAACAGTACCATGATCGGTATATGATTACTCAAAAACCGCCAGTACCACGCACTTGCCACGGCAAGTGCAGTAAGGAAAAGAATATGTGAAGGAACACTGACACGTCCCAAGTGCGTAGTAATGTACGAAGACAGTAACGAAACAACCACAGGATCATACACCCTAACAACAAGATGTATGGAACCTGGGGAAGGCTTAACGGCCTGACCATGGTACCTAGTACATACCAGTCAGCGAGAGGCTAGACTTGGTTAAGACCTCAAACATGGCTATGCCATGAGAGATTTCTTTTAACACCAAACCATTGTTTTTAAAACCAAACTCTCCTTTCAAACCACAACTTTCTTTAAAACCTTGGATTTTAAAACCAAACCAACAGAATTAGGTGAGTATCAAAGAATGATACTAGAGGAGTTGACAATAGAATACTTCACCTAGGCGTGTGACGAACACTACGAGTGTACCCAATTACGGAATGTGGGACAACCGCACTCCGAAGGAGCTTGCGGGCCTGACATATAGTTGGGTAAGTGGTAACGTATCAACATGGTACCCCACGTATGTATGCATGTAGTGTACGAAACACGGGAAGTAGTCAACTCCGTTCTACGGACCATGAGTAAATTTTAACCAGAACGACTGGACACCGCAGACAATCAAGGAGAAGGAAACTCAGTTAAGGAACAAGTGTAAGGAACTCAGAGAATACATCTGAAGATAAGGAATGAAGACTGAGAAGTGCAAGAAGCACAGATTAGTAAGTATAGACATTGGATATGTCTCGAGGACACCAAACAAATACGTGATAGCTGGAAGGTATACCCAGCCTAAACACAGTAAGACAGTTGCCTAACGTGAACACCACAATGCTCAACAAACGGGACAGAACTCCCAAGAGCAATCACAATATTACTACGAAGCACAATCCATAATCGGAGAGGATATTTAAACCTAGTCTCAAGCACTGGGAGCAAGTACAGACGGTCTACCCAACGACAGGAGACGTTATAACCCAAAAGGGGAATAACTTAACTACAATACCGCAAGGCGGTATAAGGATAACATATCGTAAACATTAGCCGGATGTAACGGCACAATATAACAACACCCAGGAGCAATCCTTGAGGGTGACTGGATTAACAACAGTCAAACAAAGCGTCAAGACAAGAATACAGGAGCTGGAACGAGCACTCGGTTAAGACACCGAAGGGATTTCACTTGACAGGAAATACCCTAGTCTACAAAGGCACTGATCAGCACCAGATTGCCTAAGAGTCTCCTATGAACGGAAGCATGATGTCACGACTTACCACGGAGCCCAGCAATACCTCCAACCTATGGGGTATACATGGAGTGGAAACACGTACAAGCAGCTTGCAAGGAGCATAGCTCGCAGCAATAAGGCTCAAAAACCGTATACCAAATACGTTATACAAACTTAATTGGTTGCAAACCTGCACCAGTTATTAGCAAGACATACGAGAGGTATTGCCTCATACGACAAGAAATCAACAGCTGGACCATCAATTCAAACCCAACCTTATGAGTGGCTTGAACTGATGGCTATCTCAATGTCACTGTCACTAGAGCATCAGCCTAGTATACAGTTGACGGAGTTCTTAATTACCGCCATGCCTTCTGTATCAATGGTAGCACAGAGGCATAAGAATCATGATAATGCCAACATTGGCCTAGTCCACACTTGGACCCTACGAGAAACCCAAGGGAAGGTACCCCTCGTTAACCGAAGACCACCAATGTGGTGATGATGTGAACCTTAGAAAAGGCTTCCATCTACTATAACAATAAAGCCCACGCAATAGATATTGCCAAGGGGCGATGGAATAAGGAAATGAGATTTCCAAACCATTACGACTTAAAGGAGTAAGCATACTCCATATACACCCAAACATGTGGTGGACCATTGCGTAAACACCAACATAGCAAACCTTGTTATTAGACCTATGAGTGGAGACAAACCCCTCAACAAGAACTTTCATTTATCAGTAATAGAATACTCTCAATTGGAGAACGGGACCAGAAAACCCTTGAAGTTTCTTGGGATGTCCTGGTGAGGTACATACAAAAGTAAAACTACACAGTGGGAGCCTATAACCGATGCTCGGCACTAGGAAGATGATAGTGGTCAAAAGCAATCAACGTGTGTGCACATTGCACACCATGAATGACCAACGCTCAAGAGAGCTTGTAACTCGATAAACCACTTCTTCCTCGGTCAACCAAGATACTTGGTGAGTTGTATCATAAATGATGACGGAATGTGAGGTAAGCTAACCTACACACGAAACCTAAAATGGAAGAACATCTCCACATTGGGAAGATATTAATATTGTGGTATGCTACGAAAACCGTCATACACACGAACATTGGGAACCCCAGGGTACTCATACCATAAGGGAATGGTGCCAATGACAATGGCAATGAGTAAAGAGAAACTATCACAGTAACAGAAACAGTAAAAACGATGTTGTATAATGAGTAAGAATACGGTGCGCAACAAGCGACCGATATGAGGAAGTAGCAGATAATGACACGGAGTATAAATACGAGATGACAGGCAGAAATAATCTTTCTTATCACATAAGTGTCTTACTGTCAAGCGTTTACGCCTCTGCACTCTGTATGACTGAGTGTTTTGGTATTGCACTTGTTCAGCTAAGGATCTAATGAGATGGCTAGGGATACGGAGAATGTAAACCGTAGTAAATCTTTCCTTTCACCACGAACATGGCACTAGCCAATTGAGCAAGCTTAGCAACAAACCGTGCGGCCTAAGGCCAAAGAAGCACGAAGAGTGTACAACACACTAACAATCACAAGATGTGAATTCCATTGGAGTAAAAGGTGAAAGGATACATATCAAAGTCACTAGGACCGATGCATAGAAATGCAAGGTCATACAAGTAAAGAACACTTGTACTGAACCAGAAGAACTGGTATGATTTAGAAGCTAGTGACAACAGAGGAAGCACTACAGTTAAGTGGTGACTTAACCTCGCCTGACAATAAGTCGGAGGAACTTAACGAATAATCGTAGAAGCACAAATAGCATGTGCAGAAGATTACCAGAGAGCTGGTTATAAATCTTAAACTCATTGAGTCCAAACACGGTGAAAGAATACCGCATTTGTTTAGTAAACCTTATTCCCATAATAGACGGATAAGAAGGTGATGTATAGCACATTAAGGATAACAAGAAGGGTGAATAACCCGAGTATCAGGGTCGCGCAGCAGAAGCTAGTGGGCCCTAGCTAGGAGATAATATACCTAGTAAGTATAGCAAAATGGCTATTAATGCCTTGAAGCCTAATAGGCTAGAACCGAATTAATGATGAGTTAAATAAACTCATATAGAAGTCCTTGGTGCAAAGACTAAACCATTGGTATGGTTAAGATCCCTTTGACCAGAGCATATTGTATAGTATACGGTAGTGAAGCTAAACGCTTCAGTTTGCCCAGACTGATTAAACCAAAGTTTAATAATAATAAAATATGGTAGATTACGTGGGCGTAATCCCTTTTAAGGGGGGTAGAGCGAAAACCGCTTAATGTAAGTTTTGTGAATAAAACACATAAACCATAATGTGCATAGCACAATGAGAACCAAATTGATGATTGATACCATGTTAAATAACATAAGTACTCATTCATATTGTAATTATGGTAACTAGGCATTAGACATGCAAATCCATAGGAGGAATACACCCATCTTGTAACACCAATGTAAGAGTATTAGTAAAAGAAAAGTAATAGTAGTGGACGGAGCTCCACAAGTATTGTAGCCTTTGAAGAAGTAGTACGAAATGAATGAGGATAGTAGATGAATGAAGTTTATGAGTAGTGGAATCGTAAGTAAATATTTGAAGCAATTGAAGTCAACAAATCTTATTAAATCTTATTCCTTAGTTAGAATATTGGAGATGATGGTGACTAATGGATGGAAGTAGTGAAGGTTGATGAAATGAGCATTAGGATTGAACCATGGAGTAAAGCATTTGAGAAGTAGAGTGAGGACGATTGATGGACGGATTCCATCCTTTGGAGATGTATGAATTCGTAATTACGACTAGAAAGAGTAAAAAGATAGAAAATGAAAACAATTAAATTATTTGGTTGGTTGAATCTGATGTGGGAAGTCGAACTTGATCCTGATCAGATCAAGGGAAACCGAACACAAATTGGAGTGGAAGGATAGTTCAACACTGGTGCTGATCACACCAGGGTCGAATGATTCTTGAAGCTCCCCTCAAGTGGTCACAAGAATCACACATAGGATAGAAGTGATGGATATAAATTGGAATTCGGAGTTGTGTGTTTTAGAAATTACTAATTAGTAGTATTGAAAAGATTGTCTTAGACATGAGAATAAGGATTTGTTAGAAACTTATACCGGAGAAGATTATGGTGTAACATGTTGTATTATTCCAAGGGCAGCAGGACATAAAGGAGTCCTGTGTCTAGATGACCTGAGTGCCTGCGGGATTGTATGTCTATTGCATTGCCTTGGGAATAGCTTTGCATTGTATGTATGTATAAATTGGTAATGAGGAACCGGATGGTCGGTGGTAATGCGGATTTGAGTAATCATTGTGCATTAGTATGACATGGTATGGTATAGTATGTAGGAACCTTGAGTGACGGATTTGGGATTGGTAAGGAGGAAGAACGCATGGCTTTGGCATTAGATGAGTATGGATGAGTAAGTATAGTAATCCCAAGACCTCGAGCAACTTTGAGGACAAAGTTCTTAAGGGGGGTAGATTGAAATACCCCGAACTTAAATATAGGGATTAAAATTAATCTAATACGTATTTAAGGGTCTAATGGTACCTAATTAATACTGGTAAGGAAAAATAAATCCAAAAGAATAAATAAACTCTTAAAAGCGGAAAACGCTAAATAAGCGTTAAATAACCATAGGAGGTACGAGACCTCGGTTAGAGTATTATATGGATTCTGATGGTTTAATAAGACCTAAATCATATATGGGAACAACTGAAGAAGAAACGAATCCAAATAATGTATTAAAACGCTAATAGAGCTTTAACGCGTGTTTTTTGAGAAAACCCGAAAACGTGACTTTAAGTGGTCAAACGAACCCGTAAAAATTATAAATCATTAAATAATAATTATTAAGCATTTATGGGAGCTTAATAACCAATAAAAATAACGAAAAGAGAAAATTCCAGAAAACGGGCCCGGTTAGTGAACAGTACCTAAACCGGGTAAAATAACGAGCGTTTTCTATAAAAGACGAAAAACGCTCCAGCTAGTATTACTGTAAGGGGGCCGGTTTTAAAGAGTCAAATAACTCCCTCACACACACATGTAACTAGCTAATTAAATAAGAGAGCCAAAAGCAAAAAGCAATAAAGTAAAAGAATTACTTTATGCCTTTCCTCTCACCTCACTCTCACAACTCACTCATCTCTCTCTTTCCTTCCCCTTCCACCGATTTCTCCTCTCTATTGGTTTGGGTGATTCATGGAGCTCCACAAGCCTCCCATGGTCTCTTTTCAAACATGCTAGCTTCATTTGAACTCAAAGGTAAAAAAATACAATTTGAACTCCCCTCATCTCCTCTATATTCTCTTTTCAAAATTCGAAAGGATGAGTTTCATCTTCCATGGGTTTTCCCATTTGAAGATAAAAGCACACCATTATGGAGCTTGGAGTCTCCTCTTTCCAACAAGGTAAAAATCTACATGAAAAACTCATGTTTTCTTCACCTTCCTTCATAACCGATTTTTGCCCAATTGTAATGCTCTATTTTTCTCTCTCTTTGGAGCATAATATCAACCTTGCAATGGTGGTGGATTCACCTTCTTGAACCAAGGGCTAAAACCCCTTCTAAAACTCTCCAAAGGTAAACCCTAGAAATTTCATTTCAAACACTTCAATGGATTGGCATTAATTTAAGGGTTAGTATATTAATTGTAGTGTTTTGTGTTCATTGGGTGATGGGAATGGAGTTTGGCAACTCCATTCCCCACATGGCCGATTTGGGCAAGAAAGGAAGAAGGAGGAGAAATGAGAAAGAAAGAAGGAATTATAAGCTCAAGGTAAGAGCTCTTTACTAATGTTAAATTTTAGCGCATTAGAGTAATGGGAATGGGTAAACCAATCTAAAGAACCCAAATAATATATTAGTAATGTAATTGTGGAAGTTTGAGTAATTGTGCAATAGTATGTGAATTGTAGGCCTTGGAGCCAAATGGTTGTGTATGAGTATTAGTATTGATGTTTGATGGAGTGTTGGTGTATTGGGATGGATTTATATTTGCTTAATTGCTGGTAGGACCCTTGTATGGGTGTGGCTAGTTTAGGAATGAATTTGGTGAGAAGTGGTATGTGTGGCCAAGTAAGAAAAGTAGATGAACTATGGCCAAATTTTGGTAGGAATATGTACATGTATGGATGATTTGGTGAATGGGAAAACCAAGGTGTGTATTGGAGGTAGTAGAGATATTTTGACCATGGAATGGTGTCTGAAATATGGGAATAGTAGGGTATAAAATCTGTAGCAAGAGGTGTTGGATTTGCCTTGGAGAACTAGGAAGAACTAGAGTATAAGACTTGGTAAAATGAATGTTGGACTTGGGTATAGATGGTGCAATTGCTTGAAATGAATTGGCATGGTAAGGTAATGTACTTGGAATGCAAGGAATGGCATTGGTTGAGAAAGTATTGGATGGTAATGTTGAGTTTAAAAATCTGTAGCATGAGTAAAACAAAAACTGTTACAAGTGTTGGAAAAGAAGTTAGGTAATTGTGTAAGTTGATTGATGGATTAAGAAATGGGATTGGGGGATGAGTTAAGGCATTTTAGGAAGCCTAAATGGTGCTAAAAATGTGGGATTACATGTAGGAAGATTGGGGAAGCAATGGGTAAAGTTTAGGACTGAAAACAGAAATAAAAATGCAATTACTGGACTGGACCGACCTTGGGACCGAACTTGCAAGGTCGGTCGGGCCCAGATTTACAAAGACGGGAAAGCTTCTGGAATGGACCGAACTTGCAAGTTCAAGTCGGACCAGAAAATTCTCCCGTCTGTAACCTACTGGAATGGACCGACCTTGCGACCGGACTTGCAAGGTCGGTCGACTCAAAATTTCCCGTCTTGTAAGCTACTGGAATGGACCGACCCTGCGACCGGACTTGCAAGGTCGGTCGGGCTAAAAATTTCATCAGGTAACTTACTGGAATGGACCGACCTTGGGACCGGACTTGCAAGGTCGGTCGGCCCTGTAATTTTCCAGCGTATTACCCTACTGACTTCGACCGACCTTGGGACCGACCCTGGGTAAGGTCGGTCGAGTCAAAACTTACAAAAAAAAACTATAAGATTATGATAAGTATATATATGTATACCACCTATACATATGTACATATATATGTAAGTAAACCATTGTTAAGTAATTAAAAGTAAGTAAATAAAATGTAAGTATAGGAATGTAAAGACTTAGAAAGTAAGATTGAGAAGCGTAAGGATAAACGAATTAAATTAATGATAGTTAGATTAATTGTTCGATTGTATGTAAATTATAGGATTTGAATTGTGAATACCGGAGGAACGTTGGGATACAAGTACAACGGTGAAAGGTATGATTTCTTCATGCCCTGTATCCTAATCTGGTTACCCCGATTTGTGTGCTTATTGACCACCTAATAAGATAAATGCATGAATCGGATTATATTGCACTTACTTGTGCTTGTTTACATTGTTCTCGATATTTGTCTTGAACAATAGTTTGTATAATTCATGAAATATATGAATGATGATGATGTGTAATGGTACCTCGTAGTGTACTTGTATACTGTATTATATTTGTAAGGATGTGTATATGAATGTATTTGTGTATGTGGTTGGATGTTGACTTCTACTAATTCCTAACTACCTAACTCCTAACTTAAGTGAGTAAACTGGAATGAGTAGAAGTCCGATATAGCTTCGGCCACGCGTGAGGATGCGGAGTCACAAGAGGTTGGCTGCAATTCCTGACTCTTAAGCTGGTCCGCGGCCCAAACCCCTTAAATGGGTAGCATCCCGGATTGGTGAGTCAAGTAAATCCCGGTGGTGGGACGGAGTAGTCCCCGGGCCGGAGGTCCCGACGACTTAACATGAGTAAGAGTAAGAGTAAGTAAGTATGTATGAGTATGAGTATGAGTATGTATGCGTATGTATGAAGTAACGAGTAAAAGAGTAATCTCCACCCGATTAACCCGGGTGGACCAATGAAGCTAACAAGAACTGTACTTTGTGTATGTAATGAGTATGTGTATTCGGAAGGAGGTAAGTATGTATTGGATGGTTATATCGTATTCCTTGTATGTAATGAATTGTATGTATGTATGATTGCGTGAGTATTATTGTATTGTGTATAAGAGCATGTATGCATGTATGTTTGAATGAAAATGAACTGCATGTATTCGACCAAGTGGTCGGCGTACCCTCACTAGTACGCGGGGTATGCGGTTATCATGCGCAGCGAAAGCTGACCCCCTAGGGGGAACGTTTTTAGTGTGCAGGTACCCGGAGCGGATGTGGTCAGGGTAAGAGACCGGCGGCACACCCTTGTACTTAGAAAGTAAGTAGTT
Organism: Limonium bicolor; assembly: GCA_023374045.1. NCBI lineage: Eukaryota > Viridiplantae > Streptophyta > Magnoliopsida > Caryophyllales > Plumbaginaceae > Limonium > Limonium bicolor. The sequence continues at coordinate 138,308,032 of CM041777.1, read as the reverse complement.
GTGAGGAATGGGTAAATGTAGACTCTTAGTGAGTATGTATGAACTTGGGAGAGATATTATAATTGTATAAGGATCCTAGTAGACTCGGTTAAGTATATTGTATTGTGTGGATTGTGGAGGAGTAAGTATTGAATGGAGCATTGTTGTATTTGATTGATGAATGGAGTATGTATTATAGATGTGTAGCACTCGGGATTCCGGTCCATCAGACCGATGCTGTATGTAGAAGTAGTAGCCTTGTTAGTCACGTGGGTGACTAACGGCATTGTATCACCCACTGTATGTAAGTATGTATCCGCTGCGTGTATCTGATGTGTAAGGAGATTGGACGGTAATCATTGTATTAATGGTAGGGGTGTTACAAAAAGTGGTATCAGAGCGAAGTATCGCTCTGATGACTGGAAATACCGAGTTAGGAATTAGAAGCTTAGGGCTAAGGGCTGAGTGTTAGCATTAGAGATATGCTGTTAGGAACTACCGGTGAGTACCGGATACCTACAATACCAGTCCCGCCCCCGCAAACCCCACTGTATAACTTGGGAAAGGACGCCAGAGAGAAGAAAAGTTTCTCATACTCGGGGAAACCCGATCTGGCAGTTGTGAAGCAATCACACAGTAACAGGAACGACATATGGTAGATTCCAGGAATTAAAGTCCCGGAGATGGATCCCGGTTGGACAACAATACCCGCACTTAATGGCGGAAGAATGAGAACTCCAACCATAAGGAGACTACAACATGGGGCGACGTGCTTAGCAGTCGCTAAACCTGGCTAACCAACCAGCAGCAGGAAAAGGAGCACTAAGCGTGCAACGACGCGGAAAAGTGGGAGTAATAACAAAACCCGAGACATAAGTCTGCGGGATAGTAATACTTGAATAATACCACCAACGGTACGCTAGCTGACTAAGGACATAGTCAGAAGCGGTTAACTCCAAACTACAACGCCATTAAGGTTACAATAACTGGCCAATATAGCTCAGACAACTACGAGAACAACCGTGAGATATAATCCAATAGGACTACAAGAGTAGTGCCTAAACGAGGTAGGCTTAGTAACCACCACAAATGTGTGGGAACGAGTCACAAGGAACAACACTAAACCAAATAGAACGGGAATCTCCACGGAATGGAGAAGTACCCAGATCTACGACAGCCACGTCTAGACCACCAAGAAGCTACTAAAAGATGGAGTATACCAATTATAGATCAATAAGATCAAGGAAAGAGTCAACACGACTAACAAATACGAGTGGAAACAGTACCGTGATCGGTATATGATTACTCAAAAACCGCCAGTACCACGCACTTGCCACGGCAAGTGCAGTAAGGAAAAGAATATGTGAAGGAACACTGACACGTCCCAAGTGCATAGTAATGTACGAAGACAGTAACGAAACAACCACAGGATCATACACCCTAACAACAAGACGTATGGAACCTGGGGAAGGCTTAACGGCCCGACCACGGTACCTAGTACATACCAGTCAGCGAGAGGCTAGACTTGGTCAAGACCTCAAACATGGCTATGCCATGAGAGATTTCTTTTAACACCGAACCATTGTTTTTAAAACCAAACTCTCCTTTCAAACCACAACTTTCTTTAAAACCTTGGATTTTAAAACCAAACCAACAGAATTACGGTGAGTATCAAAGAATGATACAAGAGGAGTTGACAATAGAATACTTCACCTAGGCGTGTGACGAACACTACGAGTGTACCCAATTACGGGATGTGGGACAACCGCACTCCAAAGGAGCTTGCGGGCCTGACATATAGTTGGGTAAGTGGTAACGTATCAACATGGTACCCCACGTATGTATACATGTAGTGTACGAAACACGGGAAGTAGTCAACTCCGTTCTACGGACCATGAGTAAATTTTAACCAGAACGACTGGACACCGCAGACAATCAAGGAGAAGGAAACTCAGTTAAGGAACAAGTGTAAGGAACTCAGAGAATCCATCTGAAGATAAGGAATGAAGACTGAGAAGTGCAAAAGCACAGATTAGTAAGTATAGACATTGGATATGTCTCGAGGACACCAAACAAATACGTGATAGCTGGAAGGTATACCCAGCCTAAACACAGTAAGGCAGTTGCCTAACGTGAACACCACAATGCTCAACAAACGGGACAGAACTCCCAAGAGCAATCACATTACTACGAAGCACAATCCATAATCGGAGAGGATATTTAAACCTAGTCTCAAGCACTGGGAGCAAGTACAGACGGTCTACCCAACGACAGGAGACGTTATAACCCAAAAGGGGAATAACTTAACTACAATACCGCAAGGCGGTATAATGATAACATATCGTAAACATTAGCCGGATGTAACGGCATAATCTAACAACACCCAGGAGCAATCCTTGAGGGTGACTGGATTAACAACAGTCAAACAAAGCGTCAAGACAAGAATACAGGAGCTGGAACGAGCACTCGGTTAAGACACCGAAGGGATTTCACTTGACAGGAAATACCCTAGTCTACAAAGGCACTGATCAGCACCAGATTGCCTAAGAGTCTCCTATGAACGGAAGCGTGATGTCACGACTTACCACGGAGCCCAGCAATACCTCCAACCTATGGGGTATACATGGAGTGGAAACATGTACAAGCAGCTTGCAAGGAGCATAGCTCGCAGCAATAAGGCTCAGAAACCGTAAACCAAATACGTTATACAAACTTAAATGGTTGCAAACCTGCACCAGTTATTAGCAAGATACGAGAGGTATTGCCTCATACGACAAGAAATCAACAGCTGGACCATCAATTCAAACCCAACCTTATGAGTGGCTTGAACTGATGGCTATCTCAATGTCACTGTCACTAGAGCATCAGCCTAGTATACAGTTGACGGAGTTCTTAATTACCGCCATGCCTTCTGTATCAATGGTAGCACAGAGGCATAAGAATCATGATAATGCCAACATTGGCCTAGTCCACACTTGGACCTACGAGAAACCCAAGGGAAGGTACCCCTCGTTAACCGAAGACCACCAATGCGGTGATGATGTGAACCTTAGAAAAGGCTTCCATCTACTATAACAATAAAGCCCACGCAATAGATATTGCCAAGGGGCGATGGAATAAGGAAATGAGATTTCCAAACCATTACGACTTAAAGGAGTAAGCATACTCCATATACACCCAAACATGTGGTGGACCATTGCGTAAACACCAACATAGCAAACCTTGTTATTAGACCTATGAGTGGAGACAAACCCCTCAACAAGAACTTTCATTTATCAGTAATAGAATACTCTCAATTGGAGAACGGGACCAGAAAACCCTTGAAGTTTCTTGGGATGTCCTGGTGAGGTACATACAAAAGTAAAACTACACAGCGGGAGCCTATAACCGATGCTCGGCACTAGGAAGATGATAGTGGTCAAAAGCAATCAACGTGTGTGCACATTGCACACCATGAATGACCAACGCTCAAGAGAGCTTGTAACTCGATAAACCACTTCTTCCTCGGTCAACCAAGATACTTGGTGAGTTGTATCATAAATGATGACGGAATGTGAGGTAAGCTAACCTACACATGAAACCTAAAATGGAAGAACATCTCCACATTGGGAAGATATTAATATTGTGGTATGCTACGAAAACCGTCATACACACGAACATTGGGAACCCCAGGGTACTCATACCATAAGGGAATGGTGCCAATGACAATGGCAATGAGTAAAGAGAAACTATCACAGTAACAGAAACAGTAAAAACGATGTTGTATAATGAGTAAGAATACGGTGCGCAACAAGCGACCGATATGAGGAAGTAGCAGATAATGACACGGAGTATAAATACGAGATGACAGGCAGAAATATTCTTTCCTATCACATAAGTGACTTACTGTCAAGCGTTTACGCCTCTGCACTCTGTATGACTGAGTGTTTTGGCATTGCACTTGTTCAACTAAGGATCTAATGAGATGGCTAGGGATATGGAGAATGTAAACCGTAGTAAATCTTTCCTTTCACCACGAACATGGCACTAGCCAATTGAGCAAGCTTAGCAACAAACCGTGCGGCCTAAGGCCAAAGAAGCACGAAGAGTGTACAACACACTAACAATCACAAGATGTGAATTCCATTGGAGTAAAAGGTGAAAGGAGACATATCAAAGTCACTAGGACCGACGCATAGAAATGCAAGGTCATACAAGTAAAGAACACTTGTACTGAACCAGAAGAACTGGTATGATTTAGAAGCTAGTGACAACAGAGGAAGCACTACAGTTAAGTGGTGACTTAACCTCGCCTGACAATAAGTCGGAGGAACTTAACGAATAATCGTAGAAGCACAATAGCATGTGCAGAAGATTACCAGAGAGCTGGTTATAAATCTTAAACTCATTGAGTCCAAACACGGTGAAAGAATACCGCATTTGTTTAGTAAACCTTATTCCCATAATAGACGGATAAGAAGGTGATGTATAGCACATTAAGGATAACAAGAAGGGTGAATAACCCGAGTATCAGGGTCGCGCAGCAGAAGCTAGTGGGCCCTAGCTAGGAGATAATATACCTAGTAAGTATAGCAAAATGGCTATTAATGCCTTGAAGCCTAATAGGCTAGAACCGAATTAATGATGAGTTAAATAAACTCATATAGAAGTCCTTGGTGCAAAGACTAAACCATTGGTATGGTTAAGATCCCTTTGACCAGAGCATATTGTATAGTATACGGTAGTGAAGCTAAACGCTTCAGTTTGCCCAGACTGATTAAACCAAAGTTTAATAATAATAAAATATGGTAGATTACGTGGGCGTAATCCCTTTTAAGGGGGGTAGAGCGAAAACCGCTTAATGTAAGTTTTGTGAATAAAACACATAAACCATAATGCGCATAGCACAATGAGAACCAAATGGATGATTGATACCATGTTAAATAAACATAAGTACTCATTCATATTGTAATTATGGTAACTAGGCATTAGACATGCAAATACCATAGGAGGAATACACCCATCTTGTAACACCAATGTAAGAGTATTAGTAAAAGAAAAGTAATGAGTAGTGGACGGAGCTCCACAAGTATTGTAGCCTTTGAAGAAGTAGTACGAAATGAATGAGGATAGTAGATGAATGAAGTTTATGAGTAGTGGAATCGTAAGTAAATATTTGAAGCAATTGAAGTCAACTAAATCTTATAAGTATAGTATTCCTTAGTTAGAATATTGGAGATGATGGTGACTAATGGATGGAAGTAGTGAAGGTTGATGAAATGAGCATTAGGATTGAACCATGGAGTAAAGCATTTGGAAGTAGAGTGAGGACGATTGATGGACGGATTCCATCCTTTGGAGATGTATGAATTCGTAATTACGACTAGAAAGAGTAAAAAGATAGAAAATGAAAACAATTAAATTATTTGTTGGTTGAATCTGATGTGGGAAGTCGAACTTGATCCTGATCAGATCAAGGGAAACCGAACACAAATTGGAGTGGAAGGATAGTTCAACACTGGTGCTGATCACACCAGGGTCGAATGATTCTTGAAGCTCCCCTCAAGTGGTCACAAGAATCACACATAGGATAGAAGTGATGGATATAAATTGGAATTCGGAGTTGGTGTTTTAGAAATTACTAATTAGTAGTATTGAAAGATTTCTTAGACTGAGAATAAGGATTTGAGAAACTTATACCGGAGAAGATTATGGTGTAACATGTTGTATTATTCCAAGGGCAGCAGGACATAAAGGAGTCCTGTGTCTAGATGACCTGAGTGCCTGCGGGATTGTATGTCTATTGCATTGCCTTGGGAATAGCTTTGCATTGTATGTATGTATAAATTGGTAATGAGGAACCGGATGGTCGGTGTAATGCGGATTGAGTAATCATTGTGCATTAGTATGACATGGTATGGTATAGTATGACCTTGAGTGACGGATTTGGGATTGGTAAGGAGGAAGAACGCATGGCTTTGGCATTAGATGAGTATGGATGAGTAAGTATAGTAATCCCAGACCTCGAGCAACTTTGAGGACAAAGTTCTTAAGGGGGGTAGATTGAAATACCCCGAACTTAAATATAGGGATTAAAATTAATCTAATACGTATTTAAGGGTCTAATGGTACCTAATTAATACTGGTAAGGAAAAATAAATCCAAAAGAATAAATAAACTCTTAAAAGCGGAAAACGCTAAATAAGCGTTAAATAACCATAGGAGGTACGAGACCTCGGTTAGAGTATTATGGATTCTGAAGGTTTAATAAGACCTAAATATATATGGGAACAACTCCCGAAGAAAACGAATCCAAATAATGTATTAAAACGCTAATAGAGCTTTAACGCGTGTTTTTTGAGAAAACCCGAAAACGTGACTTTAAGTGGTCAAACGAACCCGTAAAAATTATAAATCATTAAATAATAATTATTAAGCATTTATGGGAGCTTAATAACCAATAAAAATAACGAAAAGAAATTCCAGAAAACGGGCCCGGTTAGTGAACAGTACCTAAACCGGGTAAAATAACGAGCGTTTTCTGTAAAAGACGAAAAACGCTCCAGCTAGTATTACTGTAAGGGGGCCGGTTTTTAAAGGTCAAATAACTCCCTCACACACATGTAACTAGCTAATTAAATAAGAGAGCCAAAAGCAAAAAGCAATAAAGTAAAAGAATTACTTTATGCCTTTCCTCTCACCTCACTCTCACACTCACTCATCTCCTCTTTCCTCTCCCCTCCACCGATTTCTCCCTTCTCTCTCTCTGGTTGGGTGATTTCATGGAGCTCCACAAGCCTCCCATGGCTTCTCCTCTTTCTCCACATGCTCTAGCCATTTGAACTCCAAAGGTAAAAATAACTACATATTTGAACTCCCCTCATCCTCCTCTATCATTCTCTCTTTTCAAAATTCGAAAAGGATGAGTTTCATCTTCATGGGTTTTCCCCATTTGAAGATAAAAGCACACCATTATGGAGCTTGGAGTCTCCTCTTTCCAACAAGGTAAAAATCTACATGAAAAACTCATGTTTTCTTCACCTTCCTTCATAACCGATTTTTGCCCCAATTTTAATGCTCTATTTTTCTCTCTCTTTGGAGCATAATATCAACCTTGCAATGGTGGTGGATTCACCTTCTTGAACCAAGGGCTAAAACCCCTTCTAAAACTCTCCAAAGGTAAACCCTAGAAATTTCATTTCAAACACTTCAATGAATTGGCATTAATTTAAGGGTTAGTATATTAATTGTAGTGTTTTGTGTTCATTGGGTGATGGGAATGGAGTTTGGCAACTCCATTCCGCACATGGCCGATTTGGGCAAGAAAGGAAGAAGGAGGAGAAATGAGAAAGAAAGAAGGAATTATAAGCTCAAGGTAAGAGCTCTTTACTAATGTTAAATTTTAGCGCATTAGAGTAATGGGAATGGGTAAACCAATCTAAAGAACCCAAATAATGTATTAGTAATGTAGTTGTGGAAGTTTGTGTAATTGTGCAATAGTATATGAATTGTAGGCCTTGGAGCCAAATGGTTGTGTATGAGTATTAGTATTGATGTTTGATGGAGTGTTGGTGTATTGGGATGGATTTATATTTGCTTAATTGCTGGTAGGACCCTTGTATGGGTGTGGCTAGTTTAGGAATGAATTTGGTGAGAAGTGGTATGTGTGGCCAAGTAAGAAAAGTAGATGAACTATGGCCAAATTTTGGTAGGAATATGTACATGTATGGATGACTTGGTGAATGGGAAAACCAAGATGTGTATTGGAGGTAGTAGAGATATTTAATGACCACGGAATGGTGTCTGAAATATGGGAATGATAGGGTATAAAATCTGTAGCAAGAGGTGTTGGATTTGCCTTGGAGGAACTAGGAAGAACTAGAGTATAAGACTTGGTAAAATGAATGTTGGACTTGGGTATAGATGGTGCAATTGCTTAGAAATGAATTGGCATGGTAAGGTAATGTACTTGGAATGCAAGGAATGGCATTGGTTGAGAAAGTATTGGATGGTAATGTTGAGTTTAAAAATCTGTAGCATGAGTAAAACAAAAACTGTTACAAGTGTTGGAAAAGTTAGGTAATTGTGTAAGTTGATTGGGATTAAGAAATGGTTGGGGGATGAGTTAAGGCATTTTAGGAAGCCTAAATGGTGCTAAAATGTGGGATTACATGTAGGAAGATTGGGGAAGCAATGGGTAAAGTTTAGGACTGAAAACAGAAATAAAAATGCAATTACTGGACTGGACCGACCTTGGGACCGAACTTGCAAGGTCGGTCGGGCCCAGATTTACAAAGACGGGAAAGCTTCTGGAATGGACCGAACTTGCGACCGGACTTGCAAGTTCGGTCGGACCAGAAAATTCTCCCGTCTGTAACCTACTGGAATGGACCGACCTTGCGACCGGACTTGCAAGGTCGGTCGACTCAAAAATTTCCCGTCTTGTAAGCTACTGGAATGGACCGACCTTGCGACCGGACTTGCAAGGTCGGTCGGGCTAAAAATTTCATCAGGTAACTTACTAGAATGGACCGACCTTGGGACCGGACTTGCAAGGTCGGTTGGCCCTGTAATTTTTCCAGCGTATTACCCCATTGACTTCGACCGACCTTGGGACCGACCCTGGGTAAGGTCGGTCGAGTCAAAACTTACAAAAAAAAACTATAAGATTATGATAAGTATATATATGTATATATATGTATACCACCTATACATATGTACATATATATGTAAGTAAACCATTGTTAAGTAATTAAAAGTAAGTAAATAAAATGTAAGTATAGGAATGTAAAGACTTAGAAAGTAAGAGTTGAGAAGCGTAAGGATAAACGAATTAAATTAATGATAGTTAGATTAATTGTTCGATTGTATGTAAATTATAGGATTTGAATTGTGAATACCGGAGGAACGTTGGGATACAAGTACAACGGTGAAAGGTATGATTTCTTCATGCCCTGTATCCTAATCTGGTTACCCCGATTTGTGTGCTTATATGACCACCTAATAAGATAAATGCATGAATCGGATTATATTGCACTTACTTGTGCTTGTTTACATTGTTCTCGATATTTGTCTTGAACAATAGTTTGTATAATTCATGAAATATATGAATGATGATGATGTGTAATTGTACCTTGTAGTGTACTCGTATATTGTATTGTATTTGTAAGGATGTGTATATGAATAATGTATTTGTGTATGTGGTTGGATGTTGACTTCTACTAATTCCTAACTACCTAACTCCTAACTTAAGTGAGTAAACTGGAATAAGTAGAAGTCCGATATAGCTTCGGCCATGCGTGAGGATGCGGAGTCACAAGAGGTTGGCTGCAATTCCTGACTCTTAAGCTGGTCCGCGGCCCAAACCCCTTAAATGGGTAGCATCCCGGATTGGTGAGTCAAGTAAATCCCGGTGGTGGGACGGAGTAGTCCCCGGGCCGGAGGTCCCGACGACTTAACATGAGTAAGAGTAAGAGTAAGTAAGTATGTATGAGTATGAGTATGAGTAGTATGAGTATGAGTATGATGAGTATGAGTAGAGTATGTATGCGTATGTATGAAGTAACGAGTAAAAGAGTATTCTCCACCCGATTAACCCGGGTGGACCAATGAAGCTAACAAGAACTGTACTTTGTGTATGTAATGAGTATGTGTATTCGGAAGGAGGTAAGTATGTATTGGATGGTTATATCGTATTCCTTGTATGTTATGAATTGTATTTATGTATGCTTGCGTGAGTATTATTGTATTGTGTATAAGAGCATGTATGCATGTATGTTTGAATGAAAATGAACTACATGTATTCGACCAAGTGGTCGGCGTACCCTCACTAGTATGTGGGGTATGCGGTTATCATGCGCAACGCAAGCTGACCCCCTAGGGGGAACGTTTTTAGTGTGCAGGTATCCGGAGCGGATGTAGTCAGGGTAAGAGACCGGCGGCACACCCTTGTACTTAGAAAGTAAGTAGTTGTGAGGAATGGGTAAATGTAGACTCTTAGTGAGTATGTATGAACTTGGGAGAGATATTATAATTGTATAAGGATCCTAGTAGACTCGGTTAAGTATATTGTATTGTGTGGACTGTGGAGGAGTAAGTATTGAATGGAGCATTGTTGTATTTGATTGATGAATGGAGTATGTGTTATAGATGTGTAGCACTCGGGATTCCGGTCCATCAGACCGATGCTGTATGTAGAAGTAGTAGCCTTGTTAGTCACGTGGGTGACTAACGGCATTGTATCACCCACTGTATGTAAGTATGTATCCACTACGTGTATCTGATGTGTAAGGAGATTGGACGGTAATCATTGTATTAATGGTAGGGGTGTTATAATAGCTAGAGATACACCAGCACGCAAAAGAACACAAAACCTAACCTTAGGCAAGCAAGACCGAACAACTACTGTATACAGCCTGATCCAACATTGGATGTTGCTGAAGTAGTATGCATGCCACAGACAGATGCTTGCCAAGACCACCAATAGAGCCTAAACCTAATGATGATTAAGGTACCTAGAACACAGACTAAACCTAACCAAAAACCAACATAAAGAGTTCCATAGGTAAAGTAGAAGAAAAAAGTTCATAAGTACTAGAGTATTACAGACTGGTCTAAAGAAACCGCCTAGGAACTACTTAGCATGGTTACTATTGAAATACCCACGAATTTTCGAGTTATAATAAATATAATATATAGTCGACGTAAGTAAGATGATCATCATATTAGGATTAATATGACACGAATGGATAGTCCGAGATTAGAGCTATTAGTGGGCCCAGGGAAGTTAAACGATGCTCTTATATTATTTTTCCCTCTCTACCTTAAATGATTATAATTATTTACAACTCCTTTATTCTTACCGATATTATTATTATATAAGTAATTATTTCAACCTTACGTCTTTCCAATTTCAAGAGTTCAATTCCGAATTTACTTCTTCTAAATTAACTATTCTCCTAAGAGCACAATTATGAATTTACTTCTTCTAAAAAAAAAATTATCAAAAAAAAATGAATTTACTTCTTCTAAATTAATTATTTCTAATCCTAAGAGTTCAATTCCAATTTTACTTCTTCTTAATAAGTTATTCCTAAACTTAAGAATTTAACTCTAGTTTTACTTCTCCAAAATTAATTTTGTATATTAATAAACCCTTATTCCTCTCCCGATATATTTGATAATATTATTCTAGACTCTTCCTAACTAACGGTATTCAGTGTGTTTGAATTAATAAATCCTTTCTATTTTCATTCTCTCTCATTCCAAAATAAATAATGTAAATTATTCTCTATATATTTTACACTCTTCCTTATCCACCGAATTACTTTTCTTCTCATATTATTTCAATTGGAAACCATTCCTTTATTTTCTGTACCAGTATTGTTAGAGATCTTGTTCTCTCTCCGGATTTCCACAACGTTAAATATTTATCATATCTTTTAGATTATCTACAACAATAATTATTTGAACTCTCCTTTGAATTATTCGTGATATTAACTATTCTCTTTTCCCTTTTAAAATTGATTATCGTTATTTAATTAATAACATTTCTCTCTTTATACAAATTAATTCTATTTAAATCATCGATCTTCTCCGTCATATCTTCATCCTCAACACTCCGCCACTACGCTCCTTCTATTCTAAACTCTCAAATTCACGTTCTTCTTCCTGCCATTGTCAAATCTCTTCCCTGGTGCCAATTACGATTACGTCGGGTAAATTCTACTACTTAGATAATATATTAATTTATTTGGTTGTAATTAGTAGTCTCTGATTGTTGGTTATTGTAAATTTAGACCCCGAATACAACGACGGGCGCTGCTAGTAATTATGTTGGATTGTTCACTTGAAGTTGTTTGTCTAAGCAGATAAATCTCTATGCTCATGAATGTTTTGATTCACGGTTTACAATTGGATGAAATTGTTTTGGAACTTCAGTTTTAGTATTAGAAGTTAATTTATTCTCGAATTGAGGTTTTACAAATTGGGATTCTTCCCTATGTATTGAGAACGGTTGAATTGGAATATTTTGGTGAATGATCTGATGGAGGATTTTTGGGAGACTTTCATAGGAATGATTACCATGTCTTGGGAGCCCATAGATGCTCCCTATTATTTATCTTTACGCTACTTACAATGACTGCAGTTAAGCTCTATGATCTATTCTATGTTACTATTGTTTCATGGGGTGTGCACACTTAAGGACTTAGGGTGAGTGGTGTTGACGGTTGACTGTCCTGGTTATTTTATTTGACGGTCCAATAGATGACTGTCCTAGTATTCTTGTTTGGGGTCCCATAGGTGACCTCCGTGGTGGACCTGTGATTGTTTCCTGTTGAAAGCTCTCTACTGATTTTGTTGGTTACTATTGCTTTTGGAAAATGACTCAATTGTTCAAGTCTCTTTCCCTTGCCTGATTGATAAATTGATAAAAGGTATTTCAAAATGTATTTTACACAATGAGGTAGGATTTACTCAGTTTTTCTTATTTGCGTGCTTCGTGTTTTTGTCTATTGTTTTCTGATCGCAGGTAATGATTGTTGAAGTTTGGGGTATTGGAACACGCTACCACCTATTGATGCTGAGTGTAACACCCCAACCGCTAATCTCATCATTACCTCTTAAACTGTCACATTTACCATTAATCTCGCAGCGGAATACTAAATACAATGGCGAGTGGTACAATGCCGTTAGCCACCCACGTGGCTAACCAGGCCTAACTCAAATACAGTAACGGTCTGATGGACCGGAATAACCGAGTACTCAACACAAATACAATACTTATCTATTTCTAACCGAGTCACGTAATATAATTCTCAATTCAACTCTTTACTACACCGAGTCTACAATATACGGATGCCGATAACACTTTCGGTCTTACACCTCATTCAAAGACATGAATAAATTAAGATCTAACTACCCATGCTAACCACCTTCCCCATCCTACTCTCGAACGGTATCATCTTCAGTGTACCTGAAAATAAAAACGGTGACCCTGGGGGCTCAGCATATTGCTGGCATGAAATTCGCATACCCCGCGTGCTAACGGGGGTACGCTGACTACTTTATCGAGAGCATGGGATTCATTTTAATTCAATCATCATGCGAAACAACAATACATTAACATGCACAATAGCACAATCAGCATTCAACATAGAATACAACACTAACTAACACATCAAGGTAGTTAGCTTATTTCATCTTGCTCTTAGGCCTTGAGGGTTTATACCTCACTAATGCCTTAGTTACTTTGTTCATTATCTTACCCACTCTCTTAGGTTACTCTTACTTAAGCTCTCTTAGTTCTTGAGACACTACAGGTCTCATACTTATTTCATAATCATTTTCTCTTAATTAATTCTTAAGCCAAAACACATGGCCTCCGGGCAGAGTCATACTCAAGACTAACCACTGGGCTTTCGAGCCTAGTCTTACTTCCCCGGTTTCGACCCTACTCTGGGTCTAGCATGGTAGGAAGGTTCAACTAGCTACCGGAACTCTCTCTTAGTTCCTACTTCTTTCACATAGGTCCGAATCTCTCTCGGACTTCTCACATTCCCAACACTCCTCTCTCAGAGTTATAATATAATTAGTTATATTAGTCTAGAAGCATCACCCTCGATGTTTCGTATGACTTAGGGAATTCTTCTTAAGTCCAGGTATTCTTAGGTTTAAGGGATTGCCCCAACAATTCAGATACTCATACTTTCGGTTATTTTCTCATACCGAGTCGAATCCTCGTATAGGAGGTCGACCGTATTTTAAGGGAGTTTGATGGTCCCTTATGTCACTTTTACTTTTCTCACAAGATCACATCTTTGAACTATCTTCAATCTCTTAATAGAGGTTTCATCATTTCCTTCCACTACTAGTTATTTTGTGGATTGTTCATTTCGGTTATCTAACCGTTACCGGGAGTTTACTAATCCCATACAACTCCCTCACATTCTAGTGAGTTCATATGTTTGCATTATCATTCTTGGTTTGATAGTTTTCAAGTGTTTGCACGTTTCATTAAATTGCGAAACAACTCTTTCTACGAGTCACTAACCAAATGGTACTCATCTAGGAGTCGGTCTATACGCTAAATGAGACCACTATCGTACAAGGGTGGTTAGTACACACATCATGCATCAAGATATATACAATCAAAGCAATAAACCAATTTCATGCTTTTATCTTGATTGATCCGGCACATAAACACACAAATCAACGTAGCACGGTTAGCATACAGGGCATAAGAAAATCATACCTCACACCATGGTTTAACTTTTACCGTGTCCTCACATTGCTCGGTTCACACACGATCCTCTGATAATGTTTCAAACACTACTATTAATACCAAGCTCATACGGTACGTAAATAATTACTACTCCCGTACTTACCCCGTTACCCCGTTATCTCGGTTTTACTCTTGTTAATTTAAGTTCTCACTTCCCAATCACTTCTAGCACTTGTTTACACTTCTTAGGGCCTTTACAAGTCACCAAACAAGGCCTAATCATCATCTAACATCATTAACATTCAAACCCCCATCATTTAAGCACTTTAAAACACTCTCGGGAGGATTCTGGGGGTGGTCCGGGACTTGGTCCTTACCCTAAGTCCCGGACCAATTCATTTGGTAACTCTCGGGTGAAATTTTCTCATGGTTCGGGACCTTGTACCTAGAGCAAGTCCTGGACCAGCTGCTTGTTTCTACTGTCGGCTTATTTCAGACCCTGGTCCGGGACTTCATCATGGAGCAAGGTCCCGGACCATAGCAGGTTTTACACTTATTATGGCATTTCCAATGTCTATTCAACCTCCTCCTTTTGCCCATTGATTTCCCACTCTTTCCCACTTATAATCTACATGTTTTAGCACCTTTATGACCATCTAACACACCTTAATTCATTTACTCACTCATCACCCAATTCCTAGCTCAATCACACCATTTTCTCCCTTAGATTTCAATGCTTAGTTTTCTAAGTTCTTCTATGTGATAGATTTTGCTCCACCACCTCCCTTGCTCAATGGCTTACACAAATGCCTTACTTGTATTCAATTGCATTATTCTCCATCCCAAGTTCCACCCCAAACGTAACACTCTTTCTTATCAAGTCTGCAAGTGATTAACCTCTCAATTTCACGTCAAATGTACCTAGTTACTCCTAGGTGGTTCTCTCACAATCACCATTAGTTTCTAGAAAAATTTTGACAGCACTCCCCTGCATTTCTAAGCATTCTCTCCACACTGTTTTGCTCATTCAAAATCTGTCCAACATCCCTGTTTATTTTAGACATTACAACAACATAATTCCAACACTTATTTCACCACTCATTAGCAACTTAATTCACTTGGCCTCAAGGCCTTTCATCAACACTCAACAACACTAAAATTAATCTCATTTCTTAATCCCAATCCCAACAACATACTTAACTCTTAAAACAAGATAGATTAACTACTACAAGACAATATAAAAATCTGTTCAAAGGTAATCTAATTACCTTAAGCTTTTCCTTGATTACTCTTCCTTTATTTCTCCTTCCTTCCTTCATCTTTCTCTCTTTGTTTCTTGTTTCTCAACCGGCCAAACAGCTCAAGCTGGCCAGCCCAAGAACAACACACTACTTAATACATAACTCTTAATTTTACCTAGATTTTGAATGGAATTCTTGAAGCTTTAGGAAGGGGCATTACCTTGAAACTTCTAGGAGGAGTTCTTGGATAGAAAAGCTAGCAAAATTCCAGCCCTTATTGAAGATTAATAACCGGCTAGACATGGAGAGCAAAAGGCTCAAAATCTAGAAATTCGAAAATCAAAGGGAAGGCTAGAAAATGAAGGCCTTTGAGCTTACTTCTTACCTTAAAGTAACAAGGGAATGATGGAGACCAAGATACTCTTCTTCAAGCTCCAAAATATCTACAGCCATGGTGGAAAAAATGGAGGTTTTCCAATTTTGAAAGGTGGAGAATGTTCCTCAAGTCAAGAGGAATCTAGTGGTATAATTTTTTGGAGTTTGGAGTGGATTTGAGCCTTGAACAAGAGGAGAGAAGAGAGGAGCTGGATGGGGTATTTGGAATTGCCATTTCTGGCTTAATGAAGAAGAAGGAGTTCTGATTTTGGGGGAGCAAAATGTGAGTGAGAGGAATGAAGGGTAAGAGACAGATTAAGATGGTTTGTACTATTTCCCTTTTTTTGACTTTTCAACTCTTCTTTTTCTTTGTCATTTATCTAATAGAGAGGGGGAGGCTGATTTAATTATACAAAACCGGCCCCCACTGTATACACATGCTGGAGCGGTTTTCGTCTTTTACAGAATACGCTCGTTAATTTACCCCGTTTGACACTATTCACTAACCGGGCCGTTTTTCATATTTTTCTCATTTCTTTATTTTTGATGGTTCTTAAGCTCCTATTAATACTTAATTATAGTTATATAGTCAACTATAATTTTTACGGGTCTGTTTGACCACTTACAGTCACATTTGTGGGCTTTCTCGAAAAACATGCTCTAAAGCTTTATTAGCGTTTTTAATCCATTTTATGGATCCGTTTTCTTCAGGAATCGTTCCCACATACTAATTAGGTATAATTAAGCCTTAGGGATCCATCTCGGACCCTAGTCGAGGTCATATGCCTTGCATACTTGTAAAACGTGAGTTTTTGCTTTTTTCGCGTTTTAATGTTTTCTCCTTTCTTTTGGTTTTATTCTCTTTACCAATACTCTCTAGGCACCATTAGGCCTCTAAAAATCATATTAGAATAATCTAATCACCATTTTTAAGTCCGGGGTATTAAAAGCTACCCCCCTTAAAGAACTTTGCCCTCAAAGTTGGTGAATCTAATACGGTTAGTCTCATAGGCATATCATACACCAAGGTCATAATCTATATAACCTTACTAACCTTACAAGTCAGTCTCATTGCACACTACACATACCACACAACATGTATTAGCATGCATAGCAATCAAAAATACTCTTTGGCATTCTCTCAATGGAGTTGGTTCGCAGACAAGAAGGCACTACTGTCCTCGAATCCCATATCAAGTAATACCTTGCCGATCCCTCAGGTACCGGTCACGTTGGACACTCTCTGGTCCATGGCCGTTTCATGACTAATGGGCACTTACTCTTTATGGCCCACGGTCCCTTCGGTTCTAATCAAAACGTTGCACATATAGATATCCTCAGGCACTCTGGTTGCTCTCTCAACACAGGACATTACTCAGGGTACTCTCCCCGTCCCGTAGCCCATGGAAAAATCACGCACTGCCACTGCCTCAACCGGTTACCTAGGACCACCGCATGTACGGTGCAATGGTTTCAAAACTAATACACGCCCACCGTTCTACCGGTCATCAAGACTTAAGGCCGCAGCCATCGGCGGGTGATAGCGGTTTCAAAACTAGTTTTTTGTCTTCATACTTGAAGAAAATCCTTTCATCAATTCCATTTGAAAATTCTTTTGAAAACCTCACACAACTCCAAGTCCGATTTATGGTAGATGCATCTTTTCTTAGCGTGATTACTTGTGACCACTTATGGAGAGCTTCAAGAATCATCCAACCCTGATGTGATCAGCATCAGTGTTGAACTATCCTTCCACCCCAATTTGTGTTCGGTTTCCCTTGATCGCTAGCAAATCAAGTTCCACCTCCCACGTCAGTTTCAAACAATCAGATAGTCAAACATTTTCATTTTCTATCTTTTACTCTTTCTAGTCATAATCACAAAGCAATCCAATTCAATTTATCTCTAATTCCTAGAACTTAGATCATCCGTCATTCTCAATTTTCTTCACTTACTTTACCTAGGCATTCCATACTTGTCGCCACATTTCATCAATTCATTATTCAATTACCACATACATCAGCATAACTCTAAAGGATGGAACTCACTCCATCGATTGTTCTCAAATCAAATCACCTAGGGAACTCGCTTTCTACTAGGTTACACATCGGTTTCATACCTATTCATACTCATCATATCTCATGTCTAATCTCAATAGACATATACTATAGGGATTCTCATTCCCCCGAAGTTTCTCTACTCCTCTTTTCTTGTATATTATATATGTGTTATTCGCATCTCTTGTGCGCAATAACCATAATTACCCAATGAATGGGTACATATGTTTATGTAACATAAGTTCCAATCATTAAAACAATTTTCTTTGTGCTATTCACATTGTAGTTTACGCGCACCTATACGTAAAACATACTCTAAGCGGTTTTTCGCCCTACCCCCCCTTAAAAAGGGATTACGCCCACGTAATCGACCATATGTTATCATTAAACATTGGTTCACTGAGTCGGGCATCATGAAATGTTTAACTTCAATGCGGTTATTATACAATGTATTCCGGTCGGAGAGTCATAACCATAATGACGGTTTAGTCCCCGCACCAGGAATTCTCATTGGAGTTATTTAACCCGTAATCGGGTTCAGTTCTAGCCTCTAAGGCTTCATGGTATTTATGATTTGCCATTTACTCACATTTGCTAGGTATACTTAACCTTTGAATTATGGCTCACTAGCTTCTGCTACATGACCTGATAACTTAGGGCTTGATTTGCCCTTTTTGTTATTCTTAATGTATTGCACAACTCCCTTTTTATCCCTTTTTGTCTTGGGAATACAGGTTTCTCAATCGTCGTGTGGTATCTTTTACCGTATGCGAATTCGATGAGTTATAGATTTTCTATCCAGTTCTCTGGAAATCTATTTCGTATGTAGTGCTTCCTCGGTTAATAGCGGCTTCTGAATTACGTTCGCTTACCTGTTTCTATACCAGAACTCTTTCGTTCATACGACCTTGTGTTTACTACGCATCGGTCCTGGGACCTGTGGGTTATGGGCCCACGTTCTTCGTGCGTCTCTGGCCAACGGCCGCCCAGTTATGTCTCTATGTTTCCGCTCAACAGGCTTGCACCATGTTCGTCGGCATGTTTGTAAATCTTCCGTACATAGTACAGTTGATTATTTATCCGAGGAGTACCCTTGACCCAAGGTTAATTACTTCTGTTATCGACTGATCCTCTTGGGATAACCTTCAGTTCTTTATGCATTTGCAATAGGAATGAGCACTGCCTTCTCTGTGAGATCTTTCGTCACATGGCATGGGCTACAGGCTTTACTGCCCCATTTATCTAGCATCACTTTTCTTTTCATCTCCGCTAAGTTTGATTCATAATCCTGCTTGTTCTCTATATCATTATCT
Organism: Limonium bicolor; assembly: GCA_023374045.1. Taxonomy (NCBI): domain Eukaryota; kingdom Viridiplantae; phylum Streptophyta; class Magnoliopsida; order Caryophyllales; family Plumbaginaceae; genus Limonium; species Limonium bicolor. The sequence continues at coordinate 138,288,864 of CM041777.1, read as the reverse complement.
GACTATACTCTCACAATGGTCACTTGTTGCGTACCATGTTCTTACTCATTAGACAACATTCGTTTACATGGCATCCGCTACTACTTAGCTTCCGCTCATGTATTCCCGCCATCTATACTATGGCTTGCCATTCACTTGGCTCAATAAAATGCACTACTCTTTTAGATTCTTCTACGCTCCTCACGCATTGTTCATTCTTCAATTCACCTTGTACACATACTATGTTTACTACTCAACTGATTACTTTTTCGGTTTCCAACCATTACTATAAAAGTTCCTTTCTACATACTATTTCTGTTCAATTACTCTTTGGCAATAAACACATGCTCAAGTTTCACTACACCGCTCTAGCGGTTTCACATTATATTCTTAGGTGGTAGCCTTTCTCTGGAGGGTCCACAATTGCCGCTCCAAAGGCCCCATAATAACGAGGGGTATCCCCACTCTAAGTTAGTGGTTCGTTCTCCGCTCTATTCATTTATTATCAAGCAATATCTCTTTGCTTACTGGTGCCATTCTTGGAAATTCCTCTTATTATTCAAAGTTGGTTTCACAACCGTCTAAATCTATGTAACGTAGTTGGTTCATGGCTTACAAGCCGCATTGCCTCGAGTCATGATCTTTACAGGCTTCTTATACAAGTTAAACTTCTCTGTACATCATCAGAGGGTTGGAGATAATACTGGGCTCCTTAATACAGTTGTTTCATCACGCTTCCGTCCATGGGAGGCCCCTTTTGGTATTTCGACATTAATATGCGCCCTTTGGCAATTTAGGGTGTTCCATGTTAAGTGGGATCCCTCTCGGTTTTTAGAACCGAGTTTCTGTTTTAGCTCATGTGTTCATATCATGATGCTTTGTTCAACTGTCATTGACTTAGACACTCTTCAAGGATCACTCCTGGGTGTTGCTATGTAATGCCAATACATTTGGCTAGTACTTTGGGGTATGTTCAGTTTATGACTTCGCCTTGCGGTTAAGTATCTCAAACTTTCCCATTTAGGGTTGTAACGTTTCCCGTTCTTGGGTTGTAATGTCTCCCGTAACTGGGTAGATCATTGGTACTTCCTTCTTACATTCATGGCCGGGTTTGATATTCTTTTCAGCGAGGTATAATGTTTTCCGTAGCCGTGGTGATTGTTCTGGGAACTCTATCCCGTTTATCAAACATTAATGTGTTCCTTTCAGGCATTCGCCGTATTGTCTACGCTGGGTATTCATTCTAGTTACCATGTGTTTCCTTTGTGATTCCTAAGACATATCCCATGTCTGTGCGTAATACTCTGTGCTTCTTGCACTTTTAACTCTTAGTCGTTCCCCTGGTATAGGTTCCCTGGTTCCTTAAGCTCGTTCTCTTAACTGAATTCATGCTCTTCCATCGTTCGAGGTATTCCATTGTTCTAGTCTGAATTGGCTCTTCGTCCGTAGTATGGAGTCGACTACTTCCCGTGTTCCGTACTCTACTTGTATACATACATGGGGTATCTTATTGATACGTTACCACTTACCCGACTAACTCATAACTAGTCTGTCAGGCCCACAAGCTCCTTCGGAGTGCGGTTGTCCCACGTCTCGTTTTTGTACACTTGTAATGTTGGTCACACGCCTAGGTGAAGTATTCTATTTCCAACTCCTCTTATATCGTTCTTTGATGTCTTACTGTAATTCCTCTGGTTCGGTTTAAAAAAAAATGGGGGTATTTGGAAAATTTTGCGTTTTGAAAGAAAAATTTGGAGTTCGAAAGGTAAAATGTTCATGGCATTTCAATGTCGGTTGGTTCTTACCTAGTCTAGCTTCTCGCTGACTGGTATATCCTTTACCGCATTGGTCAGGCCGTTAGGCCCTTCCAAGGTTTGTTTCAAGGTTCCTAGGGTTTGTGGTCCTATATTGGCCTCACTCGCCATCTTGGTACTTTGCTAAGTACTTGTTGTTTGTCAGAAGTTCCTTTGGATGATCCCGTTCTTACTGCACTTGTCGTAGCAATTGCACGGTACAAGTGGTTTTTGGGTTAACTTACACCGGTTACGGTATAATTTCTAGGCGTATTTGGTAGCCTTGCTGGCTCTTCCTTTAACTTCTCAGTTTGATAACTACTCTTCTGAGCTACTTCTTGTTCGTCTTGACATGACTGTCATCGATCTGGGTGCTTCACCCCTCTTGGAGACTCTTATTTACTCAATTCTGTGTCGTTTCTTGGTGCTCGTTCCCACACATTTACCGTGGTTACCGTGACTTATCTTGTCTATGCACTACTTCAGTAGTCCTATTCGGGTATATCCCGTAGATGTGCTCGAAGCTGTCTAAGCTATGTCGGTTAGGTATTGCAACCTTTTTGGGTGTGGTAGGGTGGGTGTATCTACTCTTGACTAGATTCATGGTCAGTTAGTATACCGTTGGTGGTATTATCTAACCGTGGCGGTCCGTAGACATGTGTCCTGGTTTTCGTTACTTCACCCTTTTCCGCCTCGTTGCATGGTTGGTGCTTCCCTTCTTGCTGCTACTTGGCCAGCCGGGTTCTCGCGACTGCTAAGCATGTCGCCCCATGCTGCCACATATATTAGTCCCTAATGGATAGGATTTCTCGAACTCCCGCCATTAAGTGCGGTTATTTTTGTTCCAACGGGAACTATCTCCGGGATTTCCAGTTCTCGTAATCTACTGTATGACAGGTTCTGGTTCATATGGAAATATTTAACAACTTCCAGATCGGGTTTTCCCGAGTAAGAGAGGACGTTCCGTCTCTCTAGCGTTCATTCCCAAGCTTTTTAACGGGGGATGTGGAGGGCGGGTTTGATATTGTAGGTATCCTGAACACACTGGAAGTTCCTAACTAGCGTATCTCTCACACTATCACTCAACCCTTAGCCCAATGAAATACCCCTAAATTAATTTAAATTAATTTAAGGGATTTCTTTTATTAAACCTTTAATAATACTATTAAGTATAAATTACTATATGGAATTATGAATGTTACATTAGTATAAGGGATTATGAATATCAAATTATTGTATGGAATTATGAGTATTAATACTATATGGAATTATGGAAATTAGTTCAGGGGATTCCTCCTATTTAGCTCTAAAGAATACATTTAAATATTTAATTATTATATATTATTATATAGTATTATGAATTTAATAACAAGATTTATAAGTCAATAAATCTTGGAAAAATTCCTAGACACTCCAATTATATTATAAAGATTTTAGAAATATTGGGAGGATTGATTTGAAACATAAAAGTCAATATAAAATCCTAGAAACCTTAAAGCTTATTAAGCCTTGCTAGGGTTGACTTTTTGAGAATGGTCAAACTAGCACATGAAACCTATACCAATAAAAAGGTTATGGAAAACCATGAAGATCGATAAACAGAACGTTAAAAACGGATCATCCTAGCCAAAGTTATGATAGGATGAAGTTTAGAGCCAAAATTTTAATGACTGCCACGTGTCAAGCTCACACGCGTCAGGACTTAGGCGATTTCTATCTCCTTGAATTTCGGTAACAGATTCCAGTATTTTGCCCTAACTTTGGACGGCCATATCTCACTCATCTCTCAATATTTTTCAATGTCTTCTTCTTAATTCTCTTCTCCTACACTTCCTCTAAACAACCATAACTCACACTAACCCTAATTCGTCCTAAATCAACCGGAAATTCGAGCCAAAGTAGCCACCATGCAAACACCGAAACTGTAGTTCCAGTTTTTCCTTCGATTCAGGTAACTTCGTCTTGCCATAACTTCTTCGTTTCTCAGCCAAATTCCATGTTCTTTAGCTCGTTTTGAAGATCTCTAATTCCTCTAAAACTTTCATGTTGATGACCTAAGCCAATTCCCAACCGTTTGGAAGAACAAGGTGTCTAAAGTTTCAGATTCGTCACAACATAAAATCATAAGTTTTCTTTCCAGAAAACGTAAGGTAAACTCGCAACTTCCAGCTTCGATTTCTTTCTGTGTAGTGCAAGTTAGGGTGAGTTCTTGTTATCAATATGTAGAGCTAAGTTTGTTCTTTCGATTGAGCCCACACACATAACCTAACTCGATCTGTACTGCAAGTTATAGATCCTCAAAGTCGGCCTCGTGAACTGCTCGAGAGTTTGAACCTTTCCAGAATTCCGAATTTGAATTCCTCCGTTATTGCAACTCCGGTAAGTTTCCGATCAATTGCTCCGTTTTTGTCAAACCTTGTCATGTTTCTGACCTAACCCAACCCAATAAGCTTATATGCTTCGTAATGTAGAATTTTGCAAAATCGAGTTCGAGAAACTGAAGAACCCTAACTTTCGTAAACAAGAATCGTGTTTGTTGTATCTTGCATTATAGCTAGCGAAATTAGTATCAATAGAACCGTAATTGAATTTCAAAACCATAGAAACAAGAATCACTCAATTTCGTTCTGTGAATTAGGAGAAATCGTCGATTAGTACTCGACATTGTTAAGGCTTCGCTGATGACTAGGCGTTCAGGGGCCGTCCGATCTGGACTTAATGAAACGGACGGCCGAGATTAGATCGTGGATAATAAAGATGTTTTAAGTTTATAATATTTCGGATTTAGCTCTAACTTGTTGAATTTAGTTAATGGCCTTGCCGAACGTTTGACTTGACATTTTAACCATAGATTCCTTATAAATCTAGTTTATTATGATGTAAATTAATAAGGTTTTGGAGTTTTTAACTAAGTTATGATTTTTGCAAGTTACGGTTTTCTAGAATTATTTGGCTAATTTAAATATATTTTTGAAATAAAAACTTATATGTCTAAAATGTTATAGTTACTATATACTTAATTTGGGAATTTTTGGACAAGAGGAAATAGGTTTAAAAATTGTATTTCTAAGGTTTTTCATAAGTACCTATAATATAAGGTTTTTAATGTAACCAAAATTAAAGTATAGATGATTAATAAACTTTATAGGTTGGGAAAATAAGTAAGAGTAAACTAACATTTAATACAGAATGTTATAATAATTTTTGGGTATAAACTTTTAAGTGAAGTATATATATACATATATATAAAAGAAATAAAATGTAACTTAGGTTAAATCAAGGAACTAAATTAATCTACATTATATTAATTATATAATATGGTAGTTAATATACTTAATTGAAACTAAGGAAACTTTATTTTATAAACCATTTGGATGTAGATATGTTGTAAAAGTTAATATAAATAATTAAATGCAATAAAACTACATAAAGAATGTCTTGAATAAATCCTAGTATACATATACGATAAATAATAAATAAAAGACATAAAATACCTTATAGCAAATAGAATATGAAGGAATTAATAAGTTAAACTAAACCTATACGTAATACTATTAAAGAATATTATATGAGGTAGTATTGAATGTGGTTATGAAATTAAGCTTAAAGAGTTATCTTGGATTTCTAAGATTTATATAAACCATATTAAAATACATGTGTAATATTTTTGTCAAAGACTAGAATGTAAATCTATAATTTGGTTAGGTAATTAATAAGTTGGACTTAGAATATTATAATTAGATTTTACACAAATAGAACTTACGATATAATTAATAAATGAATGTAATACTTTTACATCTAAATGTTCTTATATAAAACAATAATAAATAAAATACTTTTACATCTAAATGTGAGGTGGATTAGTAAGTCTAGATTTAATCATTTCTTGGCATTTATGGTATTGAAATATAACTTAATGTTTAAGATAAAATCATTAAAGGATTATATATAAAACTATATTAAACTATGATTTTGGAAATTTATCTAAATAATAATCCTTAAGTTTCTTGGCATTAGATAAGCCATATGAAATACATTTATAACATTTATTACCAGTTACGTAGGATGTGAGTTTACAATTAAGTGAGGTATTTAGTAGTTAGAATTTATAGAAGGTTTATAAATAGGAATTTGATACTTAAAACCTTTGAACCTTTTATTAGATAAAACTACGTTTACATAAGATATTATATTGATATACTTTACGGTAATGGGAAATAATGTATGTTATTTGAATATAAAAGATGAGAATTTTCAGGATAGATGATCTTATTAAATAATTGGCAATTTCACTTATGAATGGGATTTAATTCTTAGTAAATTTTACCTTATGATAAGATATAATGCTTATCCTAAAACATAATAAGGAATTATCTATTAGTTTTATCCTTTGAAACTTTAGGTTTGGTAAACAATTTAAACGTATTAAGACTTAAGTTTATTGAAGTTTTTAGTAAAAAAGAATTAATACGTATCTATGGAGGAATGTGTGTAAAAATAAAACATTTAGGAAATTAATGTAAGCAAGGATACATAAAAGGGTTATCTTAAAACACCTTATCATATAGTTAATGACAAGCAATAATATACTCTGTGAATACTAAATGTAAGAGTTCGATAAGTCTAAGTTAGCTATAACATAATATTTCAAGATGAAAAGTAATTTAACATCTTATGACAAGATTAATGATGGGTGTACTAAAAGGTCATTCGAAACTAAACATATGGTAAATGATTTAGTAGCTCATTAGTTTATAATGAAATTGAAATACCCCAAACCTTGATATGTGGTTTAAATATTAAACTATGGTATGTAAAGGCTAAAAAGTACCTTAGAAACATCAGTGAACAATTTAAACCATAGTGAAATGCGATAAAGCACTAAGACACAGCTTAAGCAAAAACATGCTCTAAGCTAGGAGTGAACTTGGTTAGGACCCAAAGAGCCTACCAAGACTTAATAATATTCAAATATGATTTAATAAGGCTAATTAAGTCCTTAGGAAACTTTGGTAGACAATTAAACCAAACAAACACAAGAAAATACCTTAAAGTCAATAAGCGCAAAAATGTGCTCTAAGCTTGGGATAAATTTGTATAAGACCTAATGGTCGTACCTACACCTCATAAATATGTTAATGAACATATTAAATCAATTACCAAAGAAAACCAAGCTTGAAAACAAGTTAAAACACAAAAAGTGCTTAAAGGGGCCTTAAAGCACGTTTTTGAAAAATTGTCTTGTAAATGAGTTTTGAATGGCTAAATGTCCATCATTACTCTTTAATTAACATGTGTACTATATAGTACTCCCTCCTATTCTAAATATAAGTCGTTTTAGGCTTTAGAATTATGTTGAAATTATAAGTCGTTTTAGACTTTTTGTATCTATCTTTCTACTTTTACCCTTTCTACTTTTACCCTTTCTACTTTTTTAATTATTATTATCATTGCACTCTACTTTTTATCTTACCAATAAAGTATACTTACTTTTTTATTCTCCCAATACAAAAAGCAAGGGTATGCAAGTCTTTTTAAACTCCTTCTTAAAAATGGTGAAAAAGTCTAGAATGACTTATAATTAGAACAGGGGAGTATCACATTTGGAAGTCTATATCAATGGGAAATCAAAAATTCACAACTATGTGCCTTGTTTTCATGAATAGTAACTTTAATAAGCTAGTTTGTAACATATGTTGTTATAAGTAATTAAATTGGTCAACAAAGACTATTTGTAACACCCCATCCAACAACAAACACATAACACCCATCTGCAGCGGAATACACACCTCATCAAATAACTTAACTCTTGGTGTTACACGCCGTTAACCACCCACGTGGCTAACAAGGCTAATACATGTACATTGTATCGGTCTGATGGACTAGATTCCGAGCAACTACACAATACAATCCTTATTCCATTTCCAACAACAACAACAACATACACCTTTCAACCATACCGAGTATTTATAAATTGATGCCGATAACAATTTCGGTCTTACTACGCCTACAATGCATACGCCATTTAAATGGCTGCCCATGTATAAACATCTACCCCGTCCTACTCTCGAACGGCTTCCAGCTCCTTGTACCTGAAATAGAAAAGGAGAGAAAGGGTGGCCCCCAAGGGGCTCAGCACCTTTGCTGGTATGGTAATCCCGCAGCCCACATGCTACCGGGCCACGCACAACTAATTGTCGTCTTAGCATGCAGTTGATTATATTTAAATCATGCATACAACCGTAAACACACCACACTTTGCATACACCCAACAATAGGGCCCAACATATAACCAACACATCCACACTTAACAAATCATCCAAGGATTCCTTAAACCTTAGAGTGGCTCTCCTCTAAAACGGAGCTACTTCCTTAATGAACGACACGTACCCATTAATCGGGTTATCCTTAAACGCCTCTTGTTACAAACTGGGATTCATTTCCATGATCCACACACTCCATATCCTACAACATATCTCATTCCTCACATAACAAAACATAACCAAACCTTTCTTGTTTCGGCGTACACATGACAACATCGCATTCATTTTAAACACCTAACGTATACATATCATAGCATAGCAGGGGAAATTGCTTAGCACAATAACAACACAAACCCATAAGATCGGTTCACACAAGGAACCTTCCACCATAGTTAGTATATATAGTGAGCCTAGAGATTATTGCCAATCTCATGCTAAGCTCGTTACCAACCTCATTACCGTCCAGTTATATCGAACGGTTAACTTAAACCCAAGGTGTGTCGGATATAGTAATCCCAAGCACACCGAAATAACATTCGTATGCCCCTATGGCCCGACGTGAGTCAGTAACTAGCTTTGGATAAGCTAAGGGAAGGTAGAAACCAAATTGGAATACCACTTATACATACACCAAGAGAGCCGAACCGGATATGACATCGACTCCCGTCCATCACACGCGTGGCCGGAACAACCGGACTCCTCACCCCCCATTAGTACATATACACTTATAAATAAGTAGTTAGAGATCCATTATGGAGCCTACCACAACCACACACCATACGGTATCATAACCGAGTTAAGCACACAAGGGAGGTTCACACACTTGCATACAGCAACAATGTCCAACTAACTCACACATAGCCGTGGTTAGCACGTTCCCAAGGTTTGGGCCGTCAACTCCGAATACCGATCACTCATGTGTTCCTAGATTTGGTTAGCTAAGGTTTAACACATATTTGAGGTTAAATGGTATCGGAGGCCAAATTCGCCACATAAATGAATTACTATAAACTCATTACATGTTTTAATCTTACAAGGTGGCAAACACTCAGTAAAACATATTGGCATACAAGTCGGTGTAATCCGGTAGGACACAGGTTGCAAGAAAACCATACCTGTCACCGGAGTCCATTTTACCATGTCCACCTACGTTCCTCGAACAATTCTTGAACACTGGCACATTAAAGTTACCTTCATTAACATTGGGGTATTGTGTTTGTGTAACGTCGAATGACCATAGTTAACCCCGTTTACTAATTAAACATCTTTACATTTTTAACATGTTTCACTCTTTCATTTTACTACAACTTTTCACCCACCAAATTGTGACTATAACTCACCTAACATGTCCTACACAACCTTATAACATCATTACCTAACAATCCCCATCATTACATATCATTTTATAACCATAAACAACATTTTTGGTCCGACCGACCTTACCGACCGAACTTGTCCAAGTTCGGTCCATTCCAGAACATATTTCCGTCAAAATTTTCTACTCCGACCGACCTTGTAAGTTCGGTCGCATGTTCGGTCTATTCCCGAGAGTTTCTTCCCTGTGAAAATTCAAGCCCGACCGAACTTGCCAAGTCCGGTCCTATGTTCGGTCGGTTCCAGAAACTTAATCCGTACACAAAATACAAGCCCGACCGACCTTGCAAGTCCGGTCCCCAAGGTCGGTCCATTCCAGAAGCCAATTCTCGCAGGGTAAACTGGGCTCGACCGAACTTGCAAGTTCGGTCGCAAGTTCGGTCTGCCCCAGACCTTTGTTTTCCTTTTTACATTCAACTCCAAACTTCACCCCATATATCCTAGTACACCCTAACCTCATTTGGGCACTTCAAACACACCTTTAGCCATGTACTAAACTCTCAAATCACACACCAAAACCATTTTATCATTCACAAATTTCTTACAAAATTCCTAGCACTTGGGATGTTTTCTCCTTAAGATTTCTAAGTGGTAGTTCACCAATAATGACCACTACACCAAGGTGTTTCCTCTATACCTTAACATCTTCTCTCAACTTCTTTTCTTACTAACTAAACCTCCTTTTTCACATCTTAACTAAACATCACTTATTCCTTGGATATCTACATTACCTAAACCTTAAACAAATTTCTCCAAGACTTAAATACATTCTCAAAAACACTCATTGGATTTCTAGAACTTCCAAGACATTTCCTAAATCCTTGTAGCCCCTTAGAACACCTTAATGCACATTTTCTTCCTTAGTGAAACACTTATCCATTCCTAACAATTCCTAGTTCACCAAAGCTCATTTAAACACTTAAAACTCCTTATACATTTTACAAATTTTGCCATAGGTTCTCTTAGCACATCATCATTCCAAAGCTCATAGTTTTCACCATTAAACACTCAAGAACACCTAAATCCATCAAGAACACCATCACACACAAGACTTCACCCAATTTACACTACATCACAATATAGTGCACAATTTAAATTGCTTGGCACTTAGGCCCTTAAATAACATGGCTCTTAGGCCCTTAAATTGCATAATCCTTAAACACTGAATTTCCACAATATATAAGCCTTTGACCTGCAAATACACACGCCAAGACATATGTTCCTTTACTAGTCTCCTTGAGAACACCTTACTAAGTCATTCACCATTTGCTCTTTAGGTAGTTTTAGCAAGCATTATAAGCTCATTTCTCCTAAGGCATTAAACCACATTGAGATAGCATATTTACCTCTTTTCCACTCAAACTTCTTCCTTGTTTCCTCTTAAAACCGGTAAGGCATTTCTTTCCTTGTCAACCACTAAACAATGTACCAACATTGCAATGAGTATATAAGCTTTATGCTTCATCTCATTGTAAACCCTAGGTTTACATTATTTCAAAAACATTAATGTAGTTGTTTTACCTTGATCTTTGAAGGGAGTTTGAATATCTATGAAGAGAGGACTCCACCTAGTCCATAAGAGATTGGAATGAAGCTAGAACAAAGTCACACAAAGAGCTCCATCAATGAGTATTTTCGGTCACACACAAAACATGGAGGAAACTTGATTTTTCTTTGAGATTCCTTACCTAGAAGCAAAGGAGAACAATAATATGTGAAAAGGTGAGCTCAAGCTCCATCAATGGTGAATCTCCTTGGCACCTAAATTGAGTTCTTGAAGATTTGAAAAGGTAGAAGTGTAGAGCTCGCTCCAACTAGAAGAATGGTGGTCTTGGAATTGAATTTGGACCATGGAGCTAGGAGTTACAAGTGATCAAAGATGGAAACAATGGTGGTGTTGGTGTTGTAGCAGCTCGTAAAAGAGAGCAAGAAGGGAGGTTGGAGACGTGTGAAATGAAGGAGGAAAGGAGAAATGAAGATAGAACTTGCTTTAACAAGATATTTGTTTTAAAAGGTAACTTTCTCCTTTTTACCTTCCTACCCTTCCTTTCCTTAATTGATTTTTACATGGTGGTGACTCACCTTCCTAAAAATCGGCCCCCATATACTTAGAAGGGTATAATAGTCTTTGTTGACCAATTTAATTACTTATAACATCATATGTTACAAACTAGCTTATTAAAGTTACTATTCACAAAAACAAGGCACATAGAAGTGAAATTTTTGATTTCCCATTGATATAGCCACCCAAATGTGATACTATATAGTACACATGTTAATTAAAGAGTAATGATGGACATTTAGCCATTCAAAACTCATTTACAAGACAATTTTTCAAAAACGTGCTTTAAGACTCCTTAAAGCACTTTTGTGTTTTAACTTGTTTTCAAGCTTGGTTTTCTTTGGTAATTGATTTAATATGTTCATTAACATATTTATAAGGTATAGGTATGACCATTAGGTCTTTTACAAATTTATCCCAAGCTTAGAGCACATTTTTGCTCTTATTGACTTTAAGGTATTTATTTGTGTTTTGTTTGGTTTCATTGTCTACCAAAGTTTCCTAAGGACCTAGTTAGCCTTATAAAGTCATAATTAAATATTATCAAGTCTTGGTAGGCTCTTTGGGTCCTAACCAAGTTCACTCCAAGCTTAGAGCATGTTTTGCTCACACCGTGTCTTAGTGTTCTATTGTGTTTTACCATGGTTTAAATGGTTCATTTATGTTTCTAAGGCGCTTTTAGCCTTTAAATACCATAGTATAACATTTACACAACATACCAAGGTTTGGGGTATTTCACTATTATACCCCTCATGTAATAAAGGGGGCCGGTTTTCTTAAATGGGATGAGTCATCCCCCTTGTTAGTTTAATAAGAAAAGTAAAGCTTATAAAGTAAAGTACTATTTTGCTTTATACATAAATATCTTAACAAAAGCAAAAGCAAACTTACCTTCATTCTCTCTTTCCTTCTTGTATTCCCACGGTTCCCTTCCTCCATTCTCTCAAGCTCCATCAGTTATGCTACAGCAAAGCCTCACCATTTCCAACTCCTTTCACTTGTAACTCCTAACTCCATGCTCTGAATTTAATTCCGAGACTACCGTTCTCTTAGTTGGAGCAAGCTCTACAACATTGTCTTTTCAAATCATCAAAACCACCATTTCGGTGCCAAGGAGAACTTCCATGGAAGGAGCTTGAGCTTATATCTTTATGCCTTGTTGATCACCTTTGCTTCAAGGTAAAGAAAAACCAAAGAAAACTCCATTTCCTTCATTTTTGGTGTTGACTGAAAATGCACCTTGTAATGGTGTCTTCTCTTGTCTTGTTTTAGCTTCATTTGAATCTTCCAAGGGCTAGGAGGAGTCCTGTCTTGATACTTATTCAAGCTCTCTTTCCATTCCAAGGTAAAACAATCATTTTAATACCTTAAAAAAATATATGTAACTAGGGTTTACAATGAGATGAAGCATAATGCTTGAATGCTCATTCTATTATTTATACATTGTTTAGAAGTTGACAAACAACCAAACACCCTACCGGTTTTACAAGGAAACAAGAAAGAAGTTTGTGAGGAAAAAGAGGTAAACAAGCTATCTCAATGTAATTTAAATGCCTTAGGAAAAAATGAGCTTGATATGCTTAATAAAATACCTAAGGAGCCAATGGCAAATGAGCTAGTAAAATGCTCTCAAGGAGTTTATTAAGGGCATATGTATTGTTGGGTGTATTTGCAGGTCAAAGGCATTATTTATGTGGGAAATTCAGTGTTTAAGGTTTATGCAATTTAAGGGCCTAAGAGCCATGTTATTTAAGGGCCTAAGTGCCAAGCAATTTAAGCTTATGCACTATATTGTGATGTAGTGCTAAATGTGTGAAGTTTGTGTATAAAATGTGTTTGATGGATTTTAGGTGTTGTTGAATGAAATAAGGTAAAAACCTAAGTGTTTGGATGTGAGTATATACAAGAGAAGCTATGGCCAAATTTGGAAAATGTGTAAGAAGTTCTAAGTGTTTTAAGTGATTTTTGGTGAACTAGGAAGTGTTAAAGGTGAACAAATGTTTTACTTGGGAAGAAAACATGTATTAAGGTGATTAAGAGTGATGCAAGGATTTAGGTATTATCTTGGAAGTTCTAGGAATTCAATGTGTGTTTTTGAGAATGTATTTAAGTCTTGGAGAAGTTTATTTAAGGTTTAGGAATGTTGATGTACAAGGAAGAAGTGATGTTTAGGTAAGATGTGAAAAAGGAGATTTAGTTAGTAAGAAAAGAAGTTTGAGAGATGATGTTAAGGTGTAGAGGAAACACCTTGGTATAGTGGTCATTATTGGTGAAATACCACTTATAAATCTTAAGGAGGAAACATTCCAAGTGCTAAGAATTTTGTAGGAAATTTGTGAATGATAAGATGGTTTTTGGTGTGTGATTTAAAGAGTTTAGTACATGGCTAAAGATGTGTTTGAAGTGCCCAAATGAGGTTAGGACATATTAGGATATATGAGGTGAAGTTTGGAGTTAAATGGGCAATGGAAAATAAAGGTCTGGGGCAGACCGACCTTGCCCGAACTTGCCAAGGTCGGTCGAGCCCAGATTACCCTGCGAGAATTAGTTTCTGGAATGGACCGACCTTGGGGACCGGACTTGCAAGGTCGGTCGGGCTTGATTTTGTGTACGGATTAAGTTTCTGGAATCGACCGAACATGGGACCGGACTTGGCAAGTTCGGTCGGGCTAAATTTTCAAAGGGAAGAAACTCACGGGAATGGACCGAACATGCGACCGAACTTACAAGGTCGGTCGGAGTAGAAATTTTGACGGTAAAGTGTTCTGGAATGGACCGACCTTGTGCAAGGTCGGTCGGTAAGGTCGGTCGGACCAAAATGTTGTTTATGGTTATAAAATGATATGTAATGATGGGGATTGATTAGTAATGATGTTATAAGGTTGTTTAAGACATGTTAGGTGAGTTATAATGACAATTTAGTGGGGGAAAAGATGTATTAAAATGTAAAAGTAAAACAAGTTAAAAAGTGAAGTTATGTAACTAAGTTAACGGGGAAAAGTTATAAACATTAGACATTAAATAATCATGCTACCCCGATGTTAATAAAAGTACATGTAATGTTATCAGTTGTTCGAGAATTGCTCGAGGAACATAAGTGGATGTGGTAAAGTGGACTCCGGTGACAGGTATGGTTTCCTTGCAACCTGTGTCCTACCGGATTACACCGGCTTGTATGCTAATGTGTTTAGCTGTATGTTTGCCACGTTATAAGATAAATCATGAAACGAGTTTACAGTCGTTATTGTTGTTGTATGTTTACGTGCTGATACCGGTAACCTCGAATGCGCTTGAAGGGCTAGTTAACCACTATTAGGTAAACGTAAGAGAACGGTATCCGGTGATAACATTTCCGACCTAAGGAACGTTCTAACCACGACTATGCGTGAGTTAGTTATGTGATGTTTGTGTGTGATGTTTGTGTATGAATGTATGACTCTCCCTTCCCTTGTGTGTGTCTAACAAGACTTAACCCTATGTTGTGATTGTTTAATTAAGTTCAATGTTGAACTTCTAACAAGTGCTAACGGGGGAAGTGAGGAGTCCGGTCTGTTCCGGCCACGCGTGTGAGTATGGGGGTCATTGTCATATCAGGTTCGATCCTCTCTGTATGTTATGGTTGTTTTCCAATTTGGTTCCCAACCTTCCCTTTAGCTTAACCAAGGCTATTACTGACTCACGTCAGGCCACAGGGGCATACTATGTTATGTTTGTTCGGTGTGCTTGGATCACTATATCCGAGACACCTTGTGTTAAGTTATCCATTCATTTAACGAGACGGTAACGGTTATTTTGTAATGAGCTTATCATGAGACTGGCAACATTCTCTAGGCTACAAGTGAACTGACTATGTTGGGCCGGTTCATAAAGGGAACCTACGTTATGTTATGTATTGTCGTTATGATGCAATATCTATTGCAATGTTATTATGTACACGTTGAAACGTGGAAAGTGTTGTTATGTGATGATTGTCATATGTTGTAAAATGTGGAGTATGTGGATCATGGATATGAATCCCAGTTTGTGATAAGAGGCGTTTAAGGATAACCCGATTAATGGGTAGTTGTCGTCTATTAAGGAAGTAGCTCCATTAGAGGAGAAACACTCTAGGGGTAATGAATACCATGAGTGACTTATCAAGTAAGGATGTACTATCCGTTTGTTGAGCCCATAGAGGCGAGATGTTTTGTGTTGTGTGTTTACAGTTGCATGCATGATCTAAATATAATCAACCGCATGCTAAGACGACAATTAGTTGTGCGTGGCCCGGTAGCATGTGGGCTGCGGGATTACCATACCAGCAAAGGTGCTGAGCCCCTTGGGGGCCACCCTTTCTCTTCTTTTCTTATTTCAGGTACGAAGAGCTGGAAGCCGTTCGAGAGTAGGACGGGGTAGTCGTTATACATGGGTAATCATTTAAGTGTATATATACAGTAGGTGTAGTAAGACCGAAATTGTTATCGGCATCAGTTTATAAATACTCGGTACAGTAGGAAGGTATGTGTATGTTGTGTTGTTAATGGAAAGGGATAATAATGTGTAGTCGCTCGGGAATCTAGTCCATCAGACCGGTACAATGTGTATGTAATAGCCTTGTTAGCCACGTGGGTGGTTAACGGCGTGTAACACCAACGAGTTAAGTTATTTGATGAGGTGTGTATTTCGCTGCAGATTGTTGTTATGTGGTTGTTGTTGGATGGGGTGTTACAGAAATGCATCTGCAACACTATGATTCCAATATACAGGATGTAGATCTTAATTAAGTTAAGGGGAAGACTTAATCATAATGGATTATCTGGTAGATATCAATAAAATACATAATCTTTACATTGTGAAATAACAGTATAGTATTCTGAGATGAATCCATCATAGGTCATAATACAATGTTTATTCTAAATTATGAATAAAAGTATTGAGCTTAAGATTATTATTGAAATTCTAAGATTGATTGAATAACATATACTGCACTTATGTTATAAAGGTCTTAAATGTGAGAATTAAGGTTAAGTATGGGGAAAGTGGATAAGAGTGGAACAATTAACAAGTGTTAATAAAATACGTTCCTTGGTCTTACAACCTTGAGTTATACAACATTCTAAGACAAGTCAAAGGTTATACATAACATTTGAGTGAGGAGTTTATTTAAGCTTAACATAGGCTACAAGTGATTGATGATAGACTACCTTTAATATTCTTCAGAGTACTGTTGATTGTTTGCGCAAGTTGACTAGAACTGCTACAGCGTTACCCAAGTACGATTTCTCGTACTCCGATACTTTTGTTGATTGACTTATGAGACGTTTTCAAAAAACGCTAACTGAGTTTAAGAGGAATTTCTAAAAGGAAATGGTTGTGTGACTAACTCAGCTTGTGTGACTAACTCAGCCTTGAATGTGAAACTCGCTTGGGTATTGGTTCCTTCTATTTGGTTATTTCCATTAGACGTTGACTGCTTAGGGTTTACGCTTCTGCACTCTGTAGGACTGAGTGTTTTGGTATTGCTCTGGGTAGTTGGTGATCTGGTGGGAATTTGGAAAAGGTCAATTTTGGTAAAATCTTCTTTTGACTCTGGATATCGTTTCATCCATGAGCTGGTTCTTGAGGTTTCGACGTGCGCGCGTCTTCAATGGTAACAGTGAGGGGCTGTATATCCCCTGTCCCAAAAAGGGACGTAGTAGACAGAGAGGGGTTGTATATCCCCTGTCCTTAGTGGATGTAGTTAACAAAGAGGGGTTGTATATCCCCTGTCCTTAGTGGATGTAGTTAACAGAGAGGGGTTATATATCCCCTGTCCTTAGTGGACGTAGTAAACAGTGAGGGTCTGTATATCCCCTGTCCTAAAAGGATGTACTTGGCGGTGGGGGCCATCTCTCCCAGTTGAATTTATTCCACTCTTGAGTATATTTTGTCTATGGGATCCAGCTTTCTGAAATGGTGGGGACATAAACTATCTACCAAGGGTTATGGGTATTCATATCTTTCCTAGTCCTCTTGACTACCCGAGTCTTTCTATTCTTAACCAGAATTGGTTCTAACATCAATAATGGATGCTTACTAACTATATGGTGTGACTTCTTAAGTGGTTGACTTGGTTCTTTGTCTCTATCCTTATGTTGTTCTCTCTTCTCTTTGATTGATTGTTTTAAAGTGCCTCCTTTCCCTGTTTTGCTTTCAAGAGTTTGATTTCAAGTTACTGTTTATTTTGAAGAGTTATGTTTTAAACTTTTGCTTTGGAGAATAGTACCAGTTCCATTCCAGGGAACTGACTCACCCCTCTCGGGGTGGGCTACTTGGTTTCATCTTGCAGGTACAAATTGATTTACAGGTGGCCACGAAGAGCATGAGTGATTGGGATGGGATTAGGTTTATGGAGAGTGAATGTATTTTATTATTGTTATGTTTATGTTAAGTTTTCTCGAAGTTCAGACCGTAACTTAGTTAATTGTAATGGTTGTAGTTGGTGAGGTTGGTACCGGGTGTTTGGAGCCCGATGGTCTGTAGCACCTTTAGTTTATTTTCTGATGTTGTTTTATTATTATATGGGTGTTACAGAAAGTGGTATCAGAGCGTAGTTGCGCTCTGAACCCGAGAAAACAAGCCGAGTGAAATACTTAGAAAATATGTGCACTTAAAACTGGGGAATTGGGGTAGAATTGGGAAGTGAGGATTCTAGTAAGGCACGACTCCTAACCCTTCTTAGATTAGTGAATGATTTCTTTATACACTTTTCTTTTTATGAATGTCTGTAGAGAATGGTGTGTTGTTGTTCTGTTCGAACATTAAACTACAGTAGAAATATAGGTTGGAATATCATTTATTGAGTATGTTAAGATTTTGGTTGGGATAAATCATATATTAAGCTATTTTGAAAAGCATACTTATGGAGAATACATGGCTAAGAATACAATTCCTTAAGTGCAAGTACACATGCTCCTAGAAATTTTAAAGAATACTTTTGGTTGAAAACAGTATACAAATAGAACTTTAAATAACTAAATTAGTATTGATATTATGTGAAAGTACTTCAACTCCTTTAAAGTTTGAAAATAAATTTCAAGAATTACTTGGTACAAATTGTTGCCTAAAGGTAATGTTTGGATAAATCTTAAGTCTAGAAAATTATTAAGTTAACAAACACTAGTAGCATACACCCGAACCCATAAACCACACTAAAACTCTATGCTAACTTTAGAAAGAAAACACCTAAACATAACACCCTACGGGAAGTGCCTGGTGCGACGAACTCCTAGGCTGAAAGTAGTGGGGTGCACACCCACTTCTGGAAGTCTAGGGGCTAGACAAGCCTTGTCATCTAACCGTATATAATCTTCTACGCAGGTGATGGATTGTGTTGAACTTGAGGGGAAGTGGTGGTAAGACATTACCATCATGAAATCTTGAGCTAGGCATATTTCATTACTAGCCACAATGAACAATTCAAAACTTATATATTAAGATCCAGTACTAAATTCATACATGTAAAGAGTTTACCGAGTTAAATCCTTAGTGAAAAATACTTACCTATGGAGTGAAAACACATGAGTAATAATAAACTAAATATTATTGAGCCTTAAATACTTGGAGTATTGAGCGTCTAGTGAAAAATTGAGAGTTACTTAAAGATTTGGAAATCCTCATGTTTATTTAGAAGTTTAACATTATACATAGATAAAATTTTAGAAGTCACACTAAGAGTGATATTTACAAAAGCCACCATTGTCTAAGGGAGTACTAAGATTTAATAATCAGAAGAATATTTACATAGAACAACCTTAAGAAAAATAATTACCAAGAGTGAGTGAGTTTTCATTAGACTAGTTCATTTGACTTAAAATTTTATATAGAGTCCCTAACTTAAAAAAATGTAAATTTTAAGATAAAGGAATCAGATTTTGGAGCTACATTATAATTAATAAGAACTTCCTAAAACTCTACCTTGTGTGAAATTATGTAAATATATAATAAGTAAATTTTATGAAGTAAATACCTAATGGTTCGTCTAAAATACTATAGTTAATTATAAAAACAATTAAAACTTGAAAAGTCACAGAAAATATTTATTTTATAAAGTTTTAACATATGGTTGGCTAATAAACCCTTGAAGATAATTTTGAAAGATTATCTAGGATTATTAAATGATCTGAAATATTATTTTGAACTACTCAAGTGTGTTACACCTGAGTTGTAGCTTGTTAATATAATTGATATGATAAAATGAACATATAATGGACATATAATTCGTATTAGTCATAAAATGAATGGATAATAATCATAAGATAAAATTTTATAACAGTTAAGAAAATACAAATACAAAACAATCAAGAGATACAGATATATATATATCGATCGCAGATAAAATCAACGGTGCAATAAAATCTACAACAAAGCTGGTTAATAAGGTGTTGAATTCATTGAATGTGGCGTTTGAAATAAACATCAAGTAATTAAAGAAAACAGAAACTAAATGTTTGGTAGTATAATATGGTCCATGCATGTTGTTGTGATTGGTTTTTGAAACAACCTTATTGGATAGAGTGTTCTGAGTGAAGTACCCACATCTTTTCGCATGATGTTTTCCTATCCTTCTGTGGTTCTCGTTAGTAGCGGTACGAGGGCGTACCTTAACTCTTTTAAGGGGGATATACTGGCATACTCTTCCTTCGTCACCTCATCCAAATTATGCCATGTTGCCTTATTAGCAGAATGAGAGGTGTTTGTATGTGCTTGGTTTTTACATTATGACACAGTATGTGACTGTTGATTTTCATCATGCTATGTCTTGGTATATCTTGGTTCGTTTTGATTTTAAGTAATCTCGAGTGGAATGTTGTTATGGAAATGGATGGAAATAAAGGATTGGATTAGTATGGAATTTTATTGGATCATTGGAATTATTATTGTCTCAGCACACCTGAAGTAGTGTGAGTGCCTATTAGTTGATTTTTAAACTTCGAGGCGAAGTTTCTTTTAAGGGGGATATACTGAAATACCCCTAAATTAATTTAAATTAATTTAGGGGATTTCTTTTATTAAACCTTTAATAATACTATTAAGTATTAAATTACTATATGGAATTATGAATGTTACATTAGTATAAGGGATTATGAATATTAAATTATTGTATGGAATTATGAGTATTAATACTATATGGAATTATGGAAATTAGTTTAGGGGATTCCTCCTATTTAGCTCTAAAGAATACATTTAAATATTTAATTATTATATATTATTATATAGTATTATGAATTTAATAACAAGATTTATAAGTCAATAAATCTTGGAAAAATTCCTAGACACTCCAATTATATTATAAGATTTTAGAAATATTGGGAGCATTGATTTGAAACATAAAAGTCCATATAAAATCCTAGAAACCTTAAAGCTTATTAAGCCTTGCTAGGGTTGACTTTTTGAGAATGGTCAAACTAGCACATGAAACCTATACCAATAAAAAGGTTATGGAAAACCATGAAGATTGATAAAAAGAACGTCAAAAACGGATCATCCTAGCCAAAGTTATGATAGGATGAAGTTTAGAGCCAAAATTTTAATGACTGCCACGTGTCAAGCTCACATGCGCCAGGACTTAGGCGATTTCTATCTCCTTGAATTTTGGTAACAGATTCCATTATTTTGCCCTAAATTTGGACGGCCATATCTCACTCATCTCTCAATATTTTTCAATGTCGTGTTCTTAATTCTCTTCTTCTACACTTCCTCTAAACAACCATAACTCACACTAACCCTAATTCGTCCTAAATCAACCGGAAATTCGAGCCAAAGTAGCCACCCTGCAAAAACTGAAACTGCAGTTCCAGTTTTTCCTTCGATTCAGGTAACTTCGTCTTGCCATAACTTCCTCGTTTCTCAGCCAAATTCCATGTTCTTTAGCTCGTTTTGAAGAGCTCTAATTCCTCTAAAACTTTTATGTTGATGACCTAAGCCAATTCCCAACCGTTGGAAGAACAAGGTGTCTAAAGTTTCGGATTCGTCAAAACATAAAATCATAAGTTTTCTTTCCAGAAAACGCAAGGTAAACTCGCAACTTCCAGCTTCGATTTCTTTCTGTGTAGTGCAAGTTAGGGTGAGTTCTTGTTATCAATATGTACAGCTAAGTTTGTTCTTTCGATTGAGCCCACACACATAACCTAACTCGATTTGTACTGCAAGTTATAGATCCTCAAAGTCGGCCTCGTGAACTGCTCGAGAGTTCGAACATTTCCAGAATTCTGAATTTGAATTCCTTTGTTATTGCAACTCTGGTAAGTTTCCGATCAATTGCTCCGTTTTTGTCAAACCTTGTCGTGTTTCCGACCTAACCCAACCACCAATTAAGCTTATTATGCTTCGTATATGTAGAATTTTGCAAAATTGAGTTCGAGAAACTGAAGAACCCTAACTTTCGTAAACCAGAATCGTGTTTGTTGTATCCTGCATTATAGCTAGCGAAATTAGTATCAATAGAACCGTAATTGAATTTCGAAACCATAGAAACAAGAATCACTCAATTTCGTTTTGTGGATTAGGAGAAATCGTCGATTTAGTACTCGACATTGTAAAGGGCTTCGCTGATGAACTAGGCGTTCAGGGGCCGTTCGATCTGGACTTAATGAAACGGATGGCCGAGATTAGATCGTGGATAATAAAGATGTTTTAAGTTTATAATATTTCAGGATTTAGCTCTAACTTGTTGAATTTAGTTAATGGCCTTCCCGAATGTATTTTGACTTGAAATTTTAACCATAGATTCCTTATAAAATCTAGTTTATTATGATGTAAATTAATAAGGTTTTGGAGTTTTTGAACGTAAGTTATGATTTTTGCAAGTTACGGGTTTTCTGGAATTATTTGGCTATTTTAAAAAGATATTTTTATGAAATAAAAATTTTATAATATGTCTAAAATGTTATAGTTACTATATACTTAATTTGGGAATTTTTGGACAAGAGGAAATAGGTTTAAAAATTGTATTTCTAAGGTTTTTCTTAAGTTACCTTATAATATAAGGTTTTTAATGTAACCAAAAATTAAAGTATAGATGATTAATAAACTTTATAGGTTGGGGAAAATATAGTAAGACTAAACTAACATTTAATACAGAATGTTAATAAATATTTTTGGGTATAAACTTTTAAGTGAAGTAAATATATATATATATATATATATAAGGAATAAAATAGTAACTTAGGTTAAATCAAGGAACTAAATTAATCTACATTTATATTAATTATATAATATGGTAGTTAATATACTTAATTGAAACTAAGGAAAATACTTTATTTTATAAACCATATTTTGGATGTAGATATGTGTAAAAGTTAATATAAATGATTAAATGCAATAAAATTACATAAAGAATGTCTTGAATAAATCCTAGTATACATATACGATAAATAAATAAATAAAAGACATAAAATACCTTATAGCAAATAGAATATGAAGGAATTAATAAGTTAAACTAAACCTATACATAATACTATTAAAAGAATATTATATGAGGTAGTATTGAATTGTGGTTATGAAATTAAGCTTAAAGAGTTATCTTGGATTTCTAAGATTTATATAAACCATATTAAAATACATGTGTAATATTATTTGTCAAAGACCATAATGTAAATCTATAATTTGGTTAGGTAATTAATAAGTTGGGACTTAGGAATATTTATAATTAGATTTTACACAAATAGAACTTACTATATAATTAATAAATAAATGTAATACTTTTATATCTAAATGTTCTTAATATATAAACAATAATAAAATAAATAAAATACTTTTACATCTAAATGTGAGGTGGATTAGTAAGTCTAGATTTAATCATTTCTTGGCATTTATGGTATTGAAATATAACTTAATGTTTTAAGATAAAATCATTAAAAGGATTATGATATAAAACTATATTAAACTATGATTTGGAAATTTATCTAAATAATAATCCTTAAGTTTCTTGGCATTAGATAAGCCATATGAAATACATTTATAACATTTATTACCAATACTTAGGATGTGAGTTTACAATTAAGTGAGGTATTTAGTAGTTAGAATTTATAGAAGGTTTATAAATAGGAATTTGATACTTAAAACCTTTGAACCTTTTATTAGATAAAACTACGTTACATAAGATATTATATTGATATACTTTACGGTAATGGGAAATAATGATATGTTATTTGAATATAAAATATGAGAATTTTTAGGATAGATGATCTTATTAAATAATTGGCAATTTCACTTATGAATGGGGATTTAATTCTTAGATAAATTTTACCTTATGATAAGATATAATGCTTATCCTAAAACATAATAAAGGGAATTAATCTATTAAGTTATTCCTTTGAAACTTTAGGTTTGGTAAACAATTTAAAACGTATTTAAGACTTAAGTTTATTGAAGTTTAGTAAAAAAGAATTATACATAGTCTATGGAGGGAATGTGTGTAAAAATAAAACATTTAGGAAATTAAATGTAAGTAAGGATACATTAAAGGATTATCTTAAAACACCTTATCATATAGTTAATGACAAAGCAAATAATATACTCTGTGAATACTAAATGTAAGAGTTCGATAAGTCTAAGTTAGCTATAACATAATTATTTCAAGATGAAAAGTAATTTAACATCTTATGACAAGATTAATAGATGGGTGTACTAAAAGGTCATTCTGAACTAAACATACGGTAAATGAGTTTAGTAGCTCAATTAAGTTATAATAAAATGCATCTACAACACTATGATTCCAATATACAAGATGTAGATCTTAATTAAGTTAAGGGGAAGACTTAATCATAATGGAT
The DNA here is from genome assembly GCA_023374045.1 of Limonium bicolor. Lineage (NCBI taxonomy): Eukaryota > Viridiplantae > Streptophyta > Magnoliopsida > Caryophyllales > Plumbaginaceae > Limonium > Limonium bicolor. The sequence continues at coordinate 138,264,599 of CM041777.1, read as the reverse complement.
TATCTGGTAGATATTAATAAAATACATAATCTTTACATTGTGAAATAACAGTATAGTATTCTGAGATGAATCCATCATAGGTCATAATACAATGTTTATTCTAAATTATGAATAAAAGTATTGAGCTTAAGATTATTATTGAAATTCTAAGATTGATTGAATAACATATATTGCACTTATGTTATAAAGGTCTTAAATGTGAGAATTATGGTTAAGTATGGGTAAAATGGATAAGAGTGGAACAATTAACAAGTGTTAATAAAATACGTTCCTTGGTCTTACAACCTTGAGTTATACAACATTCTAAGACAAGTCAAAGGTTATACATAACATTTGAGTGAGGAGTTTATTTAAGCTTAACATAGGCTACTAGTGATTGATGATAGACTACCTTTAATATTCTTCAGAGTACTGTTGATTGTTTGTGCAAGTTGACTAGAACTGCTACAACGTTACCCAGGTACGATTTCTCGTACTCCGATACTTTTGCTGATTGACTTATGAGACGTTTTCGAAAAACGCTAACTGAGTTTAAGTGGAATTTCTAAAAGGAAATGGTTGTGTGACTAACTCAGCTTGTGTGACTAACTGAGCCTTGAATGTGAAACTCACTTGGGTATTGGTTCCTTCTATTTGGTTGTTTCCATTAGACGTTGACTGCTTAGGGTTTACGCTTCTGCACTCTGTAGGACTGAGTGTTTTGGTATTGCTCTGGGTAGTTGGTGATCTGGTGGGAATTTGGAAAAGGTCAATTTTGATAAATTCTTCTTTTGACTCTGGATATCGTTTCATCCATGAGCTGGTTCTTGAGGTTTCGACGTGCGCGCGTCTTCAATGGTAACAGTGAGGTGCTGTATATCCCCTGTCCCAAAAAGGGACATAGTAGACAGAGAGGGGCTGTATATCCCCTGTCCTTAGTGGACGTAGTTAACAGAGAGGGGCTGTATATCCCCTGTCCTTAGTGGACGTAGTTAACAGAGAGGGGCTGTATATCCCCTGTCCTTAGTGGACGTAGTAAACAGTGAGGGGCTGTATATCCCCTGTCCTAAAAGGATGTACTTGGCGGTGGGGGCCATCTCTCCCAGTTGAATTTATTCCACTCTTGAGTATATTTTGTCTATAGGATTCAGCTTTCTGAAATGGTGGGGACATAAACTGTCTACCACGGGTTATGGGTATTCATATCTTTCCTAGTCCTTTGTGACTACCTGAGTCTTTCTATTCTTAACCAGAATTGGTTCTAACATCAATAATGGATGCTTACTAACTATATGGTGTGTCTTCTTAAGTGGTTGACTTGGTTCTTTGTCTCTATCCTTATCTTGTTCTCTCTTCTCTTTGATTGATTGTTTTGAAGTGCCTCATTTCCCTGTTTTACTTTCAAGTGTTTGATTTCAAGTTACTGTTTATTTTGAAGAGTTATGTTTTAAACTTTTGTTTTGGATAATAGTACCAGTTCCATTCCAGGGAACTGACTCACCCCTCTCGGGGTGGGCTGCTTGGTTTCATCTTGCAGGTACAAATTGATTTACAAGTGGCCACGAAGAGCATGAGTGATTGGGATGGGATTAGGTTTATGGAGAGTGAATGTATTTTATTATTGTTATGTTTATGTTAAGTTTTCTCGAAGTTCAGACCGTAACTTAGTTAATTGTAATGGTTGTAGTTGGTGAGGTTGGTACCGGGTGTTTGGAGCCCGATGGTCTGTAGCACCTTTAGTTTATTTTCCGCTGTTGTTTTATTATTATAGGGGTGTTACACCCTAAGTCTCAAATTCCAAACTCGGTATTTTCTATGCCCGGTATACCATTTTTGTAACACCCAACCGCTAATTGATAAGTGCGGAATTTATCTATATTTCTATGCTTAATTTGATTAATATTTTATTGGTTTATATGATAAATTTCTTACTTATTTGTTCTTTTATGCGAAGAACTTCCCTTACTTGTGGTTTTATATTAAAACAGGTCAAAAACGCCGAAGATAAGGTGGAAAAACATATGTCAAAAGTTTAACGGTCAACAGAACAAAAAACAAACATTCTACTCAATTTACAGCATGGTCCAATTTACACATAACGACATTCCCGGACCAGTGATGATATGCTCGCGAACTGGTGAAGAAAAACTGTGGGCCGCATGAGACATCCATCATGATGGACTGACATCTTTACATTGGGCTCGATTATCTGATCACGCACACGTGAAGATTTTCATCAAACTTTCCAAAATGGATACACGTGAATAGCTTTTTTTTAATCGTGCCAGTTTATTGCTTTTAATTGAATGATGATCAATCATCATTATGCATGGGCCATGCACGTGAAGAGGTTAATTTTGGATGCAGACTTATCCTCCTGGAAGCGCAGACAATTTGCAGATAGCTGGGCCGACAGAACTTCATTGAGGCGCAGCAGCAGCAGTAACCTTAGGCCGTTGGTCGTTGATTTTATTCAGTGGCGCAAACATGTAGACTAGGCCGACATGGCGCAGACAAAATGGACAAAAGGAGCAGAGGTGTGAAGCGCTGAAATCTTGGACGGGGGCGCATTACGTGAATGAGGGCAATCATCATCGAATGATGATGATATAAAATATCTTGTTTATTTTTATTTGCGGGGGATATAAAGATACCGAGACAAAATTCTAAACCCTAGCCGCGCACGGACAGACGACGAGACCGACAGAATTCAAAAACCTTAGCAGCGCAGCCACGGTGAGAGACGATTCAAAATAGAGGAGGGAGCCGACATTGAACATATATATTACGGTGATAATACGACAGTACGAAAGACGAACACAATTCTATATAGAATACATTCGAAACAAGCGCTAGCCGAGATTTAGTACCAGTTCGAGACCGAGAAACAGAAGAGCCGCCGCATTCAGTCAGGAAGTCAGAGAGACAGAAATAGTCAATTTCGATAGACTGAGTAGAAGGCACAGACCGGATTCGTCATCATTCTCTAATAAGATGATGTTTTCTAATCTCTTTATTATTGTTATTATTTTCTTTGTCTCCAATGTCTGAGTAATTGTTAAAATACTAGTTTGCTATGGACAACTAGTTTATTGTTTTTCTTCCTGAGTTGTTAAATACAAGTTCTATACAGATTGTAGTTTTATTCCTAGTTTATTATTGAATTCTCTTGTGATTAATTATTGCTTGAGTTATTTGGTATGAATTGCTTATAAGTGAGAACTGCGGCGTTCATTAGACTATAGGAATATTACCAGTGAAACTACAGATGCCAATTCCTGGGGATTAGCTGACTAGAAACCAGATGAATCATTAACGCTACTAGTTAATTTGTAAATTCGTAACGAGAGTTAGGATTTGGGAATTGCTAGTGAGAATCTATCTTGCGGGACACCGGTTTTAGATTAATTTAGATCTGAGGTTGCAATCTAGAATTTAGAAAACACTCAGGGAGGGAATTAACAAACTAAGGAGAAATAGTAAACCAGGATTCACCCTTTTAGATTTATTAGATAATCACTTTTAATTGTTTTTCTTTAATTAAATTGTTTATTTATTTTCTGCAATCAAACCCCCAAGTTCATTGTTGTTATTTTTCTCTAGTTTTCAAATAGTTAGATTAAAGACTTAAACTAGACACTGCCTCCTTAGTTCGATAACCTAGGGAATACTTTCTAGGAAAACTTGCTACGATAGACCAGTACACTTGCTGCAATACGTTTCTTACCGTACACTAATCTCATCATTACCTCTTAAACTGTCACATTTAACATTAATCTCGCAGCGGAATTCTAAATACAACGATGGGTGGTACAATGCCGTTAGCCACCCACGTGGCTAACCAGGCCTAACTCAAATACAATAACGGTCTGATGGACCGGAATAACCGAGTACTCAACACAAATACAATACTTATCCATTTCTAACCGAGTCGCATAATACAATTCCCAGTTCAGTTCTTTACTATACCAAGTCTACAACATGCGGATGTCGATAACACTTTCGGTCTTACACCTCATTCAAAGACATGAATAAATTAAGATCTAACTACCCATGCTATATAACCACCGTCCCCGTCCTACTCTCGAATGGTATCATCTTTGGTATACCTGAAAATAAAAATGGTGCCCCTAGAGGCTCAGCATTTTGCTGGCATGAAATTTGTATACCCCGCGTGCTAACGGGGGTACGCAGACTACATTGTCGAGAGCATGAGATTCATTTTAGTTCAATCATCATGCAAAACAACAGTACATTAACATGCATAATAGCACAATCAGCATTCAACATAGAATACAACACTAACTAACACATCAAGGTAGTTAGCTTATTTCATCTTGCTCTTAGGCCTTGAGGGTTTCTACCTCACTAATGCCTTAGTTACTTTGTTCATTATCTTACCCACTCTCTTGGGTTACTCTTACTTAAGCTCTCTTAGTTCTTGAGACACTACAAGTCTCATACTTACTTCACAATCGTTTTCCCTTAATCAATTCTTAAGCCAAAACACATGGCCTCCAGGCAGAGTCATACTCAAGACTCACCACCGGGCTTTTGAGCCTAGTCTTACTTCCCCGGTTTCGACCCTACTCTGGGTCTAGCATGGTGGGAAGGTTCAACTAGCTACCAGAACTCTCTCTTAGTTCCTACTTCTTTCACATAGGTCTGAATCTCCCTCGGACTTCTCACATTCCCAACACTCCTCTCTCAGAGTTATAATATAATTAGTTATATTAGGCTAGAAGCATCACCCTCGATGTTTCGTATGACTTAGGGAATTCTTCTTAAGTTCGGGTATTCTTAGGTTTAAGGGATTGCCCCAACAATTTGAATACTTATACTTTCGGTTATTTTCTCATACCAAGTCGAATCCTCGTATAGGAGGTCGGCCGTATTTTAAGGGAGTTTGATGGTCCCTTATGTCACTTTTACTTTTCCACAAGATCACATCTTTAAACTATCTTCAATCTCTTAATAGAGGTTTCATCATTTCCTTCCACTACTAGTTATTTCGTGGATTGTTCATTTCGGTTATCTAACTGTTACCGGGAGTTTACTAATCCCATACAACTCCCTCACATTCTAGCGAGTTCATATGTTTTCATTATCGTTCTTGGTTTGATAGTTTTTGTGTGTTTGCACGTTTCGTTAAATTACAAAACGACTCTTTCTATGAGTCACTAACCAATGGTACTCATCTAGGAGTCAGTCTATACGCTAAATTAGAACACTATCATACAAGGGTGGTTAGTACACACATCATGCATCAAGATATATACAATCAAATCAATAAACCAATTTCATGCTTTTATCTTGATTAAGCCGGCACACAAGCACACAAATCAACGTAGCACGGTTAGCATACTGGGCATGAGAAAATCATACCTCACACCATGGTTTAACTTTTACCGTGTCCTCACATTGCTCAGTTCACACACGATCCTCTGATAATGTTTCAAACATTACTATTAATACCAAGATCATACGGTACGTAATTAATTACTACTCCCGTACTTACCCCGCTAGCCCATTATCTCGGTTTTACTCTTGTAAATTTAAGTTCTCGCTTCTCAATCACTTCTAGCACTTGTTTACACTTCTTAGGGCCTTTACAAGTCACCAAACAAGGCCTAATCATTATCTAACATCATTAACATTCAAACCTCCATCATTTATGCACTTTAAAACACTCACGGGAGGATTCTGGGGGTGGTCCGGGACTTGGTCCTTACCCTAAGTCCCGGACCAATTCATTTGGTAACTCTCGGGTGAAATTTTCTCATGGTCTGGGACCTTATACCTAGAGCAAGTCTCGGACCAGCTGCTTGTTTCTACTCTCAGCTTATTTCTGACCCTGGTCCGGGACTTCATCATGGAGCAAGGTCCCGGACCATAGTAGGTTTTACACTTATTATGGCATTTCCAATGTATATTCAACCTCATTCCTTTGCCCATTAATTCCCCAATCTTTCCCACTTATAATCTACATGTTTTAGCACCTTAATGACCATCTAACACACCTTAATTCATTTACTCACTCATCACCCAATTCCAAGCTCAATTACACAATTTTCTCCCTTAGATTTCAACGCTTAGTTTTCTAAGTTCTTCTATGTGACAGATTTTGCTCCACCACCTCCCTTGCTCAATGGCTTACACAAATGCCTTACTTGTATTCAATTGCATTTTTCTCCATCCCAAGTTCCACCCCAAACGCAACACTCTTTCTTATCAAGTCTCCAAGTGATTAACCTCTCAATTTCACCTCAAATGTACCTAGTTACTCCTAGGTGGTTCTCTTACAATCACCATTAGTTTCTAGACGAATTTTGACAGCACTCCCCTGCATTTCTAAGCATTCTCTCCACACTGTTTTGCTCATTCAAAATCTATCCAACATCCCTATTTATTTTAGACATTACAACAACATAATTCCAACACTTATTTCACAACTAATTAGCAACTTAATTTACTTGGCCTCAAGGCCTTTCATCAACACTAAACAACACTAAAATTAATCTCATTTCTTAATCCCAATCCCAACAACATACTGAACTCTAAAAATAAGATAGAGTAACTACTACAAGACAATATAAAATCTGTTCAAAGGTAATCTAATTACCTTAAGATTTTCCTTGATTACTCTTCCTTTATTCTCCTTCCTTCCTTCATCTTTCTCTTTTGTTTCTTGTTTCTCAACCGGCCAAACAGCTCAAGCTGGCCAGCCCAAGAACAACACACTACTCAATACATAACTCTTAATTTAACCTAGATTTTGAAGGGAATCCTAGAAGCTTTAGGAAGGGGCATTACCTTGAAACTTCTAGGAGGAGTTCTTGGATAGAAAAGCTAGCACAATTCCATCCCTTATTGAAGATTAAAAACCGGTTGGACATGTAGAGCAAAAGGCTCAAAATCTGGAAATTTTAAAATCAAAGGGAAGGCTAGAAAACGAAGGTCTTTGAGCTTACTACTTCCCTTAAAGTAACATGGGAATGATGGAGACCAAGATACTCTTCTTCAAGCTCCAAAATAGCTACCGCCATGTGGCAAAAATGGAGGTTTTCCAATTTTGAAAGGTGAAGAATGTTCTTCAAGTCAAGAGGAATCTAGTGGTATAATTTTTTGGAGTTTGGAGTGGATTTAAGACTTGAACAAGAGGAGAGAAGAGAGGAGCTGGATGGAGTATTTGGAATCGCCATTGCTGGACTAATGAAGAAGAAGGAGTTCTGATTTTGGGGGAGCAATACGTGAGTGAGAGGAATGAAGGGTAAGAGAGAGATTAAGTGGGTTTGTACTATTTCCCTTTTTTGACTTTTCAACTCTTCTTTTTCTTTGTCATTTATCTAATAGAGAGGGGGAGGATGATTTAATTAGCCAAAACCGGCCCCCACTGTATACACATGCTGGAGCGGTTTTCGTCTTTTACAGAATACGCTCGTTAATTTACCCGGTTTGCACTATTCACTAACCGGGTCCGTTTTTTGGATTTTTCTAGTTTCTTTATTTTTGATGGTTCTTAAGCTCCCATTAATACTTAATTATAGCTATATAGTCAACTATAATTTTTACGGGTCTGTTTGACCACTTACAGTCACATTTTTGGGTTTTCTCGAAAAACGTGCTCTAAAGCTTTATTAGCGTTTTTAATCCACTTTATGGATCCGTTTTATTCGGGAATCATTCCCACATACTAATTAGGCATAATTAACCCTTTGGGATCCATCTCGGACCCTATTCGAGGTCATATGCCTCGCATACTTGTAAAACGCACTTTTTTGCGTTTTTCGCGTTTTAACGTTTTCTCCTTTCGTTTGGTTTTAGTCTCTTTACCAATACTCTCTAGGCACCATTAGGCCTCTAAAACTCATATTAGAATAATTTAATCACCATTTTTAAGTCCGGGGTATTAAACTGAGATACAATATTTAAATTGGGATGTTTTGGATATTTATGTCTCTTGAATTGTTTAAGGATTTGCCTGAGCACTCATGGGTTCAGTGTGGCGGTAGCACTCTAGATTGGAAAGTATTTTCCGCTGTGATTTTGATGGTAAACTTTGTTACAAATCACTTATGAATTGTTCATTTTTAATTGCCATTGAAGTTGTGGTATAAAAGTGCATTTTTTAAGGTTGTTTCCAGTTGATTTCCACAATTTTGGACATGTCCGAACGTCCGTCCTGACATGCAAGTTCGGGCAGGTACCGAGAGCTATTTTATTTTCACAGTTTTGAAGTGTCCGAAGAGAGTGTGGGGACGAGTCTGGGGGTTGGAGTTTGACTTCCGTCCGAACTTCGACGTCCGGACGTATGTCCGGTCACACCATGGTTTCTATTTCGACTTGTGTCCGAACTTCCATGGTCGGACACAAGTCCGGACAGAACTTAAATCTCAGTTTTAAGACTCGTTTGACATCCGTTTTAATCCCCGTCCACGGCGTTGGATTCATATCATTTTCTACTTTATAATGAGGCAAAATCTAGGGTGTTACAAGGTGGTATCAGAGCTGTGTTTTGAAATAAGATAAGAATTGGTTGAAAAGGATTAAAATTTGGAATAAGCCGTCTTTGGGGGATTGCATTGTGTGTTGTGATGTATGCTTGATTATTTATGCTGAAGTGTGCTGAGTTATATACTCCCGTATACAGTGATATATTATAATGAGTTGTTATGGATATCGGATGGTATTGCATGCATATATTTATACGCTAACATATATACACTATATGAGGATTGCATTATTGTGTGGTATGTACTTGATTTTCTATGATGGAATGTTTGGAGTTTATCTGCTCCCGTGTATCATGAGAGGCATTAAAAGCTGGAAGAGAATTGTGTTGGTAGCTGTTGGAGAAATATGTGACTACTTCTCCAACCTAGGCAGTGTACCTAATCGTTTTGCGGAATAGTGGAAAGGTGGGTTGTCGTACTCTTGGGGACCTCGCTGTGGATAACTGATAGTGTAGTAAATTGACTGAGATTCCTATTTAATAGATTTTATCTTTTTGAGGGAAATGATTATCAGCTAAATAATAAGACAATAAAAAAACAATTAATTAAAACAGAAAAGAAATAGAAATTATAAAACTTTTTGGTTTTAAAGAAGCATCCCGGGTTGTTCTGCTTACCTATTTTATTTAACTATATTAATATAACTTTCCCACTTTAACAATAAACTCAAGAATCTTAATTAGTTTATTGACCGTTCCCTGTCTAATAAACCCTGATTAATTTAAACAACAAGCGCAATTCCTTGTTCAAGTTATTAATAAATTAATCGCATTAGTAACAATTCCTATTGGAGATAGATTAACCTATACGGCGAGGAATATCGCTTCTAGTCGTTAACCCATTTGACTTCCTGTGTCTAGAACCTTGTCTCAGCACTGCATTTTGACAAAGAACTACAAATATCACTTTAATAATTGTACAAGAGAATTAAAGCGCATTAAGGAGAGGAATCAAAATACTGTTTAGATAAATTATACTGGAAAGCTTATATAACACAATTATATAAAATAGGCTTGCTTCTAAACCCGGGAAGCTAGATTTATTAATCACACATAATTATGAAAACAACAAATAAAATAAGATAGACAGACAGAACGAAGAAGAACGACGGTACGCGGATACAGATCAGGATATGGACTGGTTTTGTGCAGATCGTCTTCTTTGTTGGTTGTCTGGAAAATAACAGCGTAAGTTTAATAAACTTTGGATGGAAGATTGTGGTGAACTGTGGTCTGTCGTGGTTTGAATGGTGGTGCTTGGATTTTGAGGAAGGGAGTAATTATTTTTGAGCAGAAAGCTCGTAGAATTTATAGAAGAAGGAGAAGGAGAGGAAGGAAGGAGAAGGTTGGAGCACGCGTGACCAAGTGGCCAAGTTGAGGAGTAGATGGATTGGGTTTGCAGAAGATTGGGGTTGCAGACGCGTGAGGACTGTCGGTAGGCGCTGGAAGAAGAAAGCGCCGCGAAAAATGAAGAAGAAAACTGTCTCGCGTTGATTTTAGTCACGTCCGCCTGCGCGTCCGCCAGGTTTGTGCGCGGACGTCTCTGTCTTGTCCGCGAGGCGGACGCCTGTGTGCTGTCCGCGAGATATCATGCGGACGTCTCTGTCTTGTCCGCGAGGCGGACGCCTGTGTGTTGTCCGCGCCATATCATGCGGACGTCTCTGTCTTGTCCGCGAGGCGGACGCCTGTGTGTTGTCCGCGCCTTAACCAGGTGGACGTGTATGTTGTGGGCGGTTGTTTATATATATATACACGACTGTAGTCTAATCTTCAATTGGCTCCAGATTCTTCGTTATAAGTCCGTTTGACTCGCCGTTTGTTGCGTTGGAAAGCTTGTGAGATAAACTATTTGATTCCAACACTTTTTCCTGTATTTGATACATAAAATATATCAGTCCATATCAAGACATAAATCTTAGGAAAAACATACGATAAGTGAGAAATATTATCCTGAAAGTGCACAAGTATAAGGTAAATTAAACCCTTAAATGTCTATGTATTTCTCACTTATCAAACTCCCCCATACTTATCTTTTGCTTGTCCTCAAGCAAATCCATGTACCCAAGCAAGTAGGGAATGCTCAATATTAACAAATATTATTATTAAGGGTAGGATAAAGAGGTAAGTACAGTGATCTTTAAACTTTTCGAGGAGTGTGATCCATCACCTACTGGTGGCATAGGTGTGCTCAGGGTCAAAATAAAATATAGAGTTTCGGGGTATGATCCGGAGTGCTTCAATGCTTCTTTAGTTAAGGAGACTTTGAGAACTTTTACCGCGGCCAACTTCTCTCAAGAATGGGCATTGAGGAGAAAACAAAAGGAAAAATAGATTTATGCATTTGTTTCACTTTTGCATAAGAGATGAGAAGATAAAATGTGGACATCAAGCCTTTGTTTTTAAGAACACTCAACTCTCATTGTTGGTTGCCAATGGTGTCTCGCAAGTCCCTTGTTTATTATTATTTTTTCTCTCTTTTTTTTTTGACAGAGAAGCACTCCTTAGCAATCCCTAAGAAAGAAGACAGAAGGAACCCCTAAGCGATAAAAATCCAACCATTTCAGATCATTTGGTCACACCGCATAAAAATGCTCCTCAGAAGCAATCAATTTTTTTAAAATTTGTACCATTTATCCCACAATTAATAACAGTATTTGTTTTTAAAGAGAACAACCCACATATAAAGGGTCCATGATATTGAATTTGGAAAAAATGCAAGATAAGCAGAGAGATTAAGCATTTTAAGTAATGTGTCAATTTAAGAGTTACTTAAGACGAGCGATAGAGAAGTGAGTCCTCCCCCACACTTAGATTGGAGCAATGTCCTCATTGCGTAGGAAGAATTAAATTGACGAGGACATGCAATCTATCAGAGTACCTCACACAACTCAAAGCAGTAGGGAGTATTTTAAAATTTGAAGTGCCAAGCAAAGAGAATGTACTCCCCAGAGTTCGCAGAGTATTTAGACAGAGCTCCCCCACACTTGAGTTCAGCTGTAGAAATGTGCAAGATGTTCCTGTAATAAATATTCTAAACAGCCAGAAGAACTCAAGTTAATTCCCCTCGTTCCCCGGCAACGGCGCCAAAAACTTGTTGGAGAAATATGTGACTACTTCTTCAACCTAGGCAGTGTACCTAATCGTTTTGCGGAATAGTGGAAAGGTGGGTTGTCGTACTCTTGGGGACCTCGCTGTGGATAACTGATAGTGTAGTAAATTGACTGAGATTCCTATTTAATAGATTTTATCTTTTTGAGGGAAATGATTATCAGCTAAATAATAAGACAATAATAAAAACAATTAATTAAAACAGAAAAGAAATAGAAATTATAAAACTTTTTGGTTTTAAAGAAGCATCCCGGGTTGTTTGCTTACCTAGTTTATTAACTATATTATATAAACTTCCCACTTTAACAATAAATCAAGAATCTTAATTAGTTTATTGACCGTTCCCTGTCTAATAAACCCTGATTAATTTAAACAACAAGCGCAATTCCTTGTTCAAGTTATTAATAAATTAATCGCATTAGTAACAATTCCTATTGGAGATAGATTAACCTATACGGCGAGGAATATCGCTTCTAGTCGTTAACCCATTTGACTTCCTGTGTCTAGAACCTTGTCTCAGCACTGCATTTTGACAAAGAACTACAAATATCACTTTAATAATTGTACAAGAGAATTAAAGCGCATTAAGGAGAGGAATCAAAATACTGTTTAGATAAATTATACTGGAAAGCTTATATAACACAATTATATAAAATAGGCTTGCTTCTAAACCCGGGAAGCTAGATTTATTAATCACACATAATTATGAAAACAACATAATAAATAAGATAGACAGACAAACGAAGAAGAACGACGGTACGCGGATACAGATCAGGATATGGACTGGTTTTGTGCAGATCGTCTTCTTCGTTGGTTGTCTGGAAAATAACAGCGTAAGTTTAATGAACTTTGGATGGAAGATTGTGGTGAACTGTGGTCTGTCGTGGTTTGAACGGTGGTGCTTGGATTTTGAGGAAGGGAGTAATTATTTTTGAGCAAAAAGCTCGTAGAATTTATAGAAGAAGGAGAAGGAGAGGAAGGAAGGAGAAGGTTGGAGCACGCGTGACCAAGTGGCCAAGTTGAGGAGTAGATGGATTGGGTTTGCAGAAGATTGGGGTTGCAGACGCGTGAGGACTGTCGGTAGGCGCTGGAAGAAGAAAGCGCCGCGAAAAATGAAGAAGAAAACTGTCTCGCGTTGATTTTAGTCACGTCCGCCTGCGCGTCCGCCTGGTTTGTGCGCGGACGTCTCTGTCTTGTCCGCGAGGCGGACGCCTGTGTGCTGTCCGCGAGATATCATGCGGACGTCTCTGTCTTGTCCGCGAGGCGGACGCCTGTGTGTTGTCCGCGCCATATCATGCGGACGTCTCTGTCTTGTCCGCGAGGCGGACGCCTGTGTGTTGTCCGCGCCTTAACCAGGCGGACGTGTATGTTGTGGGCGGTTGTTTATATATATATACACGACTGTAGTCTAATCTTCAATTGGCTCCAGATTCTTCGTTATAAGTCCGTTTGACTCGCCGTTTGTTGCGTTGGAAAGCTTGTGAGATAAACTATTTGATTCCAACACTTTTTCCTGTATTTGATACATAAAATATATCAGTCATATCAAGACATAAATCTTAGGAAAAACATACGATAAGTGAGAAATATTATCCTGAAAGTGCACAAGTATAAGGTAAATTAAACCCTTAAATGTCTATGTATTTCTCACTTATCAAACTCCCCCATACTTATCTTTTGCTTGTCCTCAAGCAAATCCATGTACCCAAGCAAGTAGGGAATGCTCAATATTAACAATATTATTATTAAGGGTAGGATAAGAGGTAAGTACAGTGATCTTTAAACTTTTCGAGGAGTGTGATCCATCACCTACTGGTGGCATAGGTGTGCTCAGGGTCAAAATAAAATATAGAGTTTCGGGGTATGATCCGGAGTGCTTCAATGCTTCTTTAGTTAAGGAGACTTTGAGAACTTTTACCGCGGCCAACTTCTCTCAAGAATGGGCATTGAGGAGAAAACAAAAGGAAAAATAGATTTATGCATTTGTTTCACTTTTGCATAAGAGATGAGAAGATAAAATGTGGACATCAAGCCTTTGTTTTTAAGAACACTCAACTCTCATTGTTGGTTGCCAATGGTGTCTCGCAAGTCCCTTGTTTATTATTATTTTTTCTCTCTTTTTTTTTTGACAGAGAAGCACTCCTTAGCAATCCCTAAGAAAGAAGACAGAAGGAACCCCTAAGCGATAAAAATCCAACCATTTCAGATCATTTGGTCACACCGCATAAAAATGCTCCTCAGAAGCAATCAATTTTTTTAAAATTTGTACCATTTATCCCACAATTAATAACAGTATTTGTTTTTAAAGAGAACAACCCACATATAAAGGGTCCATGATATTGAATTTGGAAAAAATGCAAGATAAGCAGAGATTAAGCATTTTAAGTAATGTGTCAATTTAAGAGTTACTTAAGACGAGCGATAGAGAAGTGAGTCCTCCCCCACACTTAGATTGGAGCAATGTCCTCATTGCGTAGGAAGAATTAAATTGACGAGGACATGCAATCTATCAGAGTACCTCACACAACTCAAAGCAGTAGGGAGTATTTTAAAATTTGAAGTGCCAAGCAAAGAGAATGTACTCCCCAGAGTTCGCAGAGTATTTAGACAGAGCTCCCCCACACTTGAGTTCAGCTGTAGAAATGTGCAAGATGTTCCTGTAATAAATATTCTAAACAGCCAGAAGAACTCAAGTTAATTCCCCTCGTTCCCCGGCAACGGCGCCAAAAACTTGTTGGAGAAATATGTGACTACTTCTTCAACCTAGGCAGTGTACCTAATCGTTTTGCGGAATAGTGGAAAGGTGGGTTGTCGTACTCTTGGGGACCTCGCTGTGGATAACTGATAGTGTAGTAAATTGACTGAGATTCCTATTTAATAGATTTTATCTTTTTGAGGGAAATGATTATCAGCTAAATAATAAGACAATAATAAAACAATTAATTAAAACAGAAAAGAAATAGAAATTATAAAACTTTTTGGTTTTAAAGAAGCATCCCGGGTTGTTCTGCTTACCTATTTTATTTAACTATATTAATATAACTTTCCCACTTTAACAATAAACTCAAGAATCTTAATTAGTTTATTGACCGTTCCCTGTCTAATAAACCCTGATTAATTTAAACAACAAGCGCAATTCCTTGTTCAAGTTATTAATAAATTAATCGCATTAGTAACAATTCCTATTGGAGATAGATTAACCTATACGGCGAGGAATATCGCTTCTAGTCGTTAACCCATTTGACTTCCTGTGTCTAGAACCTTGTCTCAGCACTGCATTTTGACAAAGAACTACAAATATCACTTTAATAATTGTACAAGAGAATTAAAGCGCATTAAGGAGAGGAATCAAAATACTGTTTAGATAAATTATACTGGAAAGCTTATATAACACAATTATATAAAATAGGCTTGCTTCTAAACCCGGGAAGCTAGATTTATTAATCACACATAATTATGAAAACAACATAATAAATAAGATAGACAGACAGAACGAAGAAGAACGACGGTACGCGGATACAGATCAGGATATGGACTGGTTTTGTGCAGATCGTCTTCTTCGTTGGTTGTCTGGAAAATAACAGCGTAAGTTTAATGAACTTTGGATGGAAGATTGTGGTGAACTGTGGTCTGTCGTGGTTTGAACGGTGGTGCTTGGATTTTGAGGAAGGGAGTAATTATTTTTGAGCAAAAAGCTCGTAGAATTTATAGAAGAAGGAGAAGGAGAGGAAGGAAGGAGAAGGTTGGAGCACGCGTGACCAAGTGGCCAAGTTGAGGAGTAGATGGATTGGGTTTGCAGAAGATTGGGGTTGCAGACGCGTGAGGACTGTCGGTAGGCGCTGGAAGAAGAAAGCGCCGCGAAAAATGAAGAAGAAAACTGTCTCGCGTTGATTTTAGTCACGTCCGCCTGCGCGTCCGCGTCCTGGTTTGTGCGCGGACGTCTCTGTCTTGTCCGCGAGGCGGACGCCTGTGTGCTGTCCGCGAGATATCATGCGGACGTCTCTGTCTTGTCCGCGAGGCGGACGCCTGTGTGTTGTCCGCGCCATATCATGCGGACGTCTCTGTCTTGTCCGCGAGGCGGACGCCTGTGTGTTGTCCGCGCCTTAACCAGGCGGACGTGTATGTTGTGGGCGGTTGTTTATATATATATACACGACTGTAGTCTAATCTTCAATTGGCTCCAGATTCTTCGTTATAAGTCCGTTTGACTCGCCGTTTGTTGCGTTGGAAAGCTTGTGAGATAAACTATTTGATTCCAACACTTTTTCCTGTATTTGATACATAAAATATATCAGTCCATATCAAGACATAAATCTTAGGAAAAACATACGATAAGTGAGAAATATTATCCTGAAAGTGCACAAGTATAAGGTAAATTAAACCCTTAAATGTCTATGTATTTCTCACTTATCAAACTCCCCCATACTTATCTTTTGCTTGTCCTCAAGCAAATCCATGTACCCAAGCAAGTAGGGAATGCTCAATATTAACAAATATTATTATTAAGGGTAGGATAAAGAGGTAAGTACAGTGATCTTTAAACTTTTCGAGGAGTGTGATCCATCACCTACTGGTGGCATAGGTGTGCTCAGGGTCAAAATAAAATATAGAGTTTCGGGGTATGATCCGGAGTGCTTCAATGCTTCTTTAGTTAAGGAGACTTTGAGAACTTTTACCGCGGCCAACTTCTCTCAAGAATGGGCATTGAGGAGAAAACAAAAGGAAAAATAGATTTATGCATTTGTTTCACTTTTGCATAAGAGATGAGAAGATAAAATGTGGACATCAAGCCTTTGTTTTTAAGAACACTCAACTCTCATTGTTGGTTGCCAATGTGTCTCGCAAGTCCCTTGTTTATTATTATTTTTTCTCTCTTTTTTTTTTGACAGAGAAGCACTCCTTAGCAATCCCTAAGAAAGAAGACAGAAGGAACCCCTAAGCGATAAAAATCCAACCATTTCAGATCATTTGGTCACACCGCATAAAAATGCTCCTCAGAAGCAATCAATTTTTTTAAAATTTGTACCATTTATCCCACAATTAATAACAGTATTTGTTTTTAAAGAGAACAACCCACATATAAAGGGTCCATGATATTGAATTTGGAAAAAATGCAAGATAAGCAGAGAGATTAAGCATTTTAAGTAATGTGTCAATTTAAGAGTTACTTAAGACGAGCGATAGAGAAGTGAGTCCTCCCCACACTTAGATTGGAGCAATGTCCTCATTGCGTAGGAAGAATTAAATTGACGAGGACATGCAATCTATCAGAGTACCTCACACAACTCAAAGCAGTAGGGAGTATTTTAAAATTTGAAGTGCCAAGCAAAGAGAATGTACTCCCCAGAGTTCGCAGAGTATTTAGACAGAGCTCCCCACACTTGAGTTCAGCTGTAGAAATGTGCAAGATGTTCCTGTAATAAATATTCTAAACAGCCAGAAGAACTCAAGTTAATTCCCCTCGTTCCCCGGCAACGGCGCCAAAAACTTGTTGGAGAAATAGTGACTACTTCTTCAACCTAGGCAGTGTACCTAATCGTTTTGCGGAATAGTGGAAAGGTGGGTTGTCGTACTCTTGGGGACCTCGCTGTGGATAACTGATAGTGTAGTAAATTGACTGAGATTCCTATTTAATAGATTTTATCTTTTTGAGGGAAATGATTATCAGCTAAATAATAAGACAATAATAAAAACAATTAATTAAAACAGAAAAGAAATAGAAATTATAAAACTTTTTGGTTTTAAAGAAGCATCCCGGGTTGTTCTGCTTACCTATTTTATTTAACTATATTATAACTTTCCCACTTTAACAATAAACTCAAGAATCTTAATTAGTTTATTGACCGTTCCCTGTCTAATAAACCCTGATTAATTTAAACAACAAGCGCAATTCCTTGTTCAAGTTATTAATAAATTAATCGCATTAGTAACAATTCCTATTGGAGATAGATTAACCTATACGGCGAGGAATATCGCTTCTAGTCGTTAACCCATTTGACTTCCTGTGTCTAGAACCTTGTCTCAGCACTGCATTTTGACAAAGAACTACAAATATCACTTTAATAATTGTACAAGAGAATTAAAGCGCATTAAGGAGAGGAATCAAAATACTGTTTAGATAAATTATACTGGAAAGCTTATATAACACAATTATATAAAATAGGCTTGCTTCTAAACCCGGGAAGCTAGATTTATTAATCACACATAATTATGAAAACAACATAATAAATAAGATAGACAGACAGAACGAAGAAGAACGACGGTACGCGGATACAGATCAGGATATGGACTGGTTTTGTGCAGATCGTCTTCTTCGTTGGTTGTCTGGAAAATAACAGCGTAAGTTTAATGAACTTTGGATGGAAGATTGTGGTGAACTGTGGTCTGTCGTGGTTTGAACGGTGGTGCTTGGATTTTGAGGAAGGGAGTAATTATTTTTGAGCAAAAAGCTCGTAGAATTTATAGAAGAAGGAGAGGAGAGGAAGGAAGGAGAAGGTTGGAGCACGCGTGACCAAGTGGCCAAGTTGAGGAGTAGATGGATTGGGTTTGCAGAAGATTGGGGTTGCAGACGCGTGAGGACTGTCGGTAGGCGCTGGAAGAAGAAAGCGCCGCGAAAAATGAAGAAGAAACTGTCTCGCGTTGATTTTAGTCACGTCCGCCTGCGCGTCCGCCTGGTTTGTGCGCGGACGTCTCTGTCTTGTCCGCGAGGCGGACGCCTGTGTGCTTCCGCGAGATATCATGCGGACGTCTCTGTCTTGTCCGCGAGGCGGACGCCTGTGTGTTGTCCGCGCCATATCATGCGGACGTCTCTGTCTTGTCCGCGAGGCGGACGCCTGTGTGTTGTCCGCCTTAACCAGGCGGACGTGTATGTTGTGGGCGGTTGTTTATATATATATACACGACTGTAGTCTAATCTTCAATTGGCTCCAGATTCTTCGTTATAAGTCCGTTTGACTCGCCGTTTGTTGCGTTGGAAAGCTTGTGAGATAAACTATTTGATTCCAACACTTTTTCCTGTATTTGATACATAAAATATATCAGTTCATATCAAGACATAAATCTTAGGAAAAACATACGATAAGTGAGAAATATTATCCTGAAAGTGCACAAGTATAAGGTAAATTAAACCCTTAAATGTCTATGTATTTCTCACTTATCAAACTCCCCCATACTTATCTTTTGCTTGTCCTCAAGCAAATCCATGTACCCAAGCAAGTAGGGAATGCTCAATATTAACAATATATTATTAAGGGTAGGATAAAGAGGTAAGTACAGTGATCTTTAAACTTTTCGAGGAGTGTGATCCATCACCTACTGGTGGCATAGGTGTGCTCAGGGTCAAAATAAAATATAGAGTTTCGGGGTATGATCCGGATGCTTCAATGCTTCTTTAGTTAAGGAGACTTTGAGAACTTTTACCGCGGCCAACTTCTCTCAAGAATGGGCATTGAGGAGAAAACAAAAGGAAAATAGATTTATGCATTTGTTTCACTTTTGCATAAGAGATGAGAAGATAAAATGTGGACATCAAGCCTTTTTTTTAAGAACACTCAACTCTCATTGTTTTGCCAATGGTGTCTCGCAAGTCCCTTGTTTATTATTATTTTTTCTCTCTTTTTTTTTTGACAGAGAAGCACTCCTTAGCAATCCCTAAGAAAGAAGACAGAAGGAACCCCTAAGCGATAAAAATCCAACCATTTCAGATCATTTGGTCACACCGCATAAAAATGCTCCTCAGAAGCAATCAATTTTTTTAAAATTTGTACCATTTATCCCACAATTAATAACAGTATTTGTTTTTAAAGAGAACAACCCACATATAAAGGTCCATGATATTGAATTTGGAAAAAATGCAAGATAAGAGAGATTAAGCATTTTAAGTAATGTGTCAATTTAAGAGTTACTTAAGACGAGCGATAGAGAAGTGAGTCCTCCCCCACACTTAGATTGGAGCAATGTCCTCATTGCGTAGGAAGAATTAAATTGACGAGGACATGCAATCTATCAGAGTACCTCACACAACTCAAAGCAGTAGGGAGTATTTTAAAATTTGAAGTGCCAAGCAAAGAGAATGTACTCCCCAGAGTTCGCAGAGTATTTAGACAGAGCTCCCCCACACTTGAGTTCAGCTGTAGAAATGTGCAAGATGTTCCTGTAATAAATATTCTAAACAGCCAGAAGAACTCAGTTAATTCCCCTCGTTCCCCGGCAACGGCGCCAAAACTTGTTGGAGAAATATGTGACTACTTCTTCAACCTAGGCAGTGTACCTAATCGTTTTGCGGAATAGTGGAAAGGTGGGTTGTCGTACTCTTGGGGACCTCGCTGTGGATAACTGATAGTGTAGTAAATTGACTGGGATTCCTATTTAATAGATTTTATCTTTTTGAGGGAAATGATTATCAGCTAAATAATAAGACAATAATAAAAACAATTAATTAAAACAGAAAAGAAATAGAAATTATAAAACTTTTTGGTTTTAAAGAAGCATCCCGGGTTGTTCTGCTTACCTATTTTATTTAACTATATTATATAACTTTCCCACTTTAACAATAAACTCAAGAATCTTAATTAGTTTATTGACCGTTCCCTGTCTAATAAACCCTGATTAATTTAAACAACAAGCGCAATTCCTTGTTCAAGTTATTAATAAATTAATCGCGTTAGTAACAATTCCTATTGGAGATAGATTAACCTATACGGCGAGGAATATCGCTTCTAGTCGTTAACCCATTTGACTTCCTGTGTCTAGAACCTTGTCTCAGCACTGCATTTTGACAAAGAACTACAAATATCACTTTAATAATTGTACAAGAGAATTAAAGCGCATTAAGGAGAGGAATCAAAATACTGTTTAGATAAATTATACTGGAAAGCTTATATAACACAATTATATAAATAGGCTTGCTTCTAAACCCGGGAAGCTAGATTTATTAATCACACATAATTATGAAAACAACATAATAAATAAGATAGACAGACAGAACGAAGAAGAACGACGGTACGCGGATACAGATCAGGATATGGACTGGTTTTGTGCAGATCGTCTTCTTCGTTGGTTGTCTGGAAAATAACAGCGTAAGTTTAATGAACTTTGGATGGAAGATTGTGGTGAACTGTGGTCTGTCGTGGTTTGAACGGTGGTGCTTGGATTTTGAGGAAGGGAGTAATTATTTTTGAGCAAAAGCTCGTAGAATTTATAGAAGAAGGAGAAGGAGAGGAAGGAAGGAGAAGGTTGGAGCACGCGTGACCAAGTGGCCAAGTTGAGGAGTAGATGGATTGGGTTTGCAGAAGATTGGGGTTGCAGACGCGTGAGGACTGTCGGTAGGCGCTGGAAGAAGAAAGCGCCGCGAAAAATGAAGAAGAAAACTGTCTCGCGTTGATTTTAGTCACGTCCGCCTGCGCGTCCGCCTGGTTTTGCGCGGACGTCTCTGTCTTGTCCGCGAGGCGGACGCCTGTGTGCTGTCCGCGAGATATCATGCGGACGTCTCTGTCTTGTCCGCGAGGCGGACGCCTGTGTGTTGTCCGCGCCATATCATGCGGACGTCTCTGTCTTGTCCGCGAGGCGGACGCCTGTGTTGTCCGCGCCTTAACCAGGCGGACGTGTATGTTGTGGGCGGTTGTTTATATATATACACGACTGTAGTCTAATCTTCAATTGGCTCCAGATTCTTCGTTATAAGTCCGTTTGACTCGCCGTTTGTTGCGTTGGAAAGCTTGTGAGATAAACTATTTGATTCCAACACTTTTTCCTGTATTTGATACATAAAATATATCAGTCATATCAAGACATAAATCTTAGGAAAAACATACGATAAGTGAGAAATATTATCCTGAAAGTGCACAAGTATAAGGTAAATTAAACCCTTAAATGTCTATGTATTTCTCACTTATCAAACTCCCCCATACTTATCTTTGCTTGTCCTCAAGCAAATCCATGTACCCAAGCAAGTAGGGAATGCTCAATATAACAAATATTATTATTAAGGGTAGGATAAAGAGGTAAGTACAGTGATCTTTAAACTTTTCGAGGAGTGTGATCCATCACCTACTGGTGGCATAGGTGTGCTCAGGGTCAAAATAAAATATAGAGTTTCGGGGTATGATCCGGAGTGCTTCAATGCTTCTTTAGTTAAGGAGACTTTGAGAACTTTTACCGCGGCCAACTTCTCTCAAGAATGGGCATTGAGGAGAAAACAAAAGGAAAAATAGATTTATGCATTTGTTTCACTTTTGCATAAGAGATGAGAAGATAAATGTGGACATCAAGCCTTTGTTTTTAAGAACACTCAACTCTCATTGTTGGTTGCCAATGGTGTCTCGCAAGTCCCTTGTTTATTATTATTTTTCTCTCTTTTTTTTTTGACAGAGAAGCACTCCTTAGCAATCCCTAAGAAAGAAGACAGAAGGAACCCCTAAGCGATAAAAATCCAACCATTTCAGATCATTTGGTCACACCGCATAAAAATGCTCCTCAGAAGCAATCAATTTTTTTAAAATTTGTACCATTTATCCCACAATTAATAACAGTATTTGTTTTTAAAGAGAACAACCCACATATAAAGGGTCCATGATATTGAATTTGGAAAAAATGCAAGATAAGCAGAGAGATTAAGCATTTTAAGTAATGTGTCAATTTAAGAGTTACTTAAGACGAGCGATAGAGAAGTGAGTCCTCCCCCACACTTAGATTGGAGCAATGTCCTCATTGCGTAGGAAGAATTAAATTGACGAGGACATGCAATCTATCAGAGTACCTCACACAACTCAAAGCAGTAGGGATATTTTAAAATTTGAAGTGCCAAGCAAAGAGAATGTACTCCCCAGAGTTCGCAGAGTATTTAGACAGAGCTCCCCCACACTTGAGTTCAGCTGTAGAAATGTGCAAGATGTTCCTGTAATAAATATTCTAAACAGCCAGAAGAACTCAAGTTAATTCCCCTCGTTCCCCGGCAACGGCGCCAAAAACTTGTTGGAGAAATATGTGACTACTTCTTCAACCTAGGCAGTGTACCTAATCGTTTTGCAGAATAGTGGAAAGGTGGGTTGTCGTACTCTTGGGGACCTCGCTGTGGATAACTGATAGTGTAGTAAATTGACTGGGATTCCTATTTAATAGATTTTATCTTTTTGAGGGAAATGATTATCAGCTAAATAATAAGACAATAATAAAAACAATTAATTAAAACAGAAAAGAAATAGAAATTATAAAACTTTTTGGTTTTAAAGAAGCATCCCGGGTTGTTCTGCTTACCTATTTTATTTAACTATATTAATATAACTTTCCCACTTTAACAATAAACTCAAGAATCTTAATTAGTTTATTGACCGTTCCCTGTCTAATAAACCCTGATTAATTTAAACAACAAGCGCAATTCCTTGTTCAAGTTATTAATAAATTAATCGCGTTAGTAACAATTCCTATTGGAGATAGATTAACCTATACGGCGAGGAATATCGCTTCTAGTCGTTAACCCATTTGACTTCCTGTGTCTAGAACCTTGTCTCAGCACTGCATTTTGACAAAGAACTACAAATATCACTTTAATAATTGTACAAGAGAATTAAAGCGCATTAAGGAGAGGAATCAAAATACTGTTTAGATAAATTATACTGGAAAGCTTATATAACACAATTATATAAAATAGGCTTGCTTCTAAACCCGGGAAGCTAGATTTATTAATCACACATAATTATGAAAACAACATAATAATAAGATAGACAGACAGAACGAAGAAGACGACGGTACGCGGATACAGATCAGGATATGGACTGGTTTTGTGCAGATCGTCTTCTTCGTTGGTTGTCTGGAAAATAACAGCGTAAGTTTAATGAACTTTGGATGGAAGATTGTGGTGAACTGTGGTCTGTCGTGGTTTGAACGGTGGTGCTTGGATTTTGAGGAAGGGAGTAATTATTTTTGAGCAAAAAGCTCGTAGAATTTATAGAAAGGAGAGAAGGAGAGGAAGGAAGGAGAAGGTTGGAGCACGCGTGACCAAGTGGCCAAGTTGAGGAGTAGATGGATTGGGTTTGCAGAAGATTGGGGTTGCAGACGCGTGAGGACTGTCGGTAGGCGCTGGAAGAAGAAAGCGCCGCGAAAAAAAGAAGAAAACTGTCTCGCGTTGATTTAGTCACGTCCCCTGCGCGTCGCGCCTGGTTTGTGCGCGGACGTCTCTGTCTTGTCCGCGAGGCGGACGCCTGTGTGCTGTCCGCGAGATATCATGCGGACGTCTCTCTTGTCCGCGAGGCGGACGCCTGTGTGTTGTCCGCGCCATATCATGCGGACGTCTCTGTCTTGTCCGCGAGGCGGACGCCTGTGTGTTGTCCGCGCCTTAACCAGGCGGACGTGTATGTTGTGGGCGGTTGTTTATATATATATACACGACTGTAGTCTAATCTTCAATTGGCTCCAGATTCTTCGTTATAAGTCCGTTTGACTCGCCGTTTGTTGCGTTGGAAAGCTTGTGAGATAAACTATTGATTCCAACACTTTTTCCTGTATTTGATACATAAATATATCAGTCCATATCAAGACATAAATCTTAGGAAAAACATACGATAAGTGAGAAATATTATCCTGAAAGTGCACAAGTATAAGGTAAATTAAACCCTTAAATGTCTATGTATTCTCACTATCAAACTCCCCCATACTTATCTTTTGCTTCCTCAAGCAAATCCATTACCCACAAGTAGGGAATGCTCAATATTAACAAATATTATTATTAAGGGTAGGATAAAGAGGTAAGTACGTGATCTTTAAACTTTTCGAGGAGTGTGATCCATCACCCTACTGTGGCATAGGTGTGCTCAGGGTCAAAATAAAATATAGAGTTTCGGGGTATGATCCGGAGTGCTTCAATGCTTCTTTAGTTAAGGAGACTTTGAGAACTTTTACCGCGGCCAACTTCTCTCAAGAATGGCATTGAGGAGAAAACAAAGGAAAAATAGATTTATGCATTTGTTTCACTTTTGCATAAGAGATGAGAAGATAAAATGTGGACATCAAGCCTTGTTTTTAAGAACACTCAACTCTCATTGTGGTTGCCAATGGTGTCTCGCAAGTCCCTTTTTATTATTATTTTTTCTCTCTTTTTTTTTGACAGAAGCACTCCTTAGCAATCCCTAAGAAGAAGACAGAAGGAACCCCTAAGCGATAAAAATCCAACCATTTCAGATCATTTGGTCACACCGCATAAAAATGCTCCTCAGAAGCAATCAATTTTTTTAAAATTTGTACCATTTTCCCACAATTAATAACAGTATTTGTTTTTAAAGAGAACAACCCATATAAAGGGTCCATGATATTGAATTTGGAAAAAATGCAAGATAAGCAGAGAGATTAAGCATTTTAAGTAATGTGTCAATTTAAGAGTTACTTAAGACGAGCGATAGAGAAGTGAGTCCTCCCCCACACTTAGATGGAGCAATGTCCTCATTGCGTAGGAAGAATTAAATTGACGAGGACATGCAATCTATCAGTACCTCACACAACTCAAAGCAGTAGGGATTTTTAAAATTTGAAGTGCCAAGCAAGAGAATGTACTCCCCAGAGTTCGCAGAGTATTTAGACAGAGCTCCCCCACACTTGAGTTCAGCTGTAGAAATGTGCAAGATGTTCCTGTAATAAATATTCTAAACAGCCAGAAGAACTCAAGTTAATTCCCCTCGTTCCCCGGCAACGGCGCCAAAAACTTGTTGGAGAAATATGTGACTACTTCTTCAACCTAGGCAGTGTACCTAATCGTTTTGCGGAATAGTGGAAAGGTGGGTTGTCGTACTCTTGGGGACCTCGCTGTGGATACTGATAGTGTAGTAAATTGACTGGGATTCCTATTTAATAGATTTTATCTTTTTGAGGGAAATGATTATCAGCTAAATAATAACAATAATAAAACAATTAATTAAAACAGAAAAAATAGAAATTATAAACTTTTTGGTTTTAAAGAAGCATCCGGGTTGTTCTGCTTACCATTTTATTTAACTATATTAATATAACTTTCCCACTTTAACAATAAACTCAAGAATCTTAATTAGTTTATTGACCGTTCCCTGTCTAATAAACCCTGATTAATTTAAACAACAAGCGCAATTCCTTGTTCAAGTTATTAATAAATTAATCGCGTTAGTAACAATTCCTATTGGAGATAGATTAACCTATACGGCGAGGAATATCGCTTCTAGTCGTTAACCCATTTGACTTCCTGTGTCTAAACCTTGTCTCAGCACTGCATTTGACAAAGAACTACAAATATCACTTAATATTGTACAAGAGAATTAAAGCGCATTACGGAGAGGAACAAAATACTGTTTAGATAAATTATACTGGAAAGCTTATATAACACAATTATATAAAATAGGCTTGCTTCTAAACCCGGGAAGCTAGATTTATTAATCACACTAATTATGAAAACAACATAATAAATAAGATAGACAGACAGAACGAAGAAGAACGACGGTACGCGGATACAGATCAGGATATGGACTGGTTTTGTGCAGACGTCTTCTTCGTTGGTTGTCTGGAAAATAACAGCGTAAGTTTAATGAACTTTGGATGGATTGTGGTGAACTGTGGTCTGTCGTGGTTTGAACGGTGGTGCTTGGATTTTGAGGAAGGGAGTAATTATTTTTGAGCAAAAAGCTCGTAGAATTTATAGAAGAAGGAGAAGGAGAGGAAGGAAGGAGAAGGTTGGAGCACGCGTGACCAAGTGGCCAAGTTGAGGAGTAGATGGATTGGGTTTGCAGAAGATTGGGGTTGCAGACGCGTGAGGACTGTCGGTAGGCGCTGGAAGAAAGCGCCGCGAAAAATGAAGAAGAAAACTGTCTCGCGTTGATTTTAGTCACGTCCGCCTGCGCGTCCGCCTGGTTTGTGCGCGGACGTCTCTGTCTTGTCCGCGAGGCGGACGCCTGTGTGCTGTCCGCGAGATATCATCGGACGTCTCTGTCTTGTCCGAGGCGGACGCCTGTGTGTTGTCCGCGCCATATCATGCGGACGTCTCTGTCTTGTCCGCGAGGCGGACGCCTGTGTGTTGTCCGCGCCTTAACCAGGCGGACGTGTATTTGTGGCGGTTGTTTATATATATATACACGACTGTAGTCTAATCTTCAATTGGCTCCAGATTCTTCGTTATAAGTCCGTTGACTCGCCGTTTGTTGCGTTGGAAAGCTTGTGAGATAAACTATTTGATTCCAACACTTTTTCCTGTATTTGATACATAAATATATCAGTCCATATCAAGACATAAATCTTAGGAAAAACATACGATAAGTGAGAAATATTATCCTGAAAGTGCACAAGTATAAGGTAAATTAAACCCTTAAATGTCTATGTATTTCTCACTTATCAGTAGCACTACGTAAATATATATATATATACATATACGTTAGTATATATATCTCTAGTATTGGTTGTAACGAGATGTAGAGAATCAATTATGGGGAATATGGGAATTAGACCTTATGAATTGAGTATTACTCACAGTAATCAATAGTTCGTGATCAGGAATTAGATTGCTTGGAATAAGAGCTAGAAGTATTGGTCGTGGGGATATTTTCAATGATGACTTGTGTGTCGCCTTCTGGCGAGTTCCTGCTTCTACCTTGATGATACCTTGTTTCCTTATCTGTTATAGGCATGAGTATACAAATCTACATGTGTTGAAGTGTACAGTTCTATGAGTGTCTATGGCTGTTGTGAAGTAGTGAGTCTCTAAGTGATGTGCCGGACGGACAATATAGTCAAATATTCGGATATTATTTATTCCCTTGTTTGTGAATGTGTGTATTATGGTAACTGCTTATAAAGGATTTTTCGATGACAATATATAGACTAATTTGTCGTCATGAATTCGTAAGGGGAAGGAAGAAAAGAAGGAAATATATATATATATTATATACTCTAGCAATGACTACCGATATTGAGAATATATGTATATATATATATATATATATGATATATTAAATGATTGGTATATTATCGGTGTTAGTAGGGGAATTTTGGAATGATAGCGATTTTGAATTGTATTAAACTAAGGGAAAATGTTTTACTTTTGCCACCATGGTTGTGTGTAAATACGTTGTCTATGTGTGACGAGCTTGTGTAAAAAAAAAAGAAATAGTCTGGCATCTTTATTTATTATTGTCTATTCAAAGTGATTGTGGTGATTCATGTTGGGTTAACCAAGGTTATTGCAAGTCGTAAAATCTGTTAATTATATGAACTAAAACGTAGGGATAAATTGTTAATTTTAATTGGCATCTATGTTGTTGGCTGTTGGATTTATAAGTTGTTTTCTTAATTTTTATGATTGGTCTAAATGGATTTAAGAGTATTCAATAATGAATAGTTACGTGTTAACCAGTTTGTCAAAAGTATTACTATATATGTAGCCCATGGAGTGTTGTTTGAGATTATTACTACGTTTATTTTTGTAAATATTTTACAGTAAAGATATACAATCTACGACTTATTTAATATGTTCATGAACAATAAATTGTGACAATTATTTTGTTGGCTGGAAAGCTAGTGTAGTCTTGGTATTAATTGAAGGGATTGTTGTGATTAGCTTGATAAATAAGTATAGGAAGTATGGTTGCGAAGTGTTACAGTTAGGATTTTGTAAAAAAAATGTGATAAGTGCAATTGATTTCGATATGCTTGGCTGCGGAAAGTAAAATGTTAGTGTATTTATATGGGTGTACATGTGTAGATGTATCTATTTTAATATTAATAGTTGTTTGCCTTGTTAAAAGACCATGTTGGTTGGAGATTCGAACAATGCTGATAAAATATGAATATGTTTTTAGACATTTATGCAATTTATGATCATCATACTACTCTTGCTGATTGGTTCTCACATATTATTTTCTAGAGTAAATTACTTAGAACCCCCTTCAGGAATGAGCATAATACAGTTAACCCCCTTGTGTTTATCATAATTATTGGTAACCACCTTGAGCTTACGATATTTCTGACTATGAGCCCCTGAACTATAACTTTGTTATTAAACGTTAATTACAAGTTGACTCATCAGCTTAATCACATTATTAATGCATGACTGGACAACAAAACTGTTTAATCAACATCGTTTAACTCTCCCTTATCCCGATTCAGATGCATTTTTGAGGTAGGGTTGATGTTTTTCGGACAATAAGAATGTTGATTAAGTAGTGTTCTTTGTCCAACATGTCATTAATAATGTGAATAAGTTGATGGGACAGCACGTGGTTAACGTTTTGATAATAGAGTTATAGTTCGGGGGTTCATAGTCAAAGATACTGTAACCTCAAGGTGGTTACCAATAATTATGATAAACACAAGGGGGTTAACTGTATTATGCCTAATCTTCAAGGGGGTTCCGAGTAATTTACTCTATTTTCTATTAAGATATAGGCTAGGGGATGTTACATGCTTTCTAAATGATAGTATTTTAGTAGCATTTCATACCAAAGTAGAGCGCAAAATGTTATATGTATCATGAACATAATGTGTCGGTTGATCTTTCAGCTAGGTTATGGTAACTCGTTGATTTCAATATGCTTGGTTGAAGGATCAACCGACACATTATGTTAAATATTTATCATATCCTTTTGATTATCTACAACACTAATTATTTGAACTCTCCTTTGAATTATTCATGATATTAACTATTCTCTTTTCCCTTTTAAAATTGATTATCCTTATTTAATTAATAACATTTCTCTCTTTATAAAAATTAATTCTATTTAAATCATCGATCTCCTCCGTCATATCTTCATCCTCAACACGCCGCCACTACGCTCCTTCTCTTCTAAACTCTCAAATTCACGTTCTTCTTCCTGCCATTGTCAAATCTCTTCCCTGCTGCCAATTACGATTACCTTGGGTAAATTCTACTACTTAGATAATATATTAATTTATTTGGTTGTAATTAGTAGTCTCTGATTGTTGGTTGTTGTAAATTTAGACTCCGAATACAACAACGGGTGCTACTAGTGATTCTGTTGGATTGTTCACTTGAAGTTGTTTGTCTAATCAGGTAAATCTCTATGCTCATGAATGTTTTGATTCACAGTTTACAATTGGAGGAAACTGTTTTGGAACTTCAGTTTTAGTATTGGAAGTTAATTTATTCTCGAATTGAGGTTTTACAAATTGGGATTATTCCCCGTGTATTAAGAATGGTTGAATTGGAATATTTTGGTGAATGATCTGATGGAGGATTTGGGGGAGACTTTCACGGGAATGATTACCATGTCTTGGGAGCCCATAGGTGCTCCCTATTATTTATCTTTGCGCTACATACAATGACTGCAGTTAAGCTCTATGATTTATTCTATGTTACTGCTGTTTCATATGGGGGGTGTGCATACTTAAGGACTTAGGGTGAGGTGGTGTTCACGGTCCCATAGGTGACTGTCGTGGTTATTTTGTTTGATGGTCCCATAGGTGACTGTCCTGGTATTTTTGTTTGGGGTCACATAGGTGACCTCCGTGATGGATCTGTGATTGTTTCATGTTGAAAGCTCCCTACTGATTTTGTTGGTTACTATTATTTCTGGAAAATGATTCAATTGTTCAAGTGTCTATCTTTCCCTTGCCCGATTGATAAATTGATAAAAGGTATTTTACACAATGAGGTAGGATTTACTCAGTTTTTCTGATTTGCGCGATCCCTTCGTGTTTTTATCTATTGTTTTCTGATCGCAGGTAATGATTGCTGAAGTTTGGGGATTGGGACCGCGCTACCACCTAGTTCTGGAGTTGACTAATTGATGCTGAGATACAATATTTAAATTGGGATGTTTTGGATATTTATTTCTCTTGAATTGTTCAAGGATTAGCCTGAGCACTCATGGGTTGAGTGTGGCGGTAGCATTCTAGATTGGAAAGTATTTTCCGCTGTGATTTTGAAGGTAAACTTTGTTACAAATCACTTATGAATTGTTCATATTTAATTGTCATTGAAATTGTGGTATAAAAGTGCATTTTCTAAGGTTGTTTTCAGTTGATTTTCACAATTTTAGACCTGTCCGAACGTCCGTCCGGACATGTGAGTTCGGACAGGCCCCAAGAGCTATTTTATTTTCACAGTTTTGAAGTGTCTGGACAGAGTGTAAGGACGAGTTTAGGGGTTGGAGTTCGACTTCCATTCGAACTTTGACGTCCGGACGTATGTCCGGACACACCATGGTTTCTATTTCGACTTGTGTCCGAACTTTCAAGGTCGGAAACAAGTCCGGATAGAACTTAAATCTCAGTTTTAAGACTTGTTTGACATCCGTTTTAATCCCCGTCTGTGGCTTTGGATTCATATCGTTTTCTACTTTATAATGAGGCAAAATCCAGGGTGTTACAATTATCCTAGAGCTGATCTTTTATGGGGAAGCTAACACTAGTACACAAAGGGTCTTTTTTGGCGGTTGTTTTAGGCCTTTTTCGGCAGTTTTAGGCCGGCGAAAATGCTACCGCCGAAAAAGGGTATGCTCTTATTTTCGGCGGTTTCCAAACCGTCAAAAATAACAACAATTTTTGACGGTTCCTAATGAGAAAATCACCGAAAATATGAGCTAGAAGAGGGCGAAAATCTGAAATAACCGGAGCATTTTTGGCGTTTTTTTAGTAGGAACCACCAAATATGTTAGAAACCAGGTAATTTTCGGCGGTTTTTTCATTAAGAACCGCCAAAAATGACCATGTTTTTGTACATTTTCGGCGGTTTTTAGTATGAACCGCCAAAAATTTTATTTTTTTTGTTTTCTCGTTTTTTATTTATAATCTCACTTATGTCAACAAGCCTGTAAATATGTATCCAGATATATACACGTATCTCTCTACCTCACATGGTAGAGGATGTCATCACTCTTTGTAAGAAAATTGTCAAAAATCAAAATAATGATAAAATGGTCACAAATGACCATACACCACATATCAAATGGTCACAAATGACCCTATACCACATTTCAAATGGTCACAAATGACCATATACATACACAACTACCCAAATGTTCACTATTGTACTCAAAATCGACATCTTTCACAATCTATCTAGCCATAAAAGTCTAAAGAAAGTTCTAAATAACAATTTGAAAAAACAAAGTGAAAATCAAACCAAATTCTTGCAAACGAATTTTGCCCCATCCTCTAGCATCCCGTTGATGGTTTCTCTGATATATTCTTCAACACTAGGAAAAACCTTTGAAAAAAACAAAACAAGACAAAATTAGTTAATCATTAAATAATTACATTAGTAATTGAAAAATAAATATAACTTCGAGATACCTGTTCTAATGGATCCCCCATCTCGCCGAATAGGGTAACTATGTCATGTATATACCTTATGACATAATACCCACACTCTGAACTCCCAGGTTGACGTGGACACTTAAACAAAAAAAAATAATTATATAAGACATTTATTAGTGATGACAACCAATCAATAATAAACAAGTAAGTGATGACGCATGTACCTTCACTGAAGTCCAAGAGATGGCACCTTTTAACCTTACACCAAGCTCTGTCATCAAAACACCTTGATATACACTACACAATTAGTAACATCAACATACATTAATTAAATTAGGATATCTATGCACAATAAAATAAAATTAAAAGAGTTGAAATACATAAAGAAGTGGTTCATAATTGTACTTACATGCTAAGGTGTGGCTTTATCTTGATGTTTTTTACATGATCCAGATACAACACCAGTAGAACCCAATGACCACTATGAAATACCAAAACACTAACATGTCATTATAATGTCAAAATCAATAACTACAACATTTATTCAAACTAAAATGATAAACATAAGTTATTACCTTTGATGATATGGCAGCATAAGATATTTCTTTTTCGCTTTGATGCTGTTAATCATCGCATGCTGCAAGTAGTTCTTACAAGAGTCTGTATCACACTTTAAAGCAGTGTATGACGCTCTTTCAGGACACAAAAATCCATACTGGGTTAGGGCAAAAGATTACATTTTTTCATGCAAAAACCTGTTCATAAATTAAAAGATATTATAATTAACATTTTTTCAACTTCAAGACATCAATTTATAACTTATTATAAAACAAAACTAATACTTACAGAATGCATGAATGCATCACTGCGATAGGCACCCATCCAGATTTCAGGATGTCCTTAATATCGGTCCACCACATGTTGACTTCTACACCGTTTGGGTAGTGAAGAAGGTCATCATCAAAGCTAACCAGGATAGAAGATTTGCCCTTTGGGAAGTCACGGATTATATCATGCAAGCATTTCATGTTTGGCCCCGACCGTGCATATATGGAATCATCCACCAAGTTTTCTTTTTGAACAACGTTGGTGGATGATTTGCATTTAGAGGATTTAATCTTTGACTTCTTTTTCTCAGGAGACGCGGATTTCTTTTTATATGCCTATTTACAACCGACGTACAATTCTAGTCATGAACTTAGCATCCACACATACTATATTCATATAATGAACAATAATAACTATATTAGTGGTTTGTATTAGGCGTACCTCCACACACTTCTCAATCGGAAGAGCATGCCATTGAACAAATGCACCCTTTGCAGACCGAACCGTGTTGTACTCCTACTGAGGTACAGGGAGCTCTAGATCAAGACACTGAGAATTCGGTTCGTCCACAGAGACTCTCCCGTGATAAGGCTGTAGTGGTATCCCATGGGTCACATCATTTGGGCCTGATGAGTACACCCTTCCTTCTACGACACATATGTCCTGATTGTTGTATGGGAGCAGGAGGTTACAATTTATCGGATCCTACAATTTCATCAGGTTAGTAGATGATTGAACTAAGAAATATGTAATAAAATATATGACAAGTAAAAAAATAGTTAAGAATATAAAAAATTACCTGTACATATGCGTAAGGATACTGGTCATTGGACTTGACGCTTGTGTACAGTCCAATAGGAGTAACACCGTCATTGCTTGGGAATGAGGAAGGATCATTATGATAGCTGGGGTGCACCACTACCCTTACGTATTTCAGCAATGACCTCCTTCTTCCACGGCTCTCTCATGTCATTAATATGGTAAGAGATAGCCTGTGCTTGACTACTCCCTTTCCTTGACCCGGGGGTTTCCAAAAAGTTTTCATATCCCTATGTTACCCTCTCTAACCCCACTCTTCGGCCTGAATGATCTTTCTTTCCAAGCGCACGAGACAGTTGGTCATCTTATCGATCAGGATCCCAATTCCTTTGGGTAACTTGCTCATTCAGCTCATCCTTTAGAAATAAATGCATAAAAAATTTATAATAAATTTTAAGATTATAAAAATGAAGTGTAGAAAATTTCCTTCATCTTCTCGAAGGGATATAGACGCTCTTCAGTTTTGGGTCTTTCTTAGTACGTGAAAGCTTCCAAAACGTACCCCGTAGCTAGTGCTCATCCAGAGTGCTCATATTCGATGGCAACTCCCCTTCTGCCACCCATTCAGGCACTCTTCTATTGATCCCTTTGGCACCCAACACGTGACGATATTCATTCCTCTTCGCATTTGCTGATTGGGTGTCACAATACTCTTGTTAACAAGTAAACATACAATTAAGATGATTACAAATATGCATATGTAAACATATATACCATATAAATACATACATATATATATATAATAATTAATTATTTAAAAGTTAGCATGTACCTTCATCTCCATCTTCTTAGTATAGAACTCCTGCCACTTCTCTTGGGTTATTGGTGTGTAGATCTCCCAAGGCTGGTGTGTGTCACCGTCTGGTCTCTTAAGCTTCTTGGTGATGAACCACTTGACCAGATCATGCTTATGATCTGAAAATTTCTTGCGCATCATCCCTTTGACCATGGTGTAGTACTCACTTTCTGTAGGTATTGATATCGTTTCTGCATATTACCATAAATGAAACAAATATTAGTTATGGATACCTACAAATTGTATCAAAAAATACTTTAACTATTGTTTATTTACCTGTACGATCTCAAACATCTGCTCTTCGTCAACCTGAGGCCAGGTGAGAGTGATATCACAATACTCTCGCACAATGATGCCTAGCTCCGTAGTGAAGTCTTCAGCCCATTCCCCAGTCAGCTGTAGATACTTATTAAACTGCAGCAGCTTTGACTCAATCTTCTTCGCCTTGAGAGCTTTCGTATGGTCCTCGAGGTTTTACGATCCTAATTTGTGGGATTTGTGATCCAGAAGGTCCAGCCTTTGTGTCCTCAGCTGGCACAGCGTACACCCTAATCTTATCCAGGCCATGACCCCGCTCATCAGCTCGGGCCTGTGACTTGCGGCCTTTCCCTCCACGTGTTTGCTACTTCTTTGGTCGGGATGCCTCTGCTAGAAACTCGCCGATCGGGTCCTCCATATCATCCATTCAACTGTCTACACAGTCAAACAATATGATATTAATAACAACACAACAAACAATGTAAAAAAAATACATAATAAGACATCATGAATATTCCAACAAATTATTTAATGAACAAACAAACAATAAAAAATTATTGTTTAATTATCTAACAAACAAACACATCATTTATGGTTTTCAACCCATAAACCCTCATCATGATCAGACCTAGTATACACTACATCGTCTAAAATATCAAGAATGTCTGTGACAGGAATACTATTAGAAAAGAGTGGTGTCTCATCGAACAATAATTCATCATCATTAAAATAACATTGACGAACCTATCTTTGGCAAAGGGTGGTGTCACGTAGGTTGCTGCTTCATGCCCACGCCACCAACAACATAAATTTCTAACTAAATCACCACCCAGCTTAACCACATAACATCGCTCAACCTCAACCAGCAACATCTGCGGCCACCCGAACAGATGAGGGTTCGGTGGAGTCTTAATTGAAGTAGAATTGAAGACCAGAACAAGCTAGAAATTGCCATCCAAAGAAACTACACCTTCTGCCACGCTCCTGTTGCCGGTGCTGGCTTTCTAACCAGGCGTACACAAGTCCACCCCAACCCAGAAAGAGTAAAATCCATAGCCACTGACCCCGCCAAACATGCAAAGCAGCAGGGTCATTTGAACTCCTTTTATGTACATTTGACGGCAGATGCAAAGCAGGGCAGTGCTCTACCCCCATCCTTCCTAGATCTCCCTCCTTCGACATAGACTCTTTGAATTAAAAAAAATCGGGACATAGTCTATTAGTAGCAACCACCGAAATAGACTATTTAATTAACAAATAAAGGAACATCAAGATAACCTATATTGACGGTTTCTATAAACAACCACTGAAATAGGTTCCAAGAAAATTTAAAATCCTCTATTTCAACAGGTGTTTTTACAACCGCTCACATAAATGTCGGGTGCTGAAATAGACCATTTTTGTATTAGTACCAAAAACTGATTGTAACCGATAACAAAATATTTTGAGTCGTATGCTCATCTAGCTGGCCCATACCGACACAAAAGATAGTCATGGAAGCTGAGACTAAATCCATCTGAAAAAACAGCCTTGGTTATTGTAGAGAGACCCAATAGTAACCCAAGTGGAGAATCCTCCTAAAAGATCAGTCCAATAGGAGGTAGAACTACTAATACCACTACCAAGCTCCAACCACTCTCAATGTGGGAGTGTTACACTTACTCAACTAAACTAGAAGACTTGCAATGTTCTCTTGAAGAAATAAACTTGGAAGTAGTGATACCTCCTGTCTCACAAAGCCCGATTGCAACCAGAAAAACCACTACTTTCTTAAAAGCAAGAAAGCGGCGAGTTCAGACACCATCATTGGAGGCACGTCAATGTTTCAAGTATGGGAAGAGGCTGAGGATCAACATCCCCTTCCCACATAAGTCATAGGCGAACATTGATCGGGTTCTCAGAAGTAGGGTGAAGCAAAAACAAGAGTGGCATGGTGATCGCATTCCAAAATATCCAAGGTGCAGGAAGAACAGAGAAGTGGGCACTAGTCAGAAAAGAAATAAGAAAGACAGGAACAGACCTGATAGGTCTCATGGAGACTCACCTGACAAATCCTTGTAATAAAAGGAGGAACTTGTGGGGTTCAGGCCAAAAAACAGAGTGGCTGGAGGTTCTTGCTGAAGGCCACAGTGGTGGTCTGATCATCGCTTGGTCTCCTAATAAGATTTCAGTCAAGGAGGTGTCAAAAGGCAGACGTTGGATTGCAGTGGAAGTTAATTTTCAACCAAGTAACTTCCAAGGTATAGTAATCTTTGTATATGGCCCGACAGATCATGAAGGTAGAAGGGCAGTGTATCAAGAGCTGTGCACTCTTAAAAATAGTATTAGTAATCCTATATTGGTTGTGGGGGATTTTAATGAGGTGGTAAAAGGTGATGAGCGCAGAGGGGGACAACCAAACAGCTTAAGTGCGTCAATGAGAGATCTGAGAAGGTGGATAGATGACATGTGTCTTGAAGAAATACCATTATCAGGGTGCAAATTTACCTGGGCAAACCGTGGAGCAATGAGTCGAATTGATAGAGCCTTCTGTTCGGTGGAGTGGCTTGCTCAATATCCGCATATGCTATTGAGGGGTAGGATTTTTGGTGTCTGAAATCAAATCTGAAGCAGCTCATACGTTAGTAAGGAGTATGTTGGTCTGTGTGTAGTTTCTAATTGTGTTGCGTCAAAATTTGTACTCTTGGGAATCTGTTTCCTCTGTACTTTTGCTTTTTGGGCTGGAATTCTCCATGCCTTGTAAGCCAATCTGGCAATCTCTACGAAAGTAGACCACTTATCAAAAAAAAAAAATTGAGAGGAAAGAGGAGTTAAACTCCCGCGGAAGGGTACCTTTTGTAGCCTTCGTGTCATTAAAATGTAGATGTTGCGGGACCTAAAGAGTAGCAAGACTTTAACAAATTCATACCGAATAAAACTGAAACAAGTTTAAACTTTTACAGAATTCACCCTAAATTCTCTCCTTTCAATCATCTTCGTTGTACAAGCTAAAGATATCGATGTACACCTCTAACTCTTCGCCCATCGCCGAAGGAATGCTACCCCCACCATTCAAATCTTTGGCTCCATTGCTTTTACTGACTCCGATCTCGTTTGAGGTTTCAACAAAATTGACGCTAGCTTCGATGAGTTTCAATTTCTGGGGTACGGCCCTGGTCTTCACTACTGCTCTTCGGCTGTCAGATAGTGTACGCCATCCTGTTGCAGTCATGACAACCCGGTGATGATTACGTCTAGGATTTGAGCGGCTTTCGATTACTCTCCCGCTGTACAGTATTGCAGAATAGAAACTATAAAAAAAAAACAGTATTGCAGAATAGAAGGCGTTAATTAGCGCGTCTAAAAGGTTGGAGTAGTGGTGACCGGTTTTTGGGTCGGTGATTTCTTCAGCGGTGGACCGAAACACGACGTCGTCAACGTCGATCACAAAAAACGATGATGTTTTTTCAAGGAAGTCGAGCAGTGGCTTGATGACGGGACCAACGATATCCGACTTGAATCTTCCTACGGAGGGTGGATACCAGGTGGACAGGACGTCGGGGGTGACAGGAATGGAGATCTTGATGGATTCGTCGAGTTTTAGTTTCTGGAGGGAAGTATAGAGGTTGCGCATGGCGGGGACGATGGCACTGTTAAGGTCTGGTCTTTGCTTGATGACCTCATTACCGACGGCGATGATGGTGATGTTGGTAGCGGGGTAATAGGGGAAGATGTTGGTGTTGACCCAGTTGTCGGTAAAAGACTGGTCGTTGGCGGCTGAGGAGAGCTGTTCGTTTGGGAGAACAAGGACGAGGGAGATGCCGGAGTTTGCAAAGGCGGTGAGAACGGCATGGTCAACGTCGTGGATCTTGAAGTTAGTGACGCCATTTTTCTTGAGAAGGTTGACCTGCTCGGATGGGGAGAAGATATTGCGGGTGTCTTTCCGTACGTGCAGTTTACCTACGTCTGCAATGACGGAAGAGGACTGGGGGAGAGGTACGGGAGATTCAGCTCTTGAAGCCATAGGTATACTGGAAGGCATAATTTGAAGAACGAATTTAGATGTGATGATTGCTACATATATATACTATCGGTGGTAAAGAATAATGCCATTTAACTTCGTCTTGTGTTGACCGTGTTTCTAGAAAAGATTGACTGGCGACTAAAATGATTTTCTATTATTGCAATAGTTTACGCAAATTTCGCCACTTATCAAAATCAACAAGAAGATATGACATCATCCCTTTCCACCATGTATACTTGATACCTTTTTAATTCAAACCAATGTGCTTACTAGGTATCAAGAATCTTGACCACTTTACAATGATAGTTATACATATACCTGGTATATTGACAGGGTGGAGTAATCAGGAAAGTGCTGTTTGATTTGTCAGTTTTTCATATTTTCAAAAGGGAAAGGGAATGAGATTACCCAAAACCCTTTTTCCTAATTAATTCTCAACTCCTATTAGAGAATGCGATTCTCTTTTTCCCATTACACTTTGACCGGCAACATATGACCATTGACCGATGACTAATGAACATTGACCGGTGAATGTTGACCAGCAATTAATGGCCGTTGACCCTTGACCGGCGACCGTTGACCGGTTATTTATTTCATTTCCCGCAGCTCAAACAAACAATTTGGAAAATCAAAGGGAATTCTTTTTCATTCCTCTCCATTTCATGTCCTGATTCCATTCGGTTTCTCCACTTGAAACAAACGCCCCCGAATGTTAATATACTCCCCATGTATAATGTAGATCATTTAAGAAATTTACACAGTGATTAAGAAAAGTAAAAAATGATGCATGCCCCTACATTTCTTTTTTTTATTTAAATAATATTTACTTTTTTAAAATAGTAGGATTAAATATGTAAAATAGTATATAAAAAAAACTAAAACAACTTACATTTTAGAACATAATTTGAATAACGACCTATATTTATGAACAAGAGAGTAGTATTATGCTGGAGAGGATAGAAATAGATCAAAAACAATTATGTATTTCTAATATGATAAAATTAATTATTGTTTTGGTATGTAGTTTTAATTATATTTCATTAATTAGACCGTTTGTT
Organism: Limonium bicolor; assembly: GCA_023374045.1. Taxonomy (NCBI): domain Eukaryota; kingdom Viridiplantae; phylum Streptophyta; class Magnoliopsida; order Caryophyllales; family Plumbaginaceae; genus Limonium; species Limonium bicolor. The sequence continues at coordinate 138,225,018 of CM041777.1, read as the reverse complement.
CTTACTTAAAATTCCTTTTTTTATATAAATTTCAATAGTTAAAAATTATAAGGTAAGAGGTAAAATATATTAAAGGTAAAATGAGTATTGAAGGACCGAGTTGCAGGCTGTGAATATTAAAGAATATACAATCAAACAACTAAGTTGTTGTTATGATTCAGATAGTAATTAATAAAAATATAAAACAATATCTAATAAATAAATTTTAATTAATTCACCAACAAAATCTGAATTCTTCCACGGTAAATTCTTAACTACATGTCAAGGTTGTGAAAACCGTACAGGACCTTAATACGGACCCATCAAGATTCGGAGAACAGAAGTATCGATACGAGCGAGACGGTAGTAATGATACGGAAGACACATTTACTATATATATAAATATGTCCCACAAAACAGGAAAATATATATTATTGAAATTAAAAAAAAATAGTTTATGCACTATAATATAATCTATTACTCACTTCACTGAGTCGCATCTAAATCTAACAAAGAATCATTTCTATCGAGCGGCTCAAACTGAGAATCCCAATTAGGACTAGAAGTGGTTGTTAGGTTGGTGAAATTCTCTTCATCAATGGGCTGATTGTTGTGTTTCCTCTTTTGTCTGCTCGTACTCATTCCAGACACACTACCATGGGTAAAATTTTCATTGCTATCCATTCCTCAATCCACTCATCATTGGAAAGCATTTCTAGACGAACTAAGAATCTTCATCATCTTTAGTCTTCTTGAGACGTTTATGAAGTAGTTTTTTGTTGTATGCCACATATACCAAATCATTCAAGCATTCAGATGTCAATCTATTCCGCCTCTTTGTGTGAATCTACATAAAATTATTTGGTTAAAATAAATTCAATATATCAAATTTAAGATAATCATGTAAAAATTTTATGATATGATATTCTTACCCAATTAAATGTACTCTGTAGGATCGGGTGGCTAACTCAAACCAACCAAAGGTGTGAGTCTAAGAGTTGGTTTGATTTAATCAGCCTTTGTAAGTGAGAAACACTCTGTGATGCAGAGGCACTTAATCGAGTTGACTAAACTAAAGGTGCGGAAGACTTTTGCGGTAATTGAAACGAAACGATGAAAAGAAAGAAGGACTCTGAGGTACTCAGCATGATACACAAATAAGCTATTTCATTTCCTGGTCAAATAAAACAACTTACAAATGTCCACTAAGTAGAAGGGATCTACTTAGCGGTTTTTCACTCACTCACCCAACACACTTTCTGATCAGATCAATGGTAAGCGTAGTGAAACTAGGATCTTCCTAGGCAGAGTCTATCTAACTGTACTAACTAACTTGGTACATATCTTCTCTCTCTCTGACTTACAAAGCAATTCTTTCTCTCTCTCTAAGCTCTAAAATATTCCTCGATGAAAGCACACTTTAAACTAGCTATTACATAACCTATTTATACTAGCATTACAAACGGTAGGTCAAGGGAGTTAGTTCCAAAAATACCAGAACTAACTTAGTGGGCAACTTCCAACGTCTTTGAGTGGTCTTCTTACTTGGGCCGCGATCTTCGGGTGTTAAGGGAAGACTTCATGACCGTTGTGGCGTTGAGGCATTCCCGAGTTGACTCCTAATTAATCGCAACAGCACGGGTGAGTCTGTAAAGCCTCCTTTGTTTCGTGGACTCCATTGAAGCGGCTCACTCTTTGTGTCTGTCAAAGGATGATTGACTCTGTCGAGGTGATTGGTTATCTCTGCAACACTCTGATGTCCCAACAATTTCCCCCTTGTTGCTGATGATAACAAATCGCCGTGAATCCCGATGGAGTCAATCCTGAAACAGAAACACAGAGGACTAGTGGAACCGACCCTGTCAAAGTTCCCCCTTAATAGCAGCAATAGTAATTGAGTTCAAAGACTTCATTTAGGTTCCCCCTTAATCGTAGAGAGACTTCAGGCAAGCAAACATTAAATAGGCAGTGTAATAGGCAGGATAGAGCGTAGAATATAAAGCAGTTAAGATACTATACCACATGGTCCAGCAGCAGAAATCCAAAAGCAGTTTAAACAACAACCGAATCACCCGTACACCAGACGGGATTCACCTCTTCCCCCTTTTGCTTTCATCAGAGGGAAGCCCATAATCACCAAAGAGTTAGTCCAAAAATTCACACACAAACCAGCAAAAAGTGTTTAGAACTTTAAAACAGCCTAAATCCTAACACTACACACACACGTCACGGCTAAAGGTTTGGGGTCAGGCAGGCTTGGACATCAAGGAGTTGTTCTTGCAAGGCCGCCACAGTCGTCTCTATCCCAGCGAGTCTGTCCATCATCCGCGTTTGGCCCTGAATCAACTCTGCTGCTTGCGCGAGGAGTCGCTCCACTTTCTCCGGGAGGGGTAGGAGAGATGCTTGAGGGACTGCCTCTTGAGAAGTGGAAGTTCCCGCCGTCGTTGGAGTTGATGGCGGGGGCAGCAACTTGGATTTGTCGATAGATGTCAGCCGATTCAGATAGCGAGGTTGATGGTGTCTGCCTCTCGATGGACTCTGGCGTCGATGTCGCCAGGGGGTACCTGAAAGAATTTGAGAATTCGAGGCAGCCAGAACACATACCCCAGAGACTGTTTCGGGGTGTCGACAGACTGGGCTAGGTGATGGAGTATGATGTGGGCCAGATTAATGGAATGACGGTTTATGATGCAGTACATTATGTGAGGTCCAAGCAGTTGACCATGAGATTTCCTTCTTTTCGGGGACAATGTTTTTGATGAAAGAATGTGCAGGAGTTGATGGAGAATTAGGAGATCGCCACGGGGTATTGGTGAGCCAATCTTTTTCTTGGTGGAGAAAAAGCGGTGGATTTTATTTTGTGGGACCCCGGGGATTTCAGGAAGGACCCCTTTCTCATAGAAGGACAGGCCAGTAGCAGGGACTCCAAGAATTTGAGACAGTTTTTCAAGATTAAAGAAAGGAGTGGAATTAATGAAAGATTGGGCAGTGCCGTTTCTGATAACAAGATTTTGAAAGAAATCGACAGACTCTTGGGGATACCACTCTGTTATCTCACAGAAAAGGTGTTTCCACCCTTGAACCTCTAGCATGGTTACTAACTCTCCCAGGTTAGAAGATAGAGCCCATGAGAAATCGAGGAACTTACCCCTGACGATATTACGTTCTGAGGCAGGGTCCCCGAGCATGTAGCGTTGGTTGAAGGGGTCTATCTTCGCACATCTGCGGTGTGGTTTTGGAGGTTTCTAGTCTCTGGTGGAGGTGGCGCCAGTAGAGGCATCCTGACTGGTCGTGGGCAATTCTTGGACTGGAGACGATTCGCCGGAACCAGAGGAGACTGGTTGGCCTTGACAGAAGAACGGAGACTCCTTTTGGCTGTGGGTCGAGTAGGTTTGGCTTTTCTCTTGCGGGTTTAGGTTTAGAGATTTGGAGGTGTTGCGATTTTGCGGGAGATGCGGTGGGGTTGGTGTTGGAGATTTTGGGTGGGGCTTGGTTGATCAGAGGTTGGGTGTCGGCAGTAGGGTTTTGATCTTGTGGTGGTGGAGATGGTGGCATGGTTTTGGAGCGGGGTGAGTCCTCAACATCCGTTTCAAGGTTTCAGTTTTGGCAGACGGTGGGTTTGATGGGGGATGTATCGCGGGTGGGTGGTGGTGGTGTGGCGGAGTGTGGGGGATGAGAGCAGTGGTTTTAGTGGGAGAGTGAGTGGTGGTGGTGGTGGTGAGTGGAGATGGATTCGGGTGGCCATGATTGGAGGTACGCCTGAAGGCGGATGGGATCTTGAAAGATATCGGCCGGGATATTGATGCCGTTGAGATTGATGCCTGCCATTTGAGATTGAGTATACTTGGGTGTAAGGGATGGAAGTGAGAGATGGAGTGGACGGGTGATGGATATAAAGGCTGGAAGTTGCAGAGATGGCATGTGTCAGGTGAAATAAATGCGGCGACGTCAGGGTTTAGCGAGATTAACGGCGAGGATTTAGGCGGGGTGGGTTCGGATAGATGACGTGGGTGGTAGCGCTAGAATTATAGACATGCTAAGCAATAAAACACATTTCACAGATTCAAGTGCAAACAAAGACAGACTCGATGAGACATGAGGGAGTACCTGCTGAAGATTGCGGTAGGGGCAAGGAGATGCGACCGCCTAGGTAGACGGAGTCAACCCGATTGCTGATCGCAGTGCTTCGAATCGTGCTGTAGACAAGGGTTTAGTAAAGATATCTGCAAGTTGATCTTCTGTGGGCACAAAGTCAAGATGAATGAGCTTTTTCTCGACACAGTCCTTCAAGAAGTGAAAGCAAATTTCAATATGTTTGGTTCTTGAGTGTTGGACTGGGTTTTCGGATATTTTGATTGTGCTTTTGTTGTCACAAAAGATTGGGATTTGTTCTTGGGTGACATGATAGTCTTGAAGTTGTTGTTTCATCCAAAGGAGTTGGGAGCAACAGGCTGCAGCAGAGACATACTCTGCCTCCGCTGTAGAGAGTGCTACGGAGTTCTGTTTTTTGGAGAACCATGAAACAAGGCAAAGACCCAAGAACTGCATTACCTGAAGTACTCTTTCGATCTTGGAGAGAACCAGCCCAATCAGAGTCACTATATCCAGATAAAGTAAAGTAGGAGATCGTGGATACCATAGATAGAGTGTACTTGTACCTTTAAGATAGGAAGATACGCTTGACTGCTTTGAGGTGTGACTTTTGGTGCTGCTTGGAAGCGAGCACAAGACAGACTGCGTGAAGAATGTCGGGACGACTGGCAGTCAGGTACAAGAGGACCCTATCATTCCTCTATATTCTGTGGCATTGACACCGACTCCGTCATCATCAGGATGCAGTTTGGCAGATGTACAGCTTGGTGTGGACATACTCTTGGCATTTTTGAGGTTGTACTTGTCAAGGAGTTCCTTGATGTACTTTTGTTGATGGATCTTGATCCCTTCCTTTCTTGTTGAATTTGTAATCCTAAAGAACTTGAGCTCACCTAACTCATTCATGGAAAACTCTTGCTTCATGAGGTTAACAAAATGGGCACAGAGGGTGTTACTTGTAGAGCCATAAATGATATCATCAACATAAATCTGTACTAGAAGTAAGTCATGCGATGAGTGAAGAATGAAGAGCGTTTTATCTACGTTACCTCGAGAGAAACCATTTTGCAATAGATATGTAGACAGTCTTTCATACCAGGCACGCGGAGCCTGTTTCAGTCCGTAAAGGGCCTTACACAGTTTGTAGACGTAGTCGGGATGGACGGAGTCTGTGAACCCTGGAGGTTGCTCGACGTAGACTTCTCTATCAATATAGCCATGGAGGAAGGCTGTCTTGACATCCATTTGATATAATGTAAACCTTTGAATGCAGCAAAGCAATTAGCATGCGAATTGCTTCAACGAGCTACGGGTGCGAAGGTTTCATCATAGTCAATCCCTTCTTCTTGATTGTAGCCCTGGACGACCAATCGGCTTTATTCCTGAAAACTTGTCCTGCATCATCAAGTTTTACGAAAGACCCAACGAGTACCAATGGTTTGTTGATGTGTCGAGGAACTAACTCCCAGACAGCATGTCTTTGGAGAGAATTAGTTCCTCCTGCATTGCAATGACCCAATCACTATCAAGGAGTGCTTCTTTGACATTTCTTGGTTCAGTGCTGGAGAGAAAAGCACCAAAGGCACAGAGGTTTTGCATAGCTTGGAGACGTGTTTGAACACCGGAGTTTGGGTCTGTAATGATGTTTTAGGAGGGTGAGCTGATTTTGTTGGAACTGTCGACGTGAAGCAGGAGGGGGTGTGTCTTTGTCAGAGGAGTCAAAGTTCAAGTTTTGTAAGGGTGTCTCCGGGTATTGTCAGAGTCAGTAGAGTCTGATGTATTGTTTTTGTTTGCCGGAGAATCATTAGGAGTGATGGATTGGGAATCAGGAGTCTTCCTATGGGTACAGTGATGAAGTGTGGATCGGAGGAAATCGTCAGGAGCAAAGTCAAGTTGATCAGAAGATGAGCCAACATTGTGGGACTCATCGAACTTGACATGGGGACTCTCTTCTAAACATTGAGTTCTCAGATTGATAACACGATAAGCTTTGCTTTTAGAAGAGTAGCCAAGAAAAATACCTTCATCACTTTTAGGAGAGAACTTACCCAAGTTGTCCTTACCATTATTGTGGATAAAGCACTTACATCCGAAACGCCTGAGATGAATAAGACTTGGTTTTCGTTGACGGAGTAGTTCATAGGGTGTCTTGTGAAGAATGGATGAATCAGCGCACGATTTAACACATAGCATGCTGTGTTAACAGCTTCTGCCCAGTAAGATGGAGTGAGTTGACTGTCAATGAGCATGGTGCGAGCCATTTCTACCAAAGTTCTATTCTTGCGTTCAACCACTCCGTTTTGTTCTGGAGTGCGTGCGGATGATATTTGGTGATCAACTCCGTTGTCCCTGCAAAACTCATCAAACGACTTGTTGCAAAATTCAGTACCCTGGTCCGTTCTCAGGGTTTTCAAAGTAAATGAAAATTTGTTGACAAGCATTTTATGGAGTTTGACGAACTCCGTAAAAGTTTCATCCTTAGTAGATAGAAAAATGACCCAAGTCCACCTAGAATAGTCATCGACTATGACCAGAATATACCTCTTACCACTTCTGCTTTGTGTACGCATGGGACCGACAAGATCCATGTGGAGCAATTCTAACGGAGAGCTAGTAGAGAGAGTCGACTTACTTTTGAAGGAGGACCGGGTGTGTTTACCTTTTACGCATGCTTCACAGACAGAGTCTGTGTCAAGTTTGTGTCGGTAAACCAATCACCAAGTCCTTGCTTTTGAGTTTGTTCAACAGCCTGTGATTTGCGTGACCAAGTCTGGAGTGCCACAGCAATGAGTTTTTGGAATGCACGTTGAGACAGACTTGATCATCTGGATTAATGGAGTTTAAGCACATTTTGTAGAGATTTCCTTCTCTACGTCCCACAGCTTTTAAGAAACCTGTACGCTCATCATAAACTTTGCAATCCGAAGAGGAGAAAAGTACCAAATTGAATCTATCACAAATTTGAGAAATACTTAGTAAACTATGTTGGAGTCCAGTGACCAGATGGACTCCATCAATTTTAAATTTTGAGGGGTTACCTACGGAGCCAACTCCCACGATTTCACCCTGGTTGTTGTTTCCAAAAGTAACCTTACCTCCTTGGTAGGATGAAAGCGAATTGAATTGATTTGGATCTCCAGTCATGTGACGGGAACATCCACTGTCCAAGTACCAGCTGTCTCCATTCGCCTTCACCTACAAAATAACAGATCATTTGTTAGATTTGGGAACCCAGATGTACTTGGGTTCCCTTTTCGAGCCAGATCTTTCAATTCTTCTCGTGCTTCAAGTATCAACTTAACACGTTTGACGTTAAACGAGAGATCTTTATTCAATTTATCACAGCACTGTCTCTATGTCCAAGACTCCCGCAGTAGCCACAAATTTTGGTTGGAGGAAGATTGACGTATTTCTGTTGTCCTTTCCACCAGGAGTCAAACTTCTCCTTTTCTTGATATCGTTTGGCTTTGTCGGATTGGACATATTCTTTGGGATATCGAACTTACCCTTGTGCCACTTGGGCTTGGATTGAGTGGATCGAACTCCGGATTGTAGATTTAAAATCTCTTGAGAGAGTTGTTCTACTTTGGAGCGAAGATCATCTCGATCTTGGCTAATTTCTTTGATCTTGGAGTTGGCCCACTCAGGTAGTTCGGAGGTGACTTGTTTGATAAATTGACTGGCTTAGAGAGAGAGCATGCTCCTTTTCTTTCAGTTTTTGAGTGAGGTTTTTGATAGTGGTGTTCAGGGATATGTTTTTGGATTCAGAAGCATTTAGATCATTTTGAAGAGAACACCACTTATCAGTAAAGATGGTGAGGTCTTGTTTGAGAGAGTCGATCAGGGTGAGAGACTCTTTCTGGTCACCCTGGCTAGATTGAGTTCGCTCTAAGGTATCATGAAGTTCCTTTTGAAGGGAATCAACATGACGCCTTGATTCTTGTAGATCTAACCTGAGGGAGCAAGAGATGGTTTTGTGTTCCTCAACTTCATCTCTTAGGGCATACATAAGACCTTTTGAGATTTCGAGTTCCTCAGATAGCTCGGTTATTTTGCTGGTGAGATTGCTTTGAGGGAGTTGTTCTCGGAGACAATTTTAGCAATTAAAGTCATAAATCCCATAGGAGTAATACGGTAAAGATCTGTTTCAAGGTGAGAACGAGTTACCTCATTGTCGGGAATCATGGACTCCGTCGTATCGTGTGCCATGAGACATACCAAGCCGCTGGACTCTGTGTCTGGATCGTCGGAGTCTGAATCACCCCAACCAACAGCTGCCATCAGCGATCTCCCTTGAGATTTTCCATACTGGTTCTTGAGTAAGGGACATCCTTCTTGAAGTGACCGGGTTTATTGCAGTTGAAACAGTGACAGAGTTGAAGACTTGTTTGGAGGTGTTTGAGAACGACCGACTCTGTCGATTTGGTTGGTTGCATGAATTTTCGGAAGTTCTTGACTATGAAGACAAAGTCTTCCATAGTCTCAGCCTCACTTTCTCAACAATAATATCCACCAGCTCAGCCTTAGCTTGTCTGATTTGAGTATCAGCGACATAGGCTCCTTCTTGAGTTAATGAGTCGAATTAACCTGCAAGGCTTGGTCATTCAAAGTAGTAGTCTTACTAGAAGAGGAGAAGAAGTATTACCACACTTCTTTCGAACATTCTTCTTGTATTTATCTACGGATTGTAGATAGGAACCTAGGTCTTGACAGCTCCATTTGGATAAATCCTTGCATGCTTTGGTGGAGATTACCGTCTCTGCCCATTCTTCTCTGAGACTGTCCAGCAACTTGTGCAAGACACTCTCTCTATCTGGTAAGATGCTAACTTCCTGCATAGGTAGTTAGTAAGTAGAAACGATCAAGCACTTCTTCCAGTGACTCACCGGTTTTTTGCAGAAAATTTTCATAGTCCATTCGGAGTTCTTGAGCTTTGCATTTCTTGAGTTCAGTGACTCCTTCGTGGGTAGCTTGAAGGAGTGTCCATATCTCATTTGCGGACTTACAGTGATTGACTCTCCTTTGTTCTGGGATGGACAGGCAAGTGTATATTGCACGTGATGCTTGTCGATTCAGCTCGTACCTTTTGCGATCTGCAGCAGTCCATGTTGAGCGATCTGGATTGACTGCAAGATCTCCTCCAGTGACTATCTCCCAAAGCTCAGAGTTGACTGACTCAATGTGTTGCTCGATCTCGTTTTTCCAATGGTCGTAGTTGGTGGAGGTGAGTCTGGGGTGCTCGAAGTGCATTTTGTTGTTTTGATTGGCGAAGAGATCTGCCATTGCTTCATTGATTGACTGTTAGCCTAAGCAAGGCTCTGATACCACGTGTATGATCGGGTGGCTAACTCAAACCAACCAAAGGTGTGAGTCTAAGAGTTGGTTTGATTCAATCAGCCTTTGTAAGTGAGAAACACTCTGTGATGCAGAGGCACTCAATCGAGTTGATTAAACTAAGGGTGGAAGACTTTGCGGTAATTGAAACGAAACGATGAAAAGAAAGAAGGACTCTGTGGAACTCAGCAAGATACACAAATAAGCTATTTCATTTCCTGGTCAAATAAAACAACTTACAAATGTCCACTAAGTAGAAGGGATCTACTTAGCGGTTTTTCACTCACTCACCCAACACACTTTCTGATCAGATCAATGGTAAGCGTAGTGAAACTAGGATCTTCCTAGGCAGAGTCTATCTAAATGTACTAACTAACTTGGTACGTATCTTCTCTCTCTCTGGCTTACAAAGCAATTCTTTCTCTCTCTCTAAGCTCTGAAAATATTCCTCAATGAAAGCACACTTAAACTAGCTATTACATAACCTATTTATACTAGCATTACAACGGTAGGTCGAAGGGTTAGTTCCAAAATACCGGAACTAACTTAGTGGGCAACTTCCAACGTCTTTGAGTGGTCTTCTTACTTGGGCTGCGATCTTCGGGTGTTAAGGGAAGACATCATGACCGTTGTGGCGTTGAGGCATTCCCGAGTTGACTCCTTATTAATCGCAACAGCACGGGTGAGTCTGTGAAGCCTCCTTTGTTTCGTGGACTCCATTGAAGCGGCTCACTCTTTGTGTCTGTCTAAGGATGATTGACTCTGTCGAGGTGATTGGCTATCTCTGCAACACTCTGATGTCCCAACATACTCCAATTTCGTTCGCATGCAGAAGAAGAGCAAGTAAGACTTAGAACTTTCATTACAAATGATTTGAGTTCCTTAGTTTCATCTTCCCACGTAATCCACCAATCAACTGTAATATAAATATTAAAATTAAAAAAGAAGTATAATAAATGATGCATGTATTAGAAAGTTAACTTATATGATCACTCTCAGGGGGTTAATTGATGAACAACTTCTTAAGCAAGCTTGAGCCTAAATAATCCCTCTTTCTTAATGAAGGTCAATTGTTGTTTTATTGCTTGAGATCGTTCTTCAAATTTTGAGATTAATTTTGTCATGCAATTAACTAACCCCTTCTTGATGTCTGGATGAGTACATTTATTCACTGCATATTGGAATTGTGGATTCAAAAAATAAGCTACTGCATGCAAATCTTGATGTAGTTGGAATTGCCACCGCTTGTCAATAATCCTCCATATCTCTACATAGGAATTATAATCATCTTGTAGGTATGAAGCTATCTCCTCCTTATCTTCATCAATCGCTCCGTAAAGAAACCCCCATCCCAGGACCTTTTTTTGAATCTGCAAGTCGTAACACCCTAACAAGAGGTGTTATTGTTTTCAACGCATAAATGACATTCTCCCAAAATAGTCCATCTCTTAGGATAATCCTCTTAACCTCAAGACCATCATCCTTTTTGGCTAGTGTACATCCTGCCCACTCAGATGATGTGAACATTTGCTCTAATTGTTCACGTAAATCAACCAAGTGTTGAAGTGTCAAGAATCCAGTAGCAAATCGTGTTGCCGCAGGATGGACCAAATCCTTCTTTGCATATTTTCTCATCAATGCTAATACCCATGAATGATTATAAATGAATGATATCACCTATAAACACAACAAATTAAAATAGTTAAAGCAATGTTACAACATATAATGTGATAAAATATGGAAACAATTAATAATTACTTTCTTAGCCTTTGCCAATGGTGCTTTATGTTGAGGTAACTTTCCAATGTCTCTTATCCATCAATAGTTGTCCAACTTTCTTGTAATTTGAAGCATTGTCAGTTACAACTTGAACAACCAAATCTTCACCCACTTCCTCAGCAACATCATCAAGAAAATTGAAAATCAAATTGGCAACTTTCACCACATCACTAGCATCAGTTGAACGCAAAAACACATTCTCATATGGATTGTTGACAACAAAGTTAATTAACTGTCGCCCCCTCGTGTCTTTCCACCCATCAGATAAAATAGAGACACCAGTTTTTGGCCATATTTTTTTTACCTCATCCATAGACTTATCAACTTCATGTACTTCATCTTGTAGTAGAGTTGTGCTAAGTTCATATCTGTTTGGTGGCTTATATCCAACACCATAATTTCCAACAGCACGCATCATGCTGTGGTAAGAGTTACTTTCTGCAACACTGAAAGGAATCGCATTGCTAAAGAAGAATCTTGCAACTTCATGATCAACAACATCACGTTGATATTTAATTAACATGCCAATTTTTCCCCTTTGTATGTTCTCTCACCCATCATCTGATTGTCATCATCACCTCTAGGATGAGTAGCTACAAATAAATCCATCGGACCTGTTAAGTCAAAATCCTTTAGTTTTGATGATAGCAAACCTTGTATTGTATATTTAACATGTTTGTTAAGCTTTGAAATTCAGATAGACAGAAAAAAAAGTAGCTTCACACGCAAGGTTGCAAGCACACTCAATTCATGACATGTACCCAACCAGTCGGGCACCTGTTCAGGAGAGCTCGAGCTAGAACTTCTAGCACACACAAGAAGTCATGCATCACACAAAGGTATCTCTTATGCTTCAGGAGTAAATCAAAGACAAAGACTGCAAGAAGATCGACATATCTATGCAGACTCACATATTCACATTATCAACTAGCACACGACAAGAACATAACTCATTAATGTGCAAAAGAACAAGATAAGTAAAGGGCTATATCAGAACGATTACATTGCCATAATGAAGTCTAAAGGATCATTTATGAGCATTAATGAGCCAGACAAGATCAGACAAGTTGAGCACACAAGTTGAGCTCAACCAATCGAGAGAGCTGCCGCCGACGTGTCCAACTGCAAGGCGACACGTATTCTGACGACTCCAGATCAAGTTGAGGACTCTCTAGAAATCTAGTGTGGTTGTTATGTGAAATATAGAGGTTGTAGTCGACTCCTAGAGGCTAGGAGTTTATAGGACGGTAGTTACATCTTAACTAACTATATATATACTTGCATTTATGTCATATGTAAGTAAGTCTGTACGAGAGAGAAAAACATAGAGATTATCTGAGCAAGTGTGAATCAAACTTAAGTGTGTGTGAGAGCTAGAGAGTTGATGAGCTAGTTGGGACCGGAGTCGAGTGATAATATCTTGCACTTGATAGACTGATCAGTTGGGGAGCGGTTGGGGAACCGTAGGCTGGTTGTTAGGAGCGGGTAGAGGACTTTGGGGTAAAGTACAAAACTATCCCGAAGTCCGTGTGTGGGGCGAGGGAGATTGAGTGAATTTTTGTGTCTAAATTCTCAATCGAAATGGAGTTTCCAGTTTAAGTTTATCTCGTGTATTTCCTTAACTATCATAGTTTATTTGAGTTAACGATACGTCCACTATCGATCGGGACGCATCAGGGGCGCTAGCTAGTTTCAATTGGCATCAGAGTGGGTCTCTTCTAGAAAGCTAACTACTTTGGAAGAAGATCAAAATGTCTCACGCAAACCTGCTATCATCAGAAGAAGGTTCTGCACTAAATCGACCACCACTCTTTAATGAAGATAACTACACTCACTGGAAGAACAAAATGGAGTTTCACATCAAGTCTGATGATCCAAGGATGTGGAGGGTTATATCACATGGTGAATACACCTTCCGAAATGCTCAAGGACAAGACATATCAGTTAACAGCATGACGGATGATCAAATCAAGAAGTTGACATTCAATTCTTGAGCCGTAAGGATTCTACACTGTGCACTACTCCCTGAGTAATATTCCAAAATAGCCTAAGCTAAAACAGCACAAGAGATTTGGAAAACTCTTGAAGTCACGTATGAAGTGAATGATGAGATAAAAAAGACTCGCATCGAGTTACTACTAACTCATTGGGAGCTATTCAAGAAGGAAGAAAAGGAGAGCATTTCTGAAAAGCATACAAGGTTCACCAAGCTGATCAACGAAATGTTGGTGCTTGGAAGAACTATCTCAAACGAGGATCAAATTCGGAAGTTCCTCAGATCTCTTCCTGCCTCCTTCGACAACAAGGTCAATGCAATGCAAGAAGTCCATGATCTATCTAAGATGTCTTTGGCGGACATGTTAGGTTCCCTAATGGAGTTTGAGTTAAAACTACAACAACGAAACTCAGAAAGTTCAACAAAGAAAAGGGAAAAGGCATAGCCCTTCAGGTAGCTGAAAACTCCAAGACAGGAGAAGACAATGATGAGATGGTCCTCTATGCTAAGAGGTACTTTCGGAAGTTCATAAGAAACAACATGAAGAAAGGAAGAGAGCCCAAGGAGACTGACGATCATCGTAAAAAGAACAATAACAGGTGTTTCGGGTGCTCATAACGTGGGCATCACATCAAAGACTGTCCTCAACAATCCCAAAAGGACAACGACAAGGTCAGGAAACCTGTCCGAAGATCGTTCAACAAAGGGCCAAGTAAAGAAGCGTTTGATCGCATGGGGATCAAAGAAACAACAAAGCGTAGCAATCTCAACTGCTGAATCTGAATACATTGCTGCAGCAAGCTGTTGTGCTCAACTCTTGTGGCTCAAATAGCGAATTGGTGATTATGAAGTCAAGACAGGTACGTTGCCAATTATGTGTGATAATACAAGTGCCATCTCTATTTCCAAAAATCCTGTGCATCATTCTTGTACCAAGCATATTGACATTAGACATCATTTTCTTAGAGATTGTTGTGAAAAGGAACTAGTTGGTTTAAAGTACATTTCTGCCAAGACCAACTAGCTAACATTTTTACTAAGCCTCTAAGTAGAGAAAAAATTCAACAAGATTGTTCATGATCTTGGAATGATATCCATCAATCACGATTAGGTTGTCTTTTGATTCCCATGATCGGCCACCGACATGTGAGCAACACCTTTAACCTAGTTGTTCACTAGTCAACGTATAGTTAAATGCAAGGAAAACATGTCAAACGACTACTTGAAACAGATATGTCAGCATTTCCAAAAAAGTAAGGATAGATTAGAGAGAGTGCAACGGATAGAAACGGGAAAAACTCAACGGATCGATGACAAACCGTCACGACCGCTGCCGGTTATGAATAGTACCGTTAAGACATGTCAACGAGAGGACGAGGAGCGGTCGCTGACCGTGACTCGATATTTATAAAAGGGCAATGAGAGTCTTGCTCTCATCACGCTATTTGCCCTCACTTTCTAAACTCTCCAAGCATTCAAGCAACTTCTTTTCTTCCTTACAAACACTCTAGAGAGCTTTGTGCGAAAAAAAATCTCTTGCCTCACAGCCACTCTAAGAACTCTCGATCAAAGAGTCATTAAATTCCAGCGAAACCTCAGATCAAATATGGCACCAAAAACTGCTCTTCATTCTAAGAAGAAGGTTGTCCTCAAGGAAGCTACATCAGCACAAGTGGCCGACATGCGGCCGACAGAAGCCATCAGAGAATTGCCGCCCCCTTGCCTGTCCAAAGAAGTGGAAGATCCACTTGTGCGTAGGGTGACATATGAAGGTGAACTGAATCAAGAAGAGGTACTCTATATAAGCTTCCAACTGCCTAAGCTTCACCATCTCATTCAAGCCAAGATTCTCAAACCTAAAATACTTCCAACTCCTACCTCCACCGAAAAGCCAATCATGTCTTCCCCCGCTCCATCACCGAAAGTCATCACCAAATACTCCAAAACCAAAAATCCCAAAGTCCCAAAAGACCAAGACCTTTCTACTAATACAACGAGCGCGTACCTCGCGCAACTCGTGCCTCCAAATGCGCCGAAACCCAAGAAGAAACTCCACAAAGAGCCCACTCAACACCCGAAGGAGCAACTCGCAAGTTGCACTTCACCGACGACGAAAAGCCACTCTCTCAGCAGTCGTCAAAGTTGTTGTTCAACAGATCGAGGAATAGGAAGTACAAAGTGACGAAGAGTCACAAAGGGAAGCTACAGCAGAATAAAAGGGTCACGAAGAGGGTGTGACCGCCTAAGACTCAGAGAAAGAAGTGGAACCAGTTGCTCAGACTGCAGTACCAGTCGTGGATCGGTCACTGACACTTCCACGACCACGTCAGGAAGGAGAAAGCGACAAGAATCGCAGTCACTAGTCATATACACGCTCCAGGAGCGTGAGCAACTGAAGAAGGAAAAAGCAAAAGAAAAGATGGCTTCATCACCTCACGCTCTAGAGCTGAAGGAGCTCTCCCAAGTCAAAAAGGTAGTCTCGAAGCCTCAGCCTCCACAATCCTTGAAACGTCTTAAGAAGCTCAAAGCGTTCAAGCCAACACTAATCAAAGCAGAAAAAGTCAACGACAAGTCCTGTCCCGTCTTACCCAAGACGTTGGACATGGAGAAAATGGGACTTGGAAAGATCCTAGAGCTGCTGGAGTACCAGGGATGGGTCGACTTCTTTCAGGAGCCCATCAATCTACACCGAGCTGCTCAAGGAGCACATGCGACATCTTGGACCGCTCCAGAGTGACGACGATGACGATTGCCTCATCTCCATAGTCCAAGGGGTCTCCAACAACATTACCAAGTCTTGGATCTGCAACTTTCGGTTTGGAACCATAAGGATTGGTGGTTCCAAAAGAAACCACTTGGAATGATTTGGGACACCAAGGAGGGAAGATGGTCCAGCTACTCAACAAAGGGGCCATAATGAAGAACTTAATGCGGTAGAGATGTCCATCCCCGACAGGGTTCTCTTCAGTCTACTCACCCACAACATCACCCCACATAACCAACACACTCACATTGTCAATGCACGAGATGTGAGACTGCTATACGCCCTCAAGACCAAGGAAAAGATCGATCTCCCAGCAATGATCCTGCTCACCATAGAAAGAGTTGATACGTAAACCAAGGTTTGGTGCATAGGGGAGTGGTGACCAAGGCGCTACAACAAAACGGAGTGGACACTGACGGGTTCCATGAATGTGCGCGCACCACTCAAGACAGCTTCTGTTCAGAGATGTTGTCTAAGATGGGGATCAAGACTAAGGGCGATAAGCTAGTGGTCGCTCAGAAGCCTACCAAGAGCGAGGACTCAAGGTCAGAGCCTCGACCAACTGCAAGAGCATCGGCACTCAAGAGGAAGAGAAGTCTCTCACCGGTCCACGATAGGTCGGGGACCAATCTGGATACTTCAGCTCGGAAAGTTATACAGAGTGTGAAAGTTACTCTCATTGTTGTACAGGCTGTCTCTAGAGAACCAAGTGTTCATCACATGGTTCAAGGAGCTATAGACTTCATAGACTCCCACCTCTAGCTTGAGTGTTCTTTGTCTCTTAGAGACATGAGTGACGATGATAAGTGAGAAATACATAGACATTTAAGGGTTTAATTTACCTTATACTCACTCACTTTCAGGATAATATTACTCACTTATCGTATGATTTTCCTAAGAGTTATGCCTTGATATGGACTGATAGATTTTATGTATCAAATACAGGAAAAAGTGTTGGAATCAAATAGTTTATTTCACAAGCTTTCCAACGCAACAAACGGCGAGTAAAATGGACTTATAACGAAGAATCTAGAGCCGGTTTAAGATTGCAGGAAAATAGAAAATAGATTCATTCTGTCCGCGGTTGTTTGGCCGGACAAGGGCCGGACAAGACAGAGGCGTCCGGGGATGTTTGGCCGGACACAAACCCGGACGGGACATAATTGTGTCCGTGGCATGTCCGAGGAACAAAGGGCGGACATAATTGTAACCGTGGTGTGTCCGCGGAACAAAGGATGGACAGATGTGAGACGTCCGGCCCTAAAAGGGCGGACGCAAACCCGGACGCGGCAATGTGTCCGTGGAATTAAGCCAGGACAAGGGACAGACAAGAGATAAATGTGCGACAACTTGGGTGCTGTTTATCTTCTTCCCCGCAGCGCCTACAGACATATTACCTACCTCATCGACAATATCAGGCGCCGCCGACAGTCCTCACACGTTCTGCAGCCCCAATCCATCTACCTCCCTTATCTTGTTCATCCACTAGCACGCGTGCTCCAATTCTTCTTCTTCTTCTTCTTCCTCCTCTCCTCTATAAAAATTCACTGCTACTTCATCAAAAAATATACACGCTCGTACACAAAACTCTACTCTCTGAATCACTCACGTTCACTTCCAAATTACACTTCCTCCACAGAAATTCCATTTTCCTCCATACAGTCCGTGCGAATGCAGAGAGCTCTTTCTTTTCTTTAATTGTACTTTGTTTTAATGGCTGTCGAGCTTACGACGTCTGTTTGTATAATTATGTCTGAGTAAAAACCTTAGCCTCCTGGGTTGGGAAGCAAGCTTATTTTACTAAACTGTGTTACGTAGACTTTCTAATATAATCTGTTCAAGCAATATTTTGATTCTCCTCCTTAATGCGCTTTAATCTTTAGGCCAATTATTAAAGTGATATTTGTAGTTTCTTGTTAAAATGCGATGCTGAGACAAGATTCTAGACAAGAGAAGTCAAAACGGGTTAACGACTAGAAGCGAGATTCGCCTATAGGTTAACCAGTCTCCAATAGGAATTGTTAATAATGCGATTAATTTATTTATGACTTGAGCAAGGCTTGCGCTTGTTGTTTAAATTAATCAGGGTTTATTAGACAGGAAACGGTCAATAAACTAATTAAGATTCTTGAGTTTATTGCTAAAGTGGGAAGGTTTATGGTAATATAATTGGATAAAATAGGTGAGCAGAACAACCCAGGGTGTTTTCTTTAAAAACAAAAGAGTTTTATAACTGCTATTTTTAATCTGTTTTAATTAATTGTTCTTTTTACTGTTTTGTTTATATTAAGTTCTAAACCACAATTTCTCTCAAAAAATGATAAGTTTCTGTTCAGTAGTCTAATTAGAATTCTCAGTTAATTTACACTATCAGTTAAACCACAGCAAGGTCCCCAAGAGTTCGACACCCCACAATTCCACTATTCCGCAAAACGATTAGGTACACTGCCTAAGTGGTAGAAGTAGTCACATATTTCTCCAACAAGTTTTTGGTGCCATTGCCGGGGACCTCCGGCACGGTTAACTGACAGTTTTAAATTTTATTGAGTTTTCTGTTTAGCTTTTGCTGCTCTTTAATTTTAATTTATATTATTTTGTTGTTTGTTTAAATTCGGAAAATCTAATTTCGGACATCTAACTTCGGACATCTAACTTCGGACATCTAACTTCTAACATCTAATTTCAGCTCTTTATTTTATTGTCATTTATTTTTCAGTCATTTAATTTCCATTGTCCTTTAAATTTCAGTAAATTAACTTCTAACTCTTAAATTTCTGTAATCTAACATTTAAATTCCAGTACTCTAACATTTAAATTTCTGTCAGTTTATTTCTTTATACTAATTACTAACTTATAATTTCTGTCATTTAAAGTTTCTGTCATTTTATTTTAGTAACTAACTTATAATTTCCAGTATACTAACTACTAACTTATAATTACCAGTATACTAACTACTAACTTCAAATTTCCAGTATACTAACTCCTAACATTAAATTTTCAGTCAGTTAATTTCTGTCATTTAAATTCCCCTGTCCTTTTTCTTTATTTACACTTTAGTTACTCTCAAAAAAAATATAAAAAAAATATAGTTCTTTGTTCTATTAATTGCTTCTTTCTAATTTTGTTATTTAATTTTCTTTAGTTTATCTTAACCTTTTAATTATTTATTTTGTTTCCTTTAGCTGTTTTGCATCTTTCCAACTGCAAGTTATTTCTATATATGCGTCGTACTCGATCTGCAGGTAGTCCTCAAAATGATCTTGAACCTGAGATTAAAAGATTTCTCCACAGAGAAAGACGACAACAACGTGTAGAGATGGCAACTCGACAAACTCTCTGCGAATACCAGCAACCGTCAGTTGAAGGGAGGCCTTCTGCTATTATCCTTCCTCAGGTCACTCAGGCTGAACTAGATGCCTAGCAATTCAAAACCAGTTTCATTACCACACTCTACCACCAGGGCCAATACAGCGGGCTAGATTCAGATGATGCTCCATACCATATATCTGCATTTCTTGATTTTTGTAACACTTTTAACAAAACAGGAAATCTAAACGAGCGCATCCGTCTGCAATTGTTCCCCTATTCATTGAAAGATGGCGCCTCCAGGTGGCTGAGAAGTTTACAACCCAGTAGCATCCACAGTTGGGCTGAGTTAGCAAACAAATTTCTGGCGAAATACTATCCCCTGTCCAAAACAAGAGAAAAAATTGCTGAGATCACAAACTTCTGTCAAGAACCAGGTGAATCCCTTTATGATTCGTGGGATAGATTCAAAGAATTACAGATATTATGCCCACATCACGGTATGAGTAGCCAGGAACTTGTTTATCATTCTTTAGAGGCTTAAATGATTCTAACAAATTGTTGCTAAGTTCCTCGTCTGGAGGAAATTTTATGAAAATGACCGGAGAAGAAGCAGTTGAACTACTGGACCAGATGACCGCCAGTACCAGACAGTGGTGTAAAAATAAGGGAGAGAGGTGAAGAAGAAAGAAACCGGTATCTACAGTCCCCCGCAGGATCATGTGTCTGCTCAACTAGCTGCACTCACAAAAGTTGTGGAAAAACTAACTCTTAGTCAACCACAACAAAAAGCTGTGAAAATAGTAGCCACTTCCCCATATCTGACTCCCTGTTGCGAAAACTATGGAGGAGCTCATGAAACCACAGACTGTGATGGTTCAGGTTGCAACAGGACCCTTGAGGAGGTAAGTCTGATTAACAACAGACCACCGAATCCTTACCCTAACTCATACAACCAAAATAATTGGAGGAGTAATCAGCAACCATGGAGGAATTTTGATCCACAGTCGAGTAACCAAGGTTTCAACCAAAACCGACAACCGCAGTACAACCGACAACAGGAGCAGCCAACCAACTCACAAGGAGACATGGGCGAATTGAAGGGCATGATGAATCAGCTTCTGAAACAAGGTCAGGCGATAAATTCAAAATTTTCTGAGATAGAAGCCAAAGTTGCTGATCAGGCAACTATAACCACAAATTTAGAAAGACAGATAGGTCAGATTTCCCAACAGTTGGCTCAAAGACCAGCAGGGTCACTCCCGAGCCAGACGGATCCAAATCCCAGGGAGCATGCAAAATCAATAACCCTAAGAAGCGGGAAAGAACTGGTATCGGATGTCCCTGAAACTGAGAAGGAATCTGATGAACAAAGAAATCCTCAATCTGACAAAAATGACGTAACAATTCCCAAGGAGAAGGAGTCTCCTGCATCCCTTACTATTAAACCGTCGCAGTTTTCATATGATATTCCAATCCCATTTCCTGATAGATTAAAGAAGAAGAATTTGGACGACCAATTTGGAAAATTTCTTAACATTTTTAAGAAATTAACTATTAATATTCCTTTTTCTGATGCCTTAACACAAATGCCTATTTATGCAAAATTTATGAAAGATATCTTGTCTAACAGGCGATCTTTACAGGAAAATGACACGGTGAAACTAACCGAAAGAGTTTCTGCAGTACTCTTAAAGAAGCTACCACCGAAGTTGGGAGATCCAGGTCTCCCTATCATTCCTTGCGTAATTGAAGACATAAATTGTGGTAACGGGTTATGCGATTTAGGCGCAAGTATTAACTTAATGCCTTTATCTATATTCAAGAAATTAGGCATAGGTCAATGCTCTCCTACTCCTGTGCAGCTACAACTAGCTGATCGTTCCATAATCCACCCTAAAGGAAAAGTCGAAGATTTAGTGGTTTCTGTAGGCAAATTTATTTTCCCTGCAGATTTCATTGTTATTGACATTGAGGAAGATAAAGATGTCCCACTAATCTTAGGTAGACCTTTTATGAGAACTGCAAGAACTTTAATTGATGTTGAAGGAGGAAAAATTATTTTAAGACTTCATGATGAGTAGGTAGTTTTTGACATGACCCGGAACATGAAGCGTCCTTCTGATACACAAATTTGTTTTTCTATTGACACTATTGACTCTTTAGTACAGGAGACGTTCCTCAGCAAAGATGAAGAAACAATTTTGGAAAGATGTCTTATGGCATCTTGTGAAGCTGAAGACGAAAATCCTGATATTGCTCTCATGGCTGAAGAGTTAAACAAATATAAGCCAAATTTCCGTTCCTACCAACAAAGATTCGAGCCAGTAGAAAGAAACGCAGATAGACCCAAGCCATCCATCGAAAAAGCACTACAGTCGAAATGAAACCTCTTCCCCCTCATTTAAAATACGCTTTTCTAAAAGAGCCATCTGATTTACCAGTTATTATCTCATCTAAACTATCAGATGTGCAGGAGAAGCAACTTTTAGGGGTGCTGCGCAAACATACGACCGCTATCGGATGGTCGATAGCGGATATCAAAGGAATAAGCCCATCTCTGTGCTCTCATCGAATTTACATGGAAGATGATTTCAGGGCATTAGCACAACCACAGAGGCGACTCAACCCCGTTCTTAAAGAGGTGGTCAAGAAAGAGGTAATAAAACTACTTGACGCTGGAATAATTTATCCAATTTCAGATAGCAAGTGGGTGAGCCCAGTGCAGGTGGTGCCCAAAAAGGGAGGAATAACTGTAGTTCCCAACGAGAAAGGTGAGTTGATTCCTCAACGCACTACTACCGGATGGAGAGTTTGTATAGACTACAGGAAATTGAATACTGCCACACATAAGGATCATTTTCCCTTGCCCTTTATTGACCAAATGCTGGAAAGGTTAGCAGGTCAGGACTATTATTGTTTCCTAGATGGCTATTCAGGATATTTTCAGATCCCAATTGCTCTAGAAGATCAGGATAAAACTACTTTTACCTGTCCTTATGGAACATATGCTTATAAAAGAATGCCGTTCGGATTATGTAAAGCACCAGCTACTTTTCAATGGTGCATGATGGCTATTTTCTCTGACTATATTAAAAAATGTATAGAAGTCTTTATGGATGACTTCTCTGTCTTTGGTTTGACATTTGATACTTGCCTGGAGAATCTCGATCTTATTTTGGCCAGGTGTGAAGACACAAATCTAGTCCTGAACTGGGAAAATGTCACTTCATGGTTCGAGAAGGGATCGTACTAGGACATAACGTGTCTTCCAAAGGTATTGAGGTGGACCACGCTAAAATTAAGGTAATAGAAAAACTCCCACCTCCTACTACTATAAGAGGTATCCGAAGTTTTCTTGGACATGCTGGTTTTTACAGAAGATTCATTAAAAACTTTTCCAAGATTTCAAAGCCTCTCTGTACTCTACTGACTAAAGATGCTAAATTTCATTTTTCTGATGAATGTTTAGCAGCTTTTAATTTGTTAAAAGAAAAACTTGTCTCTGCTCCTATTGTGGTATCACCCGACTGGTCCCAGCCTTTTGAAATCATGTGTGACGCCAGTGATTATGCGGTGGGTGCTGTTCTATGCCAAAAAATGGATAAAATTCTGAGAGTCATTTATTATGCAAGCTGTACTCTTAATGATGCTCAGAAAAATTATGCCACCACCGAAAAAGAATTGCTGGCAGTCGTCTTTGCTTTGGATAAATTCCGTCCATATTTATTGGGTAGTAAGGTTATTATTCATACTGACCATTCTGCCCTCAAGTATTTATTTGCCAAAGCAGATGCAAAACCAAGGTTGATAAGATGGATACTTCTCTTACAAGAATTCGACATCGAGATAAGAGATAAGAGAGGTATCCAGAATGTCGTGGCTGACCACTTGTCAAGGATGGAGGGACCAGAAGACGACAGGCCCATCAATGAGTTTTTCCCGGACGAGGCAGTTTTCACAATCCAAACGGAAAGAGACCCTTGGTTTGCCGATATTGCAAATTATCTGGCTACAAAGATCATCCCAACTGATATGACTTATCAGCAGAAAAGGTTCTTTTCTATTGTCAAACATTATTTATGGGATGATCCATTTCTTTTCAAAATCTGTGCAGATGGTATTGTCAGGAGATGTGTCCCAGAGACGGAAATCAGAAATATCCTTCTCCATTGCCATTCTAGAGAAACCGGCGGACATCACGGTGCAACCCGTACAGCTGCAAAGGTACTTGAATCCGATTTCTATTGGAACACCCTTCACAAAGACTGTCATGCCTTTGTATCTACTTGTGATCGGTGTCAAAGGCAAGGTAATATTTCTCGCCGTAATGAACTACCTTTGAACAATATGCAAGAGGTCGAATTATTTGATGTTTAGGGGATTGATTTTATGGGACCCTTCCCAAATTCTTTTGGAAATTTATACATCTTAGTAGCGGTCGATTATGTCTAATGGGCGGAAGCCCTTGCTTGCTCTACTAATGATGGTAAAGTTGTGATGAAGTTCATAAAGAAGAACATTTTCAGTCGATTCGGTGTTCCAAGAGCAATAATCAGCGATGGTGGATCTCACTTCTGCAATCGCCAGTTTGATGCTCTCCTAAAGAAATACGGAGTCCGACATAAGGTTGCTCTACCATACCATCCTCAAACGAATGGTCAGGCAGAGATAACAAATAGAGAGCTAAAATGGATTCTGCAGAAGACGGTGAGCTCTTCTCGAAAGGATTGGTCCATTAAATTGGATGATGCACTCTGGGCATACCGTACAGCCTTCAAAACACCTATCGGCGTATCTCCCTACAAACTAGTTTTTGGGAAGGCATGTCACTTGCCTGTGGAATTAGAGCATAAATCTTATTGGGCTCTAAAGGTGTTGAACTTCGATCTACAACAAGCCGGTGAGAAAAGAAAGTTCCAGTTGACAGAACTGGAAGAACTGAGGTCCAACTCATATGAAAATGCGGTGATTTATAAGGAGAAAACCAAGCGTTGGCACGATAAGATGATTGCCAAGCGAGAGACTTCAAAGCGGGAGATCGTCCTTCTCTATAATTCCAACTAAAGTTCTTCCCAGGTAAGTTAAAATCCTTCTGGTCTGGACCATTTAAGATAATATCTACCTCTCCTTATGGAGCGGTGGAATTGGACGATAAGAAGGGTGGATCGTTTAAAGTCAATGGAGCTCGAATAAAATCGTATATGGGAAACATGTTGGATAACGAAGAAGCTTCTGCACTTCTTTTCAAAGAACCAGTTACAACTTGAATCACTGAGGTACGGTCTAGCCAAAGACCTTAAAGATGGGCACTTGGTAGGAGGCACCCTACTATCTATCTTTTTAATCTGTATTGTGTTTATATTTTGTATTTTATTTTATGAAAAAAATATATAAAAAAAGAGAGTGAAATAAAAAGAGAGGAGAGAGAACGAGGAGAATTAACTTGAGTTCTTCTGGCTGTTTAGAATAATTATTACAGGAACATCTTGCACATTCTTACAATAGAACTCAAGTGTGGGGGAGCTACACTACATATTCTGATAACTCTAGGGAGTACACTATCCATACCTTGCTCTTTAAATTTAAATATCTCTTATTACCATGCTTTTTGATCATTACCCAGGTAGTTTGCATGCCCTGTTATTTTAATTCTTTCTATGCAATGAGGGCATTGCTTTGGTTCAAGTGTGGGGGAGATATAATAATCAAAAGCTTGCTCTTAAGTTTGTCTTTTTTTTTCGACACTGTGTTTAAATTTGTTAAGTGATTAATAATCAAAGAAGGAGCCATAGAGGGAGTAATCGGTATTAACAGGTTTAAAGGGTACAAAAAAAAATCACTCCGCTCCTTACTCAAAAAAATTCTGAGGAAATTATCATTTGAATTTTGTTTTGACTTTGAGCCTGTATTTGAATTGGAATGAAATGGTGGAAAAAGAACAAGGCAAGGTACTCCTCTGATCCAGACAGGTATATTCTGATCCTAAACAGGCCTCGTCCACTCGGTTATTAAGTTCTAGGGGTGCTTCATCACCCGGCTACCTAAGGTACTCGGTATCTGGGATAGTAGACCCAAAACCGCTACAAGGGTGGAGAGAAAAGTCTGAGGTAAAAGAAAAATGAACTTCAAAATTGAGTATCTTTGCATTCTGTACCAAAATGATAAACTTATTCATTATGGATCATGAGTATGTGGCATTGAAAGGTATAATGGAATAAGATTTTACTTCATGCCCCTTGTCGTTCAAGGAAATGTGAAAGAAAATGGTGGATTGGCTCAGGGTTAAAAGCAGAATTCTCATGGTACTGCTTCTCTTTCTTTTATAGGACTTCAGGGTTATTCTCAGAAGTTGAGAAATATATTTAAGAAAATTTTATTAGTACCCTTTTAAAAATCTGAAAAGATTGGCAGTTACCTCTTCTGTACTCTCCTTACTTGATTATTGTCTGTTTAACTTGTTTAAACATTGTGTCAGAAAGATTTGCTTGAGGACAAGCAAAAGATAAGTGTGGGGGAGTTTGATAAGTGAGAAATACATAGACATTTAAGGGTTTAATTTACCTTATACTCACTCACTTTCAGGATAATATTACTCACTTATCGTATGATTTTCCTAAGAGTTATGTCTTGATATGGACTGATAGATTTTATGTATCAAATACAGGAAAAAGTGTTGGAATCAAATAGTTTATTTCACAAGCTTTCCAACGCAACAAACGGCGAGTAAAACGGACTTATAACGAAGAATCTAGAGCCGGTTTAAGATTGCAGAAAATAGAAAATAGATTCATTCTGTCCGCGGTTGTTTGGCCGGACAAGGGCCGGACAAGATAGAGGCGTCCGGGGATGTTTGGCCAGACACAAACCCGGACGGGACACAATTGTGTCCGTGGCATGTCCGAGGAACAAAGGGCGGACATAATTGTAACCGTGGTGTGTCCGCGGAACAAAGGATGGACAGATGTGAGACGTCGGCCCTAAAAGGGCGGACGCAAACCCGGACGCGGCAATGTGTCCGTGGAATTAAGCCAGGACAAGGGACGGACAAGAGATAAATGTGCGACAACTTGGGTGCTGTTTATCTTCTTCCTCGCAGCGCCTACAGACATATTACCTACCTCATCGCCAATATCAGGCGCCGCCGACAGTCCTCACGCGTTCTGCAGCCCCAATCCATCTACCTCCCTTATCTTGTTCATCCACTAGCACGCGTGCTCCAATTCTTCTTCTTCTTCTTCTTCTTCTTCTTCTTCTTCTTCCTCCTCTCCTCTATAAAAAGTCACTACTACTTCATCAAAAAATATACACGCTCGTACACAAAACTCTACTCTCTGAATCACTCACGTTCACTTCCAAATTACACTTCCTCCACAGAAATTCCATTTTCCTCCATACAGTCCGTGCGAATGCAGAAAGCTCTTTCTTTTCTTTAATTGTACTTTGTTTTAATGGCTGTCGAGCTTACGACGTCTGTTTGTATAATTATGTCTGTGTAAAAACCTTAGCCTCCTGGGTTGGGAAGCAAGCTTATTTTACTAAACTGTGTTACGTAGACTTTCTAATATAATCTGTTCAAGCAATATTTTGATTCTCCTCCTTAATGCACTTTAATCTTTAGGCCAATTATTAAAGTGTTATTTGTAGTTTCTTGTTAAAATGCGATGCTGAGACAAGATTCTAGACAAGAGAAGTCAAAACGGGTTAACGACTAGAAGCGAGATTCGCCTATAGGTTAACGTCTCCAATAGGAATTGTTAATAATGCGATTAATTTATTTATGACTTGAGCAAGGCTTGCGCTTGTGTTTAAATTAATCAGGGTTTATTAGACAGGAAACGGTCAATAAACTAATTAAGATTCTTGAGTTTATTGCTAAAGTGGGAAGGTTTATGGTAATATAATTGGATAAAATAGGTGAGCAGAACAACCCAGGGTGTTTTCTTTAAAAACAAAAGAGTTTTATAACTGCTATTTTTAATCTATTTTAATTAATTGTTCTTTTTACTGTTTTGTTTATATTAAGTTCTAAACCACAATTTCTCTCAAAAAATGATAAGTTTTGTTCAGTAGTCTAATTAGAATTCTCAGTTAATTTACACTATCAGTTAAACCACAGCAAGGTCCCCAAGAGTTCGACACCCCACAATTCCACTATTCCGCAAAACGATTAGGTACACTGCCTAAGTGGTAGAAGTAGTCACATATTTCTCTAACAGACGACCGCGAGAAAAGTTAGTTTTTAAGTTAGATTTTTGTTTCCATTAATGTTCTGCTGCCATTGACTATCTGTTTCTAAGTCAATCTTTTGGTATGAATGAAAATGCAAGTGTCACTTTGTCAACTTGAATGATAAACCTTTGTTTACGAAATAATTTATTGCATTGGCTGCTTCTTCCTTGATTAAAAATTGGAAGTGATTAGAGATATATAGTCTCATCCATTCCACTAATCCAATCTCCAAACTTGACACCTAAAAATCCTACAAACATAGCCCACAAGACGTAGCACCTCATTTATTACCACTCACCGAGCAGTCGTTGAGCATATCTTCAAATGTCTATAAATACTTGCTCAGTTTCATTTGCCACTCACGATCATTACTTCACATCTCACGAAATGGCAAATACTCCACAAAGTTCATATAGCTCAAATGAGATAACTATCCAGTCCATCATTCGTAAGTTCATGTTCACAAAACATCCAAAGAAAACGTCGCCCAAAGCTATGTCCAACTAAACTCCGACTCATTCACAGCTTGGTCTAGAACCTCAATTGTTACTCCATCTCATACTAGGACTCCTCACTGCATGGAGTTCACAGTAGATTCTGAAGAGTCTGACCTCTCCACCACAGCTGAATCACCCTTGTTCAAAGCTTTTTTGGAGGACGAACCTTATGGCCTAGATGTCACCGAATGGGATACCCAAACACGTCACTCTATCTAGCCTATTTTGATCATAGTTGTAGTTTGTAATCTATGGAATGTCATGGCCTTTACAATAAATTAGGTCGTGTAGTTGCTCCCTATTTTTGTTGTATGGCAAAGGGTGAAAGAAAGATATGTACTTGTGACTTATGACTATTTTCCTTGTGTTATGTAACTATCTTAGCAAAAAACTCTCTACTATGGTTATGGTATAAAAGCTATCATCTTTTGTTGTTCAGATTAATCTTCCAACCTTTAAAAAACTCAGGGGGAATTCTACTTAGAGGGAATCTCTCGAATTTTAAATTTGCCAAGTACATATGATTTTGTATAGGTTGCCATCATCAAAAAGGGGGAAATTGTTAAGTCAAGATCCTTTAGTTTTGATGATAGCAAACCTTATATTGTATATTTAACATGTTTGTTAAGCTTTGAAATTCAGATAGACATGCAAAAGAGTGGTTTTGCACACAAGGTTGCAAGCACACTCAATTCATGACATGTGCCCAACCAGTCGGGCACCTGTCCAGGAGAGCTCGCGCTAGAACTTCTAGCACACACAAGAAGTCAGGCACCACACGAAGGTATCTCTTATGCTTCAGGAGTAAATCAAAGACAAAGACTGCAAGAAGATCGACATATCTATGCAGACTCACATATTCACATTATCAACTAGCACACGACAAGAACATAACTCATTAATGTGCAAAAGAACAAGATAAGTAAAGGGCTATTTATCAGAACGATTACATAGCCATAATGAAGTATAAAGTAGCATTTATGAGCATTGATGAGCCAGACAAGATCAGACAAGTTGAGCACACAGGCTGAGCTCGACCAATCGAGAGAGCTACCGCCGACGTGTCCAGTTGCAAGGTGACACGTGTTCTGACGACTCCAGATCAAGTTGAGGACTCTCCAGATATCTAGTGTGCTTGTTATATGAAATATAGAGGTTGTAGTCGACTCCTATAGTCTAGGAGTTTATAGGACGGTAGTTACATCTTAACTAACCGTATATATACATGCATTTATGAAATGCCCCAAACCTTTATGAAATACCCCAAATCTAATTAGCATTATAAAACCATTATTTAATGAAAAATAATCCAAATATAAACCATTTCACGTACGCATGCAAATACATGCATGAAAACGTTACGTAAAAGTAGTCGTTTCACCATAAACGCTAAAACGCCTTAGAAACATATGATTAAGCATGACCTTGTATGACCTTCTAAAACTCAAAACAAATGGTCATACCCTCATTATATGACTATACAAACATAGTCCCTAGGCTATAGATAGTCAAAAACGCAAAACGCTCGGGAGTGCTCACGCACGCCCCTTAAAGCACGAAAAGCCCGGAGAGGTGCCGAGGCGGCACGAACTCCTATATAATTCATTCTTAGAGTTCCTAACATCATTAATAATCATTCTAAAGAGAACCCACGAGCTAGTTTCTCAAAATTCAACAAATCCTCGGGGAATTTCCTTAACGCTCCTTTTTGCCCCGGGAGTGTCCCGATAGCCCGTGAATTATGTCATGAGTTGATGTAACCCCATACAACTCAATGTAACACCTTAGTATATCATTATTTACTATAATAAAATGTTTATAAACACTTGGAACTCATATAGACAACTTATTTTCCAAAATATCCTAAGAGCACAAAAACGCACCTTCGGGTGTCACTAAAACACGTTTTACGCAATTACCTTGTAGTTTTTGACATGCCACGAATTATGAATCTTAAATGGGGATGAATTGACCCTCTAAATCAACTAAAGGCAGTGTCAAACAAGGAGCTCTATAGGGGACGATTTTCTACCTTAAAAGTAGTATAAAATTTACATTTAAAACTTATAAAAGGCATAGATCATGGTGACTCACCTTCCCATGTGCTATAATACTTAATGGCAAAAGAATATAGGTCTCATTTGACCTCCATGCTGTCGAAATCCTGCAAGAAAACAAGGCCATGTTAGCTTGACAAAAGCAAAAATAATTAAAGCAAAAAGTAGATCTAGATTCTCCTTTTTGATTTGTTAAATTCAAGTGACCATCCCATGCTTGTCTATGGCTCTTAGCTGCCGATTGAGAGGCTCCAATTAGGCCTAAAAATCGTCTACCAACAAGGGAAGAAGAAGACAAGTTTTAACATTGAAAAATCAAAAGAATAACACTTTACCTAACTTACCTTGTCATTTAGCTTCCATAATTTCTTCCACCTTGCCTTGTCTTGTAACATGGCCGAATGGGTGCCTTAATTTAGGGATTTTGGAGCCTAATAAACTAAAGAAAAACAATAAACAAAGACATGACCTAACATGCCAACTATGGGTCTAAAATAAACAAATCAAAATTCCTTCAATTCTAGCTTAAGTCATACGGTTGCAATTCCATTTCCTTCACTTGCAACCGGTTGGGTAAGCTCCTCTCTTCTCCTTTCATCTTCTTCCTTTGAAGCTCTTAAGTCCATTAATGGAGATTTAACTTCTATCTTCATCTTTAAGGTAATTTCCTAGCATTTCTTATCAAGCCTTGAAGTAAAACTCTTACTAGCACAACTACAAGGTTTCGGCGTCAACCTATACTCCAAGGAGGTTGTCTAAATCAACATTAATCCAAGGAGCATCTCAAGGTTACCTTAAGGTATTTTCATGCTTGAAAATCCTTAAAGCACATTTTATGTGTAACCGAATTCTACTTCTTCTAAGGCTCTTTTCTTCTTCATTTTCATGAAGAAAGTTTGTTTCATTCATCTCAGGTGTGCCGAAATTATAAGAAGAAAAGCTTAAGGTAAATCCTTGGAAAACTACTACAAATACTTAAGATCATTGTTAAAGATCTAACTCCTAAACTCCTTCACCTCTTGCATAAAAACCGAAGTGGAGCATCAAATTCCTTTGGAGGAAGCTTGGGGATTCAAGAAGAGTTCAAGCACTTAACCATCCTTTATTAAGAAGTAAGTTTACTAAGCCAATCTTTATGTTTTAAGCTTGGTTAAGCTTCTAAAAATTATACAAAAAATATGTACACCTCCTAGGGTATCTAAAACCGAAACTACATGGTAACTTATGCCAAAAATATAGCTTATAACATACATGGTAAATTTATTTCCTTAAGGCACATTCTTGTGTCACAAAATCTACCTAGGATAAAAGTTTGTTCATACCGAATTGTCAAGGATAAATATGCTCTATTTTGAGCTGAGAATCAATCTAAGACATTACAATAATTTTCACATGAGTTATATGACTCATAGGAATTTATGTATAATTATTTGGACATATAAATCTACTTTTATATACTATATGGTAACTTATAAATTGTGGCCGAATGGTCT
This sequence comes from Limonium bicolor, assembly GCA_023374045.1. NCBI lineage: Eukaryota > Viridiplantae > Streptophyta > Magnoliopsida > Caryophyllales > Plumbaginaceae > Limonium > Limonium bicolor. Next base: position 138,193,489 of record CM041777.1, on the reverse strand, counting down.
TGGTGAAGAATAGGTCTTAATGAGCTACTTGTGCATATAAACTTATATTAAAAAGTTTGGTGAGTTAAAAATATTTTATTAGTGCTTAAATGGCTAATTAATTAAGTTATGTGGCTAAATTTTAAATTTTACAAAGTTTGGTGTATATATAATAAAAGCCGAGAGTAAAAGGCTTCCTTGGGATAAATATGATATAATATAAAGTTAGGAATCAAGTTTAGGAATTTTAGTTAATTTAAACAAGTGTTAAATTAACAATTTATAAAGTTTGGGGCTATTTTGTAATTTATAATACTTATTATGAAAAGTTGGAGTTTAACATGGGGCGAAACCATAATTAGGAGGAATATATTGTACACTTCTGAAATTTAGAGAAATTAAATAATTAAACTATAGTTTATAAGTTATTAAGTAACTATTATAAAGTTTTGGGGTGAAAATGTAAATAAAGGAAAGTTTTTGTCAAAGCCGAATTTGTTTGGGGTTAGATTTGTAATTTAAGAAATTATATATTCGGCAATTAAAGGGAATTAAAATTAAAACTATAGTTTATAAGACATTATGTAAAGGTTATAAGATTTTGAGGTTAAATTGTAATTATGGAAAGAATATGTTCAAGCCGAAAGTTTGAGGGGCTAAGTTGTAATTTTCGAAAGTTATAATATTCAAAGTTATATACCGAAATATTAATGGTGGTTTTGTAATATAATTAAATAAGGAATTAAAACTATATAATATAATGAGATTAGAATTTAAATGTAAAGCTTATGAATTAATGTGGTTGTTTTGTAAATAACCGAAATATAAGGGTAAGAATTTAGATTTAAATAAATATAGGTCCTATATGGATATTTGGAGGAATTAGAAAAAGAATTTTGATTTAAGGGATTATGGAATTAAAACTATGTCTTATATAGTTATAAGGAATTTAAAGGTAAACAATAAATATTATCTATGGTTAAAAGGGGAATAATAAAAACTATAAGAATATTATGTCCATGTATGTCATATAAATATAGTTGAGAAATTATAAAGTTATTATGTCATCTAGATAATTAAAAACATGTAACATAAATAGTACATGAATAAATATATACATATATGCACATTAAAGGATTTATAAATAAATCAAGAAGGAATAACAAAATAAGTTATACATTAAATCATAAGATAATTAAAAGAAATTACCACTCAATATAAGTTATTCATTGAGACTATATAAATTGGAATATATATAAACACCTTAATTATCAAGGAGGTTAAGAGGTTAAAAGAAACTATCTAAGTATGAAGAAATAAACCTCACATGAAATAACGAATACGAAATTGTTGAATGATCCAATAAAATTTTTTATACAAGGGTAACATAAATTAACCCTCTCAGTTAATCCTAATATAGGACAATACTTGACCAGACGTTGACCAGGATATATTCAACTGCAATCTACGGTGAACGGTATGGGATTCTTGCAACCTGTTTGCTATCGCATTACACCGGCTTGTGTGCTATCTGTTGTTTGAAATAACGACCAAGATAATTAATGTAAAATGTTGTATTACTCTTGTGCACTGTTGTGTTATTTTATGTGCGTGAATGATGCTAACTACAACGTGTATGTTCCACGCATACAACACTACATTACCAGTGGATTAAATACCTGCGTTTTATTATATCGAGAACTTGTACTCAAGCTTCTCACTAACTTCACTTTATAACAGACGTCGTTATCCTAAACGTGATAACTGACAATACACATTGTGTTCTTGATTAACGTCCTTGTGGGACACCTAACAATTCTATACTACGAAAACGAGGAGCCCAGTTGGATCTGGCCATGCATGCAACAGGAGTTGTACCTATCTCAGGTCGTCTCCTATTCAATTTACGTCGCGACGGGAGTTTTGGGTGCGCACTTTGTCCACTCACCGGGACCGTACCAGAACAGTTCAAGTTAAGAGGAAGACTTCACTTCTCTCGAGGGTACGATACCCACCATTATAAGTACAGGAGTTAACTACGTTATCTTCTGAGGGAATTATTACCCACTTTTCTATTTAACAAGGTCACTATACCTTCACTATATTGACATACTCTTATACACCTGTCAGTCCCATTGTGTGGACCCGACTATTATCAAATGATTACAGTTCATCTAACTTGACCTTCTGAAGTCTTGTTCTATGTGACATTGTTGTCCTTGTATGGATACTTGTTATTATCATGTTATGCTTGTTTACAGCTTTACAAAAATGAACTGAATGTATTCGACAAAGTAGTTAGTGTGGCCCGGTAGCCGATGGGCTGCACGTTTTCCATACCAGCGTTGTTTGCTGAGCCCCTTTGGGGGCACCCCCACTTTTCAGGTACCTGAAGTTGTAGAGATTACCACACCGAGTGTAGGTGGGGTAGATCAAGCTATGGGAGTTTATCAATAGCTATTTGTTTTACTTAATTATTGTACCTTTGAGTTTGATTCCTAGTATCTCGTATTGTATTCGTATTTAGACCGTGACTTTTGAGATTTGTATTTGGAGTTGGCCTTGTTAGTCACATGGGTGGCTAACGGCATTGTAATACCGCCCGGTTATTGTAATTTATTCCGCTGCAGTTTAAGTTTATTTGGGAGCGTTCGTCGTTCAGGTATTTGATTTCGGGTTGGGGTGTTACAAAAAGTGGTATCAGAGCGTAGTTACGCTCTGGATACAAGAATACACCGAGATTAGGATTTCTACAGCCTTAGGTTACGGGTTGAGTGATAGTATAGAAAGGAGTTTAAGTTAGTTTTACTTAGACTACTATCCAAGACCAAGATTGTGACCACAGTATCTAATATACATCCACACCCTGCTGATGTCAGGAAGAGGTGGACACCACGAACAGGCCGCAGAGGAGCCAACCATCAGGCTGGCAGACATTGCTACTTTGATAGCACAAGCGAGAGTTGCACAGCAGCAGCAGCAGCAGCAACCTCCACCACCACCACCCAGAGAGAAGGATTGGGTGAAGAGTTTGGCTGATGTTAGGCCAATTGTATTCAAAGGACAGACTGACCCTGTACACTTGGAGACTTATATCATGGAGATGGAAACAGCATTTGAGACACTCGCCGTCCCAGCTAGGGAAAAAGTGAGGCTCGCTGTCTTTTACTTAAAAGATGCAACAAGGCATTGGTGGAATATGGTGAAGGCCGACCACCTAGACGATCTAGCTTTCACTTGGGGAGCCTACACCGCACTACTTAGGGGCAAGTACTACCCGGCCCACACCAGGATGGTGAAGACTAGGGAGTTTGACGCCCTGGAACAGACTGGAAAGATGACCGTGGATGAATACTATGCAAAGTTTATTTCTCTTCTCCGACTACTACCCGGATTAGGATACTCGGACCAGATTTTGGTCGACCGGTTCTATGGGGGACTGAGTCCTCGGCTCCAGTTTGGGATGGGACCAGTCATTCCCACCAGCTTACAGGTAAAACAGGAGAAATATGAACCAGTTGGAATTTTATTACCTACTATACCCCGTCATAGGAGATTTGGAAACTGATACCTTGATATTTCAGGAATGTTACCATGCTGCCTCCGTTGTGGAGATCACATGCAAGAGAAGGGATGCTTTGAGCTCCCAAAAGAGAAAGGACGGGCCTGGCAGCGATGATGCCAAGCAGGGAAACTCCAACAGAAGGAACAAACCCTTTCAGAGAGGCCAGGGGTCCTATCAAGGGAAGGGGAACCAGACTACTGGGAACCCCCACTCAGTAACCTACAGAGCAGCAAACTCACAGAAAACCTACCCATCTAAGGGTAGGCACTCTAACCAAGTAGTTAAATTTGAAACTTATGTGATTACTTCAGTACCGTTGGAATATGTAATTGACCTCGATTGTATTAGGTTCTGGATATGGCCCAAATACGGGCCATCAGAAGTTTGTCCGCCACTTCAACTGTAGACAATGTGGAAAGGACCACCCCGGCGTGGACTGCCAAGGGGAGAAAGTCCAGTGCCGCCACTGTCAGATATGGGGACATCGAGCCTTCGAGTGCATCAAAAACCCGGAGAGTAGGAACTACCGCCCGGGAGCAAAGGCAAACACTGGCCATAAGAGTGGAGCCAGCGATACTCGCCCTCCACCAACAAACCAAGCTCAGGGAGCTAAGGGCAAAGGCCCAGCATCGGGACCCGCCCTGCATATTATGGATCGCTCAGATGAAGCTGATACTTCTACCAACCCAGGTAATTCTAAACCCATACGTACATGTCATTGAGCAGTGAATGTTGTGAATGAGTGCTTGCATGCCTTAAATGCCTAATTGAGTAGGAAAGAACTAATAAGAGTCACTAGTAGAATTTTAAACCACGTAGGAAGCTATAAGACATGCTTTCCTATCCCCTCACCGCCCTCCCAAGAAGAAAACATTATCAAAGCACAAGAACCAGTGAACGAACAATGTAAGGTTATCCAACCAGGATTAATACTACTCAAGGATACCTAACGCCGGAAACACAAATTGCAATCATCAGAAGATGTCAAGAACTGGGAGCAGGACCAGGAGGGTTCTACACTCCCGAATTTCCAGGAGGATCAAAAATGAAGCTGAAAATGATGTGCTTAGGAAAGGATTGGAATCCTTACTCAAAGACCTACCAGGATACAAGAAATGGAGATGGAGCGCAAGTACCAAAAATCCCAGAAGAATTTTTACAAATTGTGGAACAAGCAGTTAATACAGCTCAACAGTTGGAAGAAGATCCAGTTCCCAATCTAAGGGCTGATCTATGTATCATCAACTTCTATGAAGAAGGAGGCCGCTTAGGACTACACCAGGACAAGGATGAAACACAAGGGTCCCTCGATCAGGGGATACCAGTATTGTCTTTGTCAATTGGAGATGACGCAGAGTTCCTATATGGCGAGCAGAAGCGTGTGGACCTTGCGAAGAAAATCATATTGAAGTCAGGAGATGTTTTAATAATGGGTGGAAAGTCAAGATTGCTATACCATGGAATTAAAAGGATTAAAAAACTCAGCACCTTCGACAGTGATAAACCACCCACATGAAACCAGGAAGATTAAGTTTGACTTTTAGAAAATACTAGTATTGTAATTGTCTTTAGACACCTGAAAGAAGATCATCTCATCAATGAAGCATTATTGTTATGAAAAGTGAATGTCTTTCGACCTCCATCATATGTCAAAGTACTTACCCAGATTCTGCTGTTAGGTTGTGCTAAGGAGACGGAAGGTGCCTTAAGTATACTTACTGAGGAGGAGGCCAGCAAGGGCGGCACGATCCTCACTGGTACCTTTCCTGTCAATAGAGTGGCTGCATCAGTACTGTTCGACTCCAGAGCCTCACATACTATTGTTTCGCCTTCGCTTGCGGGGAAGTTGGGGCTAGACGCTATAGAGTTACCTGATTTTAAGGTGGCACTCCCGTCTAAAGAGAAGGTCAGTTGCACTCGTCTTTATATAGGAGCCACTATCCGTATTAAGGAGGAGGAATTTCCCATTGACCTAATTGAGTTCAGAGGTCTAGGATTCGATGTTATAGCCGGGATGGATTGGTTGGGGCGGCACAGAGGCCGCATCCTTTGCGCAGAGCGCAGACGGTTACTTAAGAGCCCATCAGGAGTGACAGTGTCTTACCGCCAGAGCCCTAGAGCACCATCAATAAAAGTGATCTGCTATGTCCATGTACAAACAAGTCAGGAAGCAGAAGGAAGTATATTTATGCTATGTTCAGGATGTAGTGCATGACCCAGATTTTGATCCAGATATGCCAGTGGTGTCAGAATTTCCGGATATTTTTCCAAAGGAACTTCCAGGCTTACCGCCATCCAGAGAGGTAGAATTCTCCATCGAATTACTACCAGGTACCGGTCCCATAGCTAAGGCACCGTACCGTATGGCACCAGCAGAGATGGCTGAGTTGAAGGAACAGTTGAAGGATTTATTAGACAAGGGATACATACGACCTAGCGTATCGCCTTGGGGAGCACCAGTTCTTTTTGTGAAGAAGAAGGATGGAAGCCTTCGGTTATGTATCGATTACAGAGAGCTTAATGCAGTGTCAGTGAAGAACAAATATCCACTACCACGAATTGACGATTTGTTTGATCAGTTAAGAGGAGCAAAGGTGTTTTCAAAGATCGATTTGAGATCAGGATACCATCAGATACCTATCAGGGAGCAAGACAGAGAAAAGACAGCATTCAGAACACGATATGGCCACTATGAGTTTACAGTTATGCCTTTTGGCTTGTCAAACGCACCGGCAGTCTTCATGGACTTAATGAACAGATTATTCAGAGAGCAGCTGGACAAGACCGTAGTCGTATTCATCGATGATATCCTAATTTATTCAAAGTCTAAGGAAGAGCATGAGAGTCACCTCCGACATGTACTCGAGATCTTAAGGGAGAACCAGCTTTATGCTAAGTTCTCCAAGTGTGAGTTTTGGCTAGATCGAGTTTCCTTTCTAGGACATGTTATCTCAGACGCTGGGATCACAGTGGATCCAGCAAAAATAGAAGCAGTTCGCACCTGGCCCAGACCAAAGACAGTGACTGATATCAGGAGTTTCCTTGGGTTAGCAGGTTACTACAGAAGGTTCGTCAGAGACTTCTCCAAAATAGCAAAACCTATGACAAGTTTAATGAAGAAGGACGCGCCATTCACATGGACTACAGAATGTGAAACCTCATTCCAGTATTTGAAGGATGCTTTGACATCAGCACCAGTTTTGACTATACCTGAAGGCACAGAGGGTTATGAAGTTTACTGTGATGCATCAGGCAGGGGATTAGGGTGTGTACTCATGCAGAATGGGAAGGTAGTCGCCTACGCTTCCCGACAGCTGAAGAAACATGAGGAGAACTATCCCACACATGACTTGGAACTTGGAGCAATTGTATTTGCATTGAAGATCTGGCGCCACTACCTGTATGGTGTCCAGATGACCGTATACTCGGATCACAAAAGTTTGAAATATGTATTCACCCAGAAGGAGTTAAACATGAGACAACGAAGATGGGTTGAATTTCTCAAGGATTACGACATCGATTTGCAGTACAAGGAAGGAAAAGCTAATGTTGTAGCAGACGCATTGAGTCGACGAGCACATTCCTTAAATGCCATTGTGGCTAGCTCGAGTCTTAGACGACATACGTAGCGCACAGCAGAATGATCAGCGAATGATGGAGATCAGTCAGAAGTTGTCTGACGGTACATTTGAAGGAGGGAAGTATGAGTTCTAGTTACACGATGATAGGCTGATCAGATTAAAGGGCAGATTGTGTATTCCCAGAGACAGCACAGATATAAAAGACAATTCTTCGAGAGTCCCACACTTCTTCCACATCTGTCCATCCAGGAGCTTCTAAGATGTACAAAGATCTAAAGAGGTATTTCTGGTGGAGTGGTATGAAGGGCGACGTGACAGAATATGTGATTCGATGTCTCACTTGTCAGAAAGTGAAATTCAAACATAGACGACCAGGAGGTATGGTACAGTCTATGCCAGTTCCAGAATGGAAGTTTTATGATATCTCTATGGACTTCGTGGTGGGACTACCACCTACGAGAGGAGGACTAAATATGATTTGGGTTGTTGTTGATCGACTGACCAAAGTGGCGAGATTTATACCGATGAAAGACACTTGGAAGGTACCAAAGTTGGCAGAATTATTCGGGAAAGAGATTATCAGACATCATGGAGTACCAAAGACTATTGTTTCAGATCAAGATACCAGATTTCTTTCACGATATTGGCGAGCTACTCGCGAAGCACTTGGAACTGAATTGAAGCTTAGCACAGCGTTTCATCCTCAGACGGATGGTCAATCAGAGAGGACTATTCAGACCTTAGAGGACATGCTACGAGCATGTGCCTTGGATTTCCAGGGTAGCTGGATAGATAGGTTACACCTAATCGAGTTTGCATACAACAACAGCTATCACGCCTCTATACAGATGTCACCTTTTCAAGCATTATATGGCATACCATGCCGCACACCATTATGCTAGGACGAGTCTAGTGAGACCGTCATCATTGGGCCTGAGTACTTAGAGCAAGTTCAGGCAGAAGTACAACAGATCAGAAATAATATGAAAGCAGCACAAGACAGACAAAAATCGTATGCTGATGAGAGACGACGAGACCTTGAGTTCGCAGTTGGCGACCAAGTATTTCTACGAGTATCACCGATGAAGGGTGTATTCAGATTTGGACAGAAGGGCAAGCTAAGCCCGAAGTTTGTAGGACCCTACGCTATCACAGAGCGGGTGGGCCTTGTGGCATATCGACTTGATTTGCCAGCAGAGTTGGGCAAAGTACACAACGTTTTTCACGTGTCTCAGCTTAAGAAATACATGCCTCATCCTTCTCATGTTCTACAACCAGAGACACTATCATTAGAACCAACAATGCGGTACGTGGAAACACCACAATGAATCTTAGATAGAAAAACATGAGATACTCGAAACAAGACTGTGAGCCTCGTAAAGGTTCTTTGGTCGAACCATGATGTTGAAGAGGCCACATGGGAATTAGAAGCGGATATGCGAGCAAAGTTTCCCTCATTATTTACCGACTAGACACTTTAGTCTAGGGTACGTGGGCGTACCCCTTTTTAGGGGGGTAGAGCCTTTTTCGTTTGTGAGTTTAGTATGCATCTTGCTGCACTTTTGTGCATTTCTGTGACACTTTGTCCTGTATGTGTTCTTGTGTAACACTGTATTTGAATGTACCTTGTACTTTTACTTGCTGATGTGTACTACGTTACACTACAATGGAAAGATTATGTGCACTACACTGCACTATTTGAAGTGAAATGTGATTGTGTGTACTACATTGCACTACATTGTAGGTATATGATATGACCTTCCAAAGTATTCATGTTGTGTTTGATGTACACTATGAACTTAGGAATATAGAGACTTGGGACTAGATCCCTACAAACTAAATTGAGTTGTGGATACTTAACGGAACTTGTTTCCCCCACAACCTTATAAATTTAGATATGAGACTTCGGGGCGAAGTCATTTTTAAGGGGGGTAGATTGAAATACCCCAAATAATTAACATTATAAAACCATTATTTAATGGAAAATAATCCAAATATAAACCATTTCACATACACATACAAATACATGTATGAAAATGTTACGTAAAAGTAGTCGTTTCACCATAAACACTAAAACGCCTTAGAAACATGCGATTAAGCATGACCTTGTATGACCTTCTAAAACTCAAACCAAATGGTCATACCCTCATTATATGACTATAAAACATAGTCCCTAGGCTATATTAGTCAAAAACGCAAAACGCTCGGGAGTGCTCACGCACGCCCCTTAAAGCACGAAAGCCCGGAGAGGTGCCGAGGCGCACGAACTCCTATATAATTCATTCTTAGAGTTCCTAACATCATTAATAATCATTAAAGAGAACCCACGAGCTAGTTTCTCAAAATTCAACAAAATCCTCGGGGAATTCCTTAACGCTCCTTTTTGCCCCAGGAGTGTCCCGATAGCCCGGGAATTATGTCATGAGTTGATGTAATCCCATACAACTCAATGTAACACCTTAGTATATCATTATTTACTATAAACAATGTTTATAAACACTTGGAACTCATAGAGACAACTTATTTTCCAAAATATCCTAAGAGCACACAAACACACCTTCGGGTGTCACTAAAACACGTTTTGCACAATTACCTTGTAGTTTTTGACATGCCACGAATTATGAATATTAAATGGGGATGAATTGACCCTCTAAATCAACTAAAGGCAGTGTCAAACAAGGAGCTATATAGGGGCCGATTTTCTACCTAAAAAGTAGTATAAAATTTACATTTAAAACTTATAAAAGACATAGAACATGGTGACTCACCTTCCCATGTGCTATAATACTTAATGGCAAAAGAATATATGTCTCATTTGACCTCCATTCTGTCGAAATCCTGCAAGAAAACAAGGCCATGTTAGCTTGACAAAAGCAAAAATAATTAAAGCAAAAAGTAGATCTAGATTCTCCTTTTTGATTTGTTAAATTCAAGTGACCATCCCATGCTTGTCTATGGCTCTTAGCTGCCGATTGAGAGGCTCCAATTAGCCTAAAAATCGACTACCTACAAGGGAAGAAGAAGACAAGTTTAACATTGAAAAATCAAAAGAATAAAACCTTACCTAACTTACCTTGTCATTTAGCTTCCATAATTTCTTCCACCTTGCCTTGTCTTGTAACATGGCCGAATGGATGCCTTAATTTATGGATTTTGGAGCCTAATAAACTAAAGAAAAACAATAAACAAAGACATGACCTAACATGCCAACTATGGGTGCAAAATAAACAAATCAAAATTCCTTCAATTCTAGCTTAAGTCATACGGTTGCAATTCCATTTCCTTCACTCCTTGCAACCGGTTGGGTAAGCTCCTCTCTTCTCCTTTCATCTTATTCCTTTGAAGCTCTTAAGTCCATTAATGGAGATTTAACTTCTATCTTCATCTTTAAGGTAATTTCCTAGCATTTCTTATCAAGCCTTGAAGTAAAACTCTTCCTAGCACAACTACAAGGTTCGGCATCAACATACTCCAAGGAGGTTGTCTAAATCAACATTAATCCAAGGAGCATCTCAAGGTTACCTTAAGGTATTTTTCATGCTTGAAAATCCTTAAAGCACATTTTTATGTGTAACCGAATTCTACTTTCTTCTAAGGCTCTTTTCTTCTTCATTTTCATGAAGGAAAGTTTGTTCTTCATCCATCTTAGGTGTGCCGAAATTCTAAGAAGAAAAGCTTAAGGTAAATCCTTGGAAAACTACTTACAAATCTACTTAAGATCTTGTTAAAGATCTAACTCCAAACTCCTTCACGAAGAGTTCAAGAAGAGTTCAAGCACTTAACCATCCTTTATTAAGAAGTAAGTTTACTAAGCCAATCTTTATGTTTTAAGCTTGGTTAAGCTTCTAAAAATTATACAAAAATTATGTACACCTCCTAGGGTATCTAAAACCAAAACTACATGGTAAGTTATGCAAAAAATATAGCTTATAACAAACATGGTAAATTTATTTCCTTAAGACACATTCTTGTGTCACAAAATTCTACCTGGGATAAAAGTTTGTTCATACCGAATTGTCAAGGATAAATATGCTCTATTTTGAGCTAAGAATCAATCTAAGACATTATAATAATTTTTACATGAGTTATATGACTCATAGGAATTTATGTATAATTATTTTGACATATAAATCTACTTTTATATACTATATGGTAACTTATAAATTATGGCCGAATGGTCTTGGTGAAGAATAGGTCTTAATGAGCTAGCTACTTATGCATATAAACTTATATTATAAACTTGGTGAGTTAAAAATATTTTATTAGTGCTTAAATGGCTAATTAATTAAGTTATGTGGCTAAATGTAAATTTTACAAAGTTTGGTGTATATATAATAAAAGCGAGAGTAAAAGGCTTCCTTGGGATAAATATGATATAATATAAGTTAGGAATCAAGTTTAGGAATTTTAGTTAATTTAAACAAGTGTTAATTAACAATTTATAAAGGTTGGGGCTTTTTTGTAATTTATAAAACTTATTATGAAAAGTAGGAGTTTAACATGGGGCGAAACCATAATTAGGAGGAATATGTATTGTACACTTTCCGAAATTTAGAGAAATGAATAATTAAACTATAGTTAATAAGTTATTAAGTAACTATTATAAAGTTTTGGGGTGAAAATGTAAATAAAGGAAAGTTTTGTCAAAGCCGAATTGTTTGGGGTTAGATTTGTAATTTAAGAAATTATATATATATATATATTCGGCAATTGAAGGGAATTAAAATTAAAACTATAGTTTATAAGACATTATGTAAAGGTTATAAGATTTTGAGGTTAAATTGTAATTATGGAAAAAATATGTTAAGCTGAAAGTTTGAGGGGCTAAGTTGTAATTTTTGAAAGTTATAATATTCAAAATTATATACCGAAATATTAATGGTGGTTTTATAATATAATTAAATAAGGAATTAAAACTATATAATATAATGAGATTAGAATTTAAATGTAAAGTTTATGAATTAATGTGGTGTTTTGTAAATAACCGAAATATAAGGGTAAGATTTAGATTTAAATAAATATAGGTCCTATATGGATATTTGGAGGAATTAGAAATAGAATTTTGATTTAAGGGATTATGGAATTAAAACTATGGCTTATATAGTTATAAGGAATTTAAAGGTAAACAATAAATATTATCTATGGTTAAAAGGGGAATAATAAAAACTATAAGAATATTATGTCCATGTATGGCATATAAATATAGTTGAGAAATTATAAAGTTATTATGTCATCTAGATAATTAAAAACATGTAACATAAATAGTACATGAATAAATATATACATATATGCATTAAAGGATTTATAAATAAATCAAGAAGGAATAACAAAATAAGTTATACATTAAATCATAAGGTAATTAAAAGAAATTACCACTCAATATAAGTTATTCATTGAGACTATATAATTGGAAAATATATAAACACCTTAATTATCAAAGAGGTTAAGAGGTTAAAAAAAACTATCTAAGTATGAAGAAATAAACCTCACATGAAATAACAAATACGAAATTGTTGAATGATCCAATAAATTTTTTACACAAGGGTAACATAAATTAACCCTCTCAGTTAATCCTAATATAGGACAATACTTGACCAGACGTTGACCAGGATATATTCAACTGCAATCTACGGTGAACGGTATAGGATTCTTGCAACCTGTTTGCTATCGATTACACCGGCTTGTGTGATATCTGTTGTTTGAAATAACGGCCAAGATAATTAATGTAAAATGTTGTATTACTCTTGTGCACTGTTGTGTTATTTTATGTGCGTGAATGATGCTAACTACAACGTGTATGTCCCACGCATACAATACTACATTACCAGTGGATTAAATACTTGCGCTTTATTATATCGAGAACTTGTACTTAAGCTTCTCACTAACTTCACTTTATAACAGACGTCGTTATCCTAAACGTGATAACTGACAATACACATTGTGTTCTTGATTAACGTCCTTGTGTGACACCTAACAATTCTATACTACGAGAATGAGGAGCCCAGTTGGATCTGGCCATGCATGCTACAGGAGTTGTACCTGTCACAGGTCATCTCCTATTCAATTTACGTCGCGACGGGAGTTTTGGGTGCGCACTTTGTCCACTCACCGGGACCGTACCGGAACAGTTCAAGTTAAGAGGAAGACTTCACTTCTCTCGAGGGTACGATACCCACCATTATAAGTACAGGAGTTAACTACGTTATCTTCTGAGGGAATTATTACCCACTTTTCTATTTCACAAGGTCACTATACCTTCACTATATTGACATACTCTTATACACCTGTCAGTCCCATTGTGTGGACCTGACTATTATCAAATGATTACAGTTCATCTAACTTGACCTTCAGAAGTCTTGTGTGCTATGTGACATTGTTGTCCTTGTATGGATACTTGTTATTATCATGTTAGGCTTGTTTACAGCTTTTCAAAAACGAACTGCATGTATTCGACAAAGTAGTTGGTGTGGCCCGGTAGCCGATGGGCTGCACGTTTTCCATACCAGCGTTGTTTGCTGAGCCCCTTTTGGGGGCACCCCACTTTTCAGGTACCTGAAGTTGCAGAGTACCACACCGAGTGTAGGTGGGGTATATCAAGCTATGAGAGTTTATCACTAGCTATTTGTTTTACTTAATTATTGTACCTTTGAGTTTGATTCCTAGTATCTCGGATTGTATTCGTATTCAGACCATGACTTTTGAGATTTGTATTTGGAGTTGGCCTTGTTAGTCACAAGGGTGGCTAACGGCATTGTTATACCGCCCGGTTATTGTAATTTATTCCGCTGTAGTTTAAGTTTATTTGGGAGCGTTCGTCGTTCAGGTATTTATTTCGGGTTGGGGTGTTACACTTTATGTGTTAATTAATTGTGTAATTATGATATTCTAAGGCTAATTAAGTCCTTAAGAACATTGATGAATTTGGGATGTGTTAGTATAGTAACAGAGTTATGGAGAATTTTCTATAGAAACCTAAGAGATTTAGTGACTTGGTGAGTTAAAGTTACCTAGGGTGAACTAGGTGTTTGGAGAGACCAATTGGAGTAGCTAAACACCTTGGGGTGTTAGTTGGAGAAGTAATTAGAGTGGTGTAAAAATCTGTAGCAAAAGTTAAGTTTTGGTGGCTTAAAATCCTAGGAGAGAGCTTAGTGTGTTTGACCTTGTGAAATGGTGAGTGAACTTGGAGATTGTAATGTAAATGTCTAGGAAAGAGTTGGTATGGTCAAATGATTTGAGAATGAGGTATAATTGTCAAGAGGAGTTTTGGAAAGGCACTAGTGTGCACAAGTGCAAACATGGGGATTGAAATTATCAAATTGAACAAGAATTGAGGCAAAGTTTGGACCATGTTTTAAGGAGGTTTAGTGAGTGTTTTGAGGTGTTTAAAACATGTAGAAAACATGTGGAAAGATTAGGGAATGATTAGGAATGAAATAGGGGTTGAAAAGAGGTCAAACCTGTAAACTTTGACAGTTCCAGGGTTGGTCCAGGTTTATAAACCAGTACACAAACCCGGACCACCTCAAAAACGTGCCAGAAACTCATCCCAGCATGTGGTCCGGGTTTGTATCCCGGTACACATACCCGGACCAAGGCAAAATCAAGGCAGAAACTGATTTCCGGGATTGGTCCGGGTTTGTAACCCCGGACACAAACCCGGACGAGTGTAAAATGTCACAGAAAGTGTTTTAAAGTGTTTTAAAGATGGGGAAGTGAAAGGTAATGGTTTTAGATGATGTTTAGGCCTTGTTTGGCAACATGTAAAGGTCTTAAGAAGTATAAACAAGTTCTAGAAGTGAATGTGTAAGTTGTGAACTTAAGATCACAAAGTAAGTTAAGGATAACGGGACAACGGGGTAAGTACGGGAGTAATATAAGCTTACATACCGTATAATCATGATGTTAATGAAACATTTGAATGATATCAGTTGTACGAGCATAAACTAAGGAGCATGAGATGACGCGCGAAAGTAATTCCCAGGTGACAGGTATGGTTTTCTTGCAACCTGTGTTCTCCCGGGTTACACCGGCTTGTATGCCAACTTGATTTTCTGTATGTTTGCCACCTTGCAAGATAAAGCATGAAATGAGTTTACAGTAATTCATTTACGTGGTGTATTTAGTTCCGATACCATTTAACCTCGAATATGTGTTAAGCCGTAGCTAACAGACTCTAGGGTCACATAAGAGATCGGTATTCGGATTTAACGACCCAACCTACAGGGATATTCTAACTACGGCTATCCGTGTGTTAGTTGTGTATTGTTGCTGTGTGTAGATGTGTTTATCCCCTTTGAGTATGTCGTTGTGTAACGACTGTTGTTTTGTTCATGTATGACGAATGGTATCTTACCACCCCTGTGTGTCTAACCGAACTTGACTAACTATAATGTAATTTGTTACAATAAGCCCTTGGAGGGAGCTTCTAACCAATGTGTATTTGGGGGGTGAGGAATACGGGTGTCCGGTCGCGCGCGTATGTATGGGAGTTGATATCTATACTTGATGCAACTCTCTCCCTTGTTCGGTTGTTTTCCTTCTTGGAATTCAATCTCCCACGAGCCAATAGTTGGCTCTCCTACCTTGACTATTATTTGGGGCTAGGGGGATTTGTGTATGGTGTGATCGGGTCTATGTTATGACCGACACATCTAAGTAAATTAATTGTGTATGGTGTGATCGGATCTATATTATATCCGACACATTTAAGTAAAGTGTACGTTCTCCAAGAAGAAGAGTAATATGTTGTGTATATGTTATTACATGATGGTGTTGTTATGTTGTGCACGTTGTGATCACCAAATCAAATTTAGTATAGGGAGAGTGTTAGGTGTAAATAGATTAGAGGGTAAGTGTGTCTAATAAAGAATTATTCCATGATGTAGAAAAAGGGTCAAGGAACGCAATATTTGATTAACAAGTGTGATGTGTTAACCTCATGTGTAACCTATTGATGGTTATGTGTATTATGTGCGCGTGATATGTGTTATAGTTTTTAATGCATGATTTAAATACAATCAACCGCATGCTAGACGACAAATAGTTATGCGTGCGAGTGTAGGTATGCGGGCTGCACGATTACATACTAGCAGGTTAGGAGCCCCTTGGGGCCACCCATTACTTTTCAGGTACAAGGAAGCAGCCCTTCGTTCGAGATTGGACGGGAATGGCGGAGCATGGGTAGTGTATGTTGTGTTAGGTATATTTGTTAGTAAAGTGAGACCGAACTTGTTATCGGCAATAGATTGTAAATTACTCGGTACGGTTTGCAATGTAAATGAGTTGACTCGTTCAGAAATGGAATGGTATTGTAGTGTTTAAGTGCTCGGTAATCTAGTCCATCAGACCGGTACATTGTGTAAGTATTATCCTTGTTAGCCACGTGGGTGGCTAACGGCGTGTAACACCGTCCCTTTTTATTAGTGTTTATGATGTAATTTCCGCTGCGATTAATGGTTAAGTATGGAGTTTGTAGTTGGGTGTTACAAAAAGTGGTACTAGAGGGAAGTATCGCTCTGTTGACTGAAAATACCGAGCTTAGAAAGTACCAAGTTAGGAGTTTAAGACTTTGGGCTAAGGGTTGAGTGATAGCGTGAGAGATACGCTAGTTAGGCATTCCCCGTGTGTACGGGATACCTTCAATATCCATACCCTCCCTCCACATCCCCCGTTTTATAACTCGGGAAAGAACGCTAGAGAGATGAAAGTCCTCTCTTACTCGGGAAAAACCCAATATGGTCGTTATCAAGTATTTCTGTAAGAACAGGGAACCGGTCGTATGATAGATCCCAAGAACGGGAAATCCCGAAGATGGTTCCCGTCTAAACGACGTTAACGGCACTTAATAGCGTCAACATGCTTAGCAGTCGAGAGAACCATGACTGACAATCAAGAAGGAACGCACTAGCCTTGCAACGAAGCAGAAAGGTGAAGTAATGAGACCCGAGACACATGTCTACGGGACCACAATTGTTGGATAATACCGTCAGTGGTGTTCTAACCGACTGAGAAACTAGTCAAGATTGGATAACCCAAAACCACAACGCCAATGAGGCTGTAATACCTGATTATCATAGTTTAGACAACTATGGGAGTATTAGTGAAACATACTTCAATAGGACTATGAAGTAGTACCTAAACAAGATCCAAGTCTCGGTAACCACGCAAATGCGTGGGGACGAACATTAAGGAAGAACACAGAGTTTAGTGAATGGAGAGTCACCCTAGTTAACGACTACCATGTCAAGACCAATGAGAGTCGCTCGAAAGATTTATTATCAAGACTGTAAGATTAAAGGAAGAGCCAACAAGGCTACCGAATACGGTAATGATAAAGTAGTACCGCAACCAGTATATGTGGAACCGATAACCAGCCTGCATGGCGCACTTGCCATGGCAAGTGCTGTTATAAAGGGGATATTCGGGAAAATTTTAACGACGGTGAAGTGCTTAGTAGAGTACCATGATGGTGAATGAAGTAATTATAGGATCACAATTCCAAGAATTTGAAGAGTGAAACCTGGAAGGGCTTAGGCCTATTGTATTTGAGGATATACCAGTCAGCGAGAAGCTAGACTTGGTCAAAGCATGAAGACATTTTAAATACCATGAAGAATTTTCTTTTAAACCCAACTTTTTCTTCTAGACTCAGATTTAGTTCAAACCGTTTTCACACCCAAATTTTCTTCCAAACTCATATTCATTTCAAATCTTCTTTAAGCTCAATTTCTCTCAAACTTCAGATTTTCTTTAAAACCAGAGGACCTACACCGGCCTCAGCGCCAGTTCACTTTCAAACAACCTGACGACAATTGAATAACCCGAAGGAAGGAATCAAGTTCATACTAATACAGATAGTGAATAAATTTCCCTTGATTAAGTTTGGGAAGCACCAAATGTGCATGATCATAGGACGATAAAAGAGGAGTTGACAAAGAATACTTCACATAGGCGTGTGACGGACACTACGAGTGTACAGAAACGAAATGTGGGACGACAGCACTCCGAAGGAGCTTGCGGGCCTGACAGACTTATTTATAAGTTAGTCAGGTAAGTAGTAATGTATCAGTAGGGTGCCCCACATATGCATACGAGTGGAGTACGGAACACGGGGAGTAGTCGACTCCATAATACGGTCAGCAGTGCAAATATTAACCGATTACCGCGAACAATTGAAGTAAAGAACCCAGTTAAGTCGACAAGACTAAAGGAATTAGAGAACTCATTTCAAGAAAATGCTTAAGAGTCAGGAAGTGTGAATTGCACTGAGTAGTAAGTAAGGACATCGTATATGTCTCAAGAATCACGAGGGATAAACATGATAGCTGGAACGAATACCCAACCTATACATAGTAAAGCAAATGCCCAACATGGGTACGTTAATGTACAACGAACGGCATAGAATTCCCAGACAATCACCAAGGGAAAATACACCTAACAGGGGATACCCTAAATTGCCAAGGGAGCGAACTGATATTACCTAACGGGCCTCCAATAAAGGAAGAGTGATGCAACAACCTTGTCATGGAGCCTAGTACAAGTAGGAATCTGTGTGAACAGCCGACAACGAGCAATGCCCAAGGCAACGTGGCTTATAAACCGTGAACCAATACCATGTGTAAATTCAAATAGTTATAGTGATTGCTGGAAGTGGCACCAGTAAGAAAAAGGATTGTGTTATGTAAGTGATAAGAGCGGAGAACGAACCACACCTTAGAAGTGGGGAAACCTCTCAGTATTGTGAGGCTCTGGAGTGGTGTAAATGTGAACCCTCAGGAAAAGGCCTTCACCTGTTGAAATAAAGTAATTGTAAGTAGAACGAGACCCAGATACCAGGAAATTATCCAAAGATATCCCATTAAATATGTAATGAATAAGAGAACATCTCAATTTGTTCATGTGATAAATTAAAGTTTGAGTATATGGAGTGATCTCCTAGACTAGTGTGCGGAAGAAGCTTTAATAGCAACTGTGGAAGACAGGAAGAGTGGTTAGTTTAGTAGAAAACACCATGTGTGTTCAACATGAAATGTAGATGGAACAACGCTCAAGGAGCATAAGGACTTAAGGAATAACATATTCAGTAATCAGCCACGTAAGTGGCAAGTCTTAGTATAAATGACGTAAGTACCTGAGCGAAAGCTGTTAACAGCGGATGCCATGTAAATCAATGTTGGATAACTAATAAGAACTTGGTACGCATCAAGCGACCATTATGTACAAATGATATAGAGAACAAACAGAATTCTGAGTTAGACTCAGTGAAGACGTAAGGTAAGTGATAGTAAGTAGACTGGGCAGTAAAGCCAGTAGCCTGTACCGTGTGACGAAGGAATCTCACGAATAAGGCAAGGTTCATTCCTATTGCAATTGCATGCGGAACTGGAAGTATATCCCCAGAGGATCAGTTTGATAACCGAAGTAATAAGCCTTGGGACGATAGTACCCCATTACTAAATAACCAACCCGTACTAGATACGGAAGACTGGTAAACACACCGGTAAATATGGCACAAGCCAGTTGAGTGAAAAGCTAGAAACCAACCGTGCGGCCTTGAGCCATAGAGACACGAAGAACGTTGGACATACCATCAATCAAAACAAAAACAAATTCCACCGTAATAAAGGCGGATGAGACTTATAAATGTTATAAGGACCGATGCATAGAAGATGCGAGGTCATACAAATGAAAGAGTAGTTGTATAGAGTCAAATAGTTAATCATGATGCAGGAGAAATAGTCATGAGTCAGTGAGTAAAGAAGCACTGAACACTGAATACATGTATAGAATATACCTTGTGTGTGAGAACAACAGAGGGAGCACTACACGTTAGATAGTAGCTCGACCTCAACCGACAGTAAGTCGGAGGAACCAGGCGAACAATCACGGAGATATACATAACATTATACACAATAGACTTCCAGAAAATTGGATAGAAAAGCTATAACTCATCGAATTCGCGCACGGTAAGAAATACCACGCGTCGGTTGAGAAACCTTCATTCCCAAGATAATAGGGATAAAAAGGAAGATGTACTATACGTTGTGAATAACGAAATGAGTGAACTAAGCTCTAGAGTTATCAGGGTCACGCAGCAGAAGCTATTGGGCCCATTATTCAAAAGGTTTAATATACACATTGAATACGAGTAAAGGGCTAATAATCTATGTCTAGAAGCCTCACAGGCCAAAACCGAAACCGGTAATGAGTTAAACAAACTCCAATGAGAATTCTGGATTCAGGGACTAAACTGTCAATATGGTTAAGGTCCTCTGACCGGAACGCATTGTAAAATAAACCGCGTGGAAGTTAAAATACTTACGATGACAGAACGTCTTAAACCAATGTTAAGTTATAACATATGGTTGATTACGCGGGTGTAACCCCTTTTAGGGGGTAGAGCGCAAAAATGCTTAGTGAATGTTTACGTACAGCTGTACGTGAACGGTGTTGTGAATAGCACAAAATAATTGTTACGATGTTTCGCATGAGCACAACATAATTGTTTTGATGATTGGTGTGTATGTTACATGAACATACGTATTCATTCATGGTTTAATTGTGGTAATTGCGCATAGAGGATGCGAATACCATTGTTATAAATTTACCTACCTTGTTAACATTGGTGGGAGAATACAAGTGTAAGGGAGTAGAGAAACTCCCGGGGAACTAAAACCCCGATAGTATATGTTTATTTGAGACAGATATAATGATGTGTATTGTGATTTTGATATAAAATATATATATATATATGTACATATATATAGTATTGTGATGTATGAATCGGTATGAAACCGATGAAGAACTTAGTGAGAATAGGATTCCCTAGGCAAGTTGACTAGAGGCGAATTGAGAATAATTGATAGACAGAGTTCCATCCTTTGGAGATGTATTGCTCTATGATTATGACTAGAAAGATTAAAAAGATAGAAAATGGTAAATGTTTGAATTAGTTGCTTGTTTGAAATTGAAGTGGGAGGTGGAACTTGATTTGTATGCGATGAAGGGAAACTGAACACAAATTGGGGTGGAAGGATAGTTCAACACTGATGCTGATCACATCAGGGTCGGATGACTCTTGAAGCTCCCTATAAGTGGTCACAAGTAATCACGTTAAGAATAATACTGTTAGCATAATTTGGATTTGGAGTTGTATTGCGTTTTCAAAAAGGATTTTCAATTGGTATTTTCAAATTTTCAAATGGTATTTTCAAATAAAGGATTTTCGTTTTACCTAACCTTGTAAAGAGTATTTTCTGTTATTTAGTCTCACTCATTTGTCTTCGGACTGGCGACATGAGGAGAACATAGTATTTTGTATTACTTGCTCACGAGCTGAGGACGTATGAGCCTTCGTCTTTGGACTGGTGACATGAGAAGTATATGTTAAAATGTATGTGATGGTTTTGAATTTCCAAAGGAACAGGAACCAGGAAGTGTCCATCGTGACCGGTACCTACGGGATCACAGTATATGTACTCGACATGGGACACGAGGACTGTGATGTCCTGTAGTCTATAGACCGAGCCCATGAAGAGATGTAAAAGGTATTTTTGATTCTTATACATGCTAAGACATGTTGTGTGGTATGTGTAATAAACATTATCCAGACCTTGAGTCTGAAAGTTCACATTCGGTGTATGTTGATAATGTGAAATTCATGTTGTAAAAGTAATCCCTGTATTCTAATTAAAGGATGCACGAGAATTATGGAACTTTGAGGACAAAGTTCTTTTAAGGGGGGTAGATTGAAATACCCCAAACCTTTATGTGTTAATTAATTGTGTAATTATGATATTCTAAGGCTAATTAAGTCCTTAAGAACATTGGTGAAGAAAGAGAAACCAAAAAGAAAAAGGAAAATGAGTAAAAGTTACAAAAACGCAAAAACGTGTATTTAATTATTTTAGGAGGTACATAACCTCGGATAGGATCCGAGAGGGATTCCTAAGGCTTAATTAGGCCTAAATAGTATGTGGGAACAATTCCCGAAGAAATCGGATCCAAATAATGGATTAAAACGCTAACGGAGTTTTAAAGCGTGTTTTTCGAGGAAACCCGAAAACGCGACTTTAAACAGTCAAATGACCCCGTAAAAATTATAGTTGATCATATAACTATAATTAAACATTAATGAAGGTTTAAGAACCATTAAAATTAAAGAAGCGGACAAAAAATCCGGAAAACGCCCCGGTTAGTGAATAGTGCCAAACGGGGACTTATGTGGTGTTAGTTGCAAAAAGACCAAAATGCCCTCACTCATTTTAATAAAATCTGGACCTTCCAGCATTTAGTCACGTTTTATATCCTCTCCCTCTTATTCTATTTCTACTTTAGTCACAAAAGATAAATAATAAAGTAAAGCAAAAGTACAAGAGTGCTTTTCACTTTTCCCTCTCTTCCATTTCCCTTCCCTCATGATTTCTTCTTCCTCCATACCTCTCTCTCTCTGTTTTCTTTTCCTCTAATGGCTATTCCTCTCACCCTCACCAGCTCACACCTTCTTCTTCACTGTTCAAGCCCTAAACAAAGTCAAAAACAAACAAAAAAAACTACATATTCTTGCTCACCTCATCTTGGAGCTTCATTCCCTCTTTTCAAAATTTGAAAAAGATGAAGTTCATCTCCATGGCTGTAGCTCAAATTGAAGATAAGAACTCCATTTCTTGAGCTAGACAACTCCTTGTTCTTCTAAGGTAAAAATAAGCTTCAAAAACACCTTCTTTCTCCTAGTTCCTTTTGTGACCGATTTTTCCTGTTTTGAACCCCATTGCTCCTCTTGGTTCTAGCCTTGTTTCATCCCCAAGAAATTCTGGAGCTTTCTCACTTGGTTGCCAAAATACTCCATTGGAGGATGGAAGGTAAACCTTCATTTGATGCCTTAAACACTCCCTTAATCCTAGGGTTTATTCCAAGATTTTAGATACTTGTTTAATGCTCATTATCATTCCTTGGGCATTGGTCTTTAGTTGGAAAATTAATTCCATCATGATTGGTTTCAATCCAAGAACAAAGGAGGAGGAGTGAGAAGGGAACATTTGTGAATTTAAGGTAAATAACTACCCTAATGTGTATCCCTTATGTTTTAGGATTATGGGATGGATAATTTAAATGAATGAATAAAAATTATGTTGGAAATGTGTTTGGTTATTATAAGATAAAATTGTGATGATGTGAAGTGTTTAATGCTATGGTTAGTTGTGTTTTGAATTAAGGGCCTAAGTGGCAAAATATTTAAGTTGAAGTGTTTTGTGGAGGTTTATGTAAATGTGTTGAACCTTGTGTGCTGGTGGAATCCATTGTGTATTTGGCTAGTTGAGTTGATTTAGGTGAATGGATGATGAATTGGGAATGTTTTGGTTTAGGTGATGAAGATGATGAATTTGGGATGTGTTAGTATAGTAACGGAGTTATTGAGAATTTTCTATAGAAACCTAAGAGATTTAGGTGACTTGGTGAGTTGATGTTACCTAGAGTGAACTAGGTGTTTGGAGAGACCAACTGGAGTAGCTAAACACCTTGGGATGTTAGTTGGAAAAGTAATTAGAGTGGTGTAAAAATCTGTAGTAAAAGTTAAGGTTTTGGTGGCTTAAAATCCTAGGAGATAGCTTAGTGTGTTTGACCTGTGAAATGGTGAGTTAACTTGGAGATTGTAATGTAAATGTCTAGAAAAGACTTGGTATGGTCAAATGATTTGAGAATGAGGTATAATTGTCAAGAGGAGTTTTGGAAAGGCACTAGTGTGCATAAGTGCAAACATGGGGATTGAAATTGTCAAATTGAACAAGAATTGAGGCAAAGTTTGGACCATGTTTTAAGGAGGTTTAGTGAGTGTTTTGAGGTGTTTAAAACATGTAGAAAACATGTGGAAAGATTAGGGAATGATTGGGTATGAAATAGGGGTTGAAAAGTGGTCAAAAACTATAAAAATTTGACAGTTCCAGGGTTGGTCCGGGTTTGTAAACCGGTACACAAACCCGGACCACCTCAAAAATGTGCCAGAAACTCATCCCAGCATGTGGTCCGGGTTTTTATCCCGGTACACATACCCGGACCAAGGCAAAATCAAGGCAGAAACTGATTTCTGGGATTGGTTCGGGTTTGTAACCCCGGACACAAAACCGGAGCAGTGTAAAATTGTCACAGAAAGTGTTTTAAAGTGTTTTAAAGATGGGGAAGTGAATGGTAATGGTTTTAGATGATGTTTAGGCCTTGTTTGGTGACATGTAAAGGTCTTAAGAAGTATAAACAAGTGCTAGAAGTGAATGTGTAAGTTGTGAACTTAAGATCACATTAGTATGTTAAGGATAACGGGACAACGAGGTAAGTACGGGAGTAATAGAAGCTTACATACCGTATAATCATGATGTTAATGAAACATTTGAATGATATCAGTTGTACAAGAATTAACTAAGGAGCGTGAGATGACGCGCTAAAGTAATTCCCAGGTGACAGGTAAGGTTTTCTTACAACTTGTGTTCTATCGGGTTACACCGGCTTGTATGTGTTGAGACATAAAAGTGTTGCAGAGATAGTCAATCACCTCGACGGAGTCACTCGTCCTCAACGGAGTCACTCGTCCTCGACAAAACACAAAGAACGAGTTACGCACCAAACTGCAAAAGAGTCCGTGCAACTGAAGAAACACCACGGACTGTTCCATGCCGTTGCGAATCACTGCTGGAAAAAAAAGAATAAACAACGTCGATTTTAAAACGGTTATATTGTAAATCGTTTTTTTAGCATATTAAAGAACGATTAAAAGTAAGGTGTTGTTTTATGGTTTAGGCCGACATTTTAAAAAAACGCTTTACTTAAGAAGCGTTCTTTATTGTATCGCGCCCAAACAAAAAAAAAACTCTTGGCAAATAGCGTTCGGTATATGAAACATTAAAGAGCGCTTCATATAAAAAGCGTTTTTTATGTCTTTGGAACTCTCAGCATAACGCTTCAGTTTAGAAGCATTCTTTATGTTTTTTACTCTCAGCATAAAAAACGCTTCTTAAGTGACGCGTTCTTTATGTTGCCTGAATAACACACCACATTTCCCCCCGAAAAATTTAATCTCTCCTGCGCTCTCTGTTACAACGTACCCTCTACCTCTTTCTCTCGCTAAGCTCACGAAATACATACCCCAGTACCGTCCGCTAGCTACTGCCATCGCTGCCACTGCCGTCCCGCCACTGCCGTTCACCACGTCACCACGTTGCCGTCCGTGCGGCCTTCCGCTTCCTCCGCTTGCTCGTTCCCTCTCTCACGCCTGCTACGCTTTTCTTTCTTTCCCGATATTTGCAGCACGCATGCATCTTCATTCTCTGATGATCATCGATCGACCCCAATATACATGCATGCCTGTCGCCTCTGTTTCGGTAATTCATCAAATCTGCGAACAGGAACATATATATTTCTCTTTCTTTCACTCTTATTAATTTTGCAACCTGCGATCAAACAGGAACATACATGCTCGTCGCCTCAGTACGTTCTATTGATCATCTGCAGTAATTAATGTTACAACCCAACTGGCGTAACATCGATCCATGCTCTATCACCTCTATTCTTGATTCTGCTGGAGGTAATTTTGCTAACCAAAATGATCGATCAGGAAGATATAAACATGCTGTGGTTGGGATTAATGTGTTTAATTATTAGGATTAGTGTTTGGGATTAATTAATTTTGCAAACCAATTAAACTGTCGCCTGAGCTGATTTTTGGTACTTGCTGGTTGTGTCCAAATGGACTTGAGATTATATGTGTTATTAGGCGAAAAATATAATGTGTTTGGCCATACAAATATAGCCACGTAGTTATGGTGAAATTTTGCAAACCAAACTGTCGATCAGGAACATACATGCTATGTTTGAGATTATGTGTTTATTAGGATTAAGTGTTTGGGATTAATTTTTGCAAACCAAACTGTCGCCTCTTGTACATGCTCTATTGTGGTGAAAGCCTATATTTTAAGGGGGGATTCTGTCGAATTTCCCAGAAATTTAGTCAAACTATTGAATTATCGGATTCGTAATGTATTATTGTTGTGTACAAACTATCACCTGCAGGCATCGGTAGTACTTTTCATTGTCTCACACCTGATACGGGCTGGTTGATTGAAGTCTAGCTTTTTCACATCAGGACTAGCAGACTCTTACTCATCATATTAGGTTAGTTTATAATTTTTCTCTAATGACTTCTTAATTGTTTATATAGTGTTTTCTCTGATAACTATTAAATATACTCGAACATAGTCACCCGTCCGAGATATACCTACTAGAGGTATATCTTGGATAGTCCCCGTCGGGACTGTCCAATCACATTTATCTCACCTTCTAGGTAGTGAACAAGTTTAATAAAAACAGTTCATTTAAAAATTCAGTAGCTTTTCGTTTTTGTTCTTCGAGTGTATACATTCATATATACACTAGAAGAATGGAAGGAAATGTTGCCGAAATTTTCAATGAATTGTTTTTTTATAAACTTGTTTGCATGTAAGATTGAACGTGATTGGATGGGTTTAGGTTGTAACATTTTTAAAAAGTAACTGGACTACTATCTGCCAACATATGAACGATATCGATCAGCTGTAAAGTAATACATGATCTTACAGAAAAGAGATGGAGCGATCAAAGATGTACATGACAGACTTGACAACGATTACCTACAAGGGGTCGATAGGTTTCTGTAAGATCCTAGTCAACAATCTTCAACCGAGGGATAAGGGATATTTTTGTCCATGCATCGACTGCAAAAACGACTTCAATTATAGAGATATTGAGAAAATTAAGAACCATTTGATTCGTCGTGGGTTTACAAAAGATTACGAAGACATAGCATTATGGCATGGTCAGCAGCAGTGGATGTGTTTGACTATGATGCAGAAGCTACAATAGAACAATCAGAATTGGACGGCACTGAAAACTTTGGGGATGACACACAGAAAACTTTGGGATGATGACAACTGCACGATTAATGACGAGATAGAAGATGCGAACCTTGACACACTGTTGAAAGATGTAGAACAATACTTTACCAACAAACCTAGTACACATGAAAACTTTATGCAGTCATGTAAAGAACCACTGTACGCTGATGTGATGCACTAACGCTGAACAAATTAAGTGTGACCCTGAAATTATTTAATGTCAAATCGAACACACGGATGGAGCGATGTAAGTTTCACGGAACTATTGCAAATTATTAAGGAGATATTACCAGCAGACAATGTCATACTTGCAACTACTTATGAGGCGAAGAAGTTATGTGTCCAATGGGTATGGAATACAAGAAAATACATGCTTGTCCATCGGGGTGAATTTTGTTCTGGAAGGAGTATGAGCTATATGATTGTTGTCCTAAATGTCGTGAATCACGTTATGTAAAGAAAGATCATCAGGACGGCAACAAGCCAAAGGTTCGTTCCCCGGCGAAGGTGTTATGGTATTTCCAATAATCCAAGGTGTAGGCGTTATTTGCAGTTCCGAAGGATGTTGAAAACCTTAGGTGGCATGCAACACATAGGGTGGACGATGGTAAATTAAGACATCCTGCTGATTCCTGCAATGGAGAAACATTGACAGAATGTATCCTGAGTTTGGTATAGAATCAAGAAATTTAAGACTTGGCTTATGCACGGATGGAATGAACCCGTACGACACTTGAGTAGTGTACACAGTACTTGGCCTGTTCTGTTGACTGTATAATAAACAACCTCCACATGGTTGTGCATGAAGCCTAGGCATATTATTCTATCAATGTTGATATCATGTCCAAAACAGCGGGGAATAATGATGTATTTCTGCAGCCGCTTATTGATGACTTGAACTCTTATGGAATAAGGAGCACAACAGTATATGATTCTTATGCAAAGGAAAACTTCACACTGCGTGCTATGCTGTTTTGTACGATAAACGACTTTCCAGCATACGGAAACCTATCTGGATATACAATCAAAGGAGCATTAGCGTGTCCTGTTTGCGGTGATAACACATGCAATATCCGATTGAAATATAGTGGAAAAAATGTGTACACGGGTCATCAAAATTCCTTCCAAGACATCATAAGTACCGAAAGTTGACAGATGAATTTGACGGATGACTGATCATGCTGTAGCTCGGCAACCTTTATCAGGTTGTCGATGTTTTATAACCGGGTGAAAGATTTATGAAAAACTTTGGTCCTCCAACTAAAGCTACAGAGAGATTGTTTGGAAGAAAAGGTCGATATTTTTTTATCTTGAGTATTGGCAACATTGCAAGTAAGGCATCGTGTTGATGCCATGCACGTCGAGAAAAATGTGGGCGAAAGTCTTGGTGGAACGTTGCTAAACATTAAAGGGAAAACAAAAGATCATTTAAAGGGGAGAAAGATTTAGTAGAGTTGGCCATACGAAAAGAGCTCCACCCGCAAAAGAGGAACACGTATCTTCCTACCTCCCGCATGTCACACTTCTATCCAAAGAGGATAAAAATAGTTTTTGCAGTGCCCTTTTTGATATCAAAGTACCATCAGGGTACTCTTTCCAAAGTAAGAAGTTGGGTGTCCATGTCTGCACTCAAGTTAGTAGGGATGAAATCTCACGACTACTATGTTTTGATGCAACATTTGCTTCCCATTGCAATTCGTGGGATTCTCGCACATGATTTCAGGAAAACCATTACAAATTTGTCCGTGTTTTTCAATGGAGTTTCTGCCAAAGTTCTAGATTGCAAACACTGGACAAGTTGCAAGTTGAACTAATTGTCACTATGTGCCAGTTGGAGATGTATTTTCCACCTTCATTTTTCAATATTATGGTGCATCTGCTTGTTCATTTAGTAGGGATATCAAGGAGTATGGCCCATTATATCTCAGGTATATGTATCCATTCGAAAGATACATGGGTTGCTTAAAAAAATGAAAAACTGTAGACGTCCAGAGGGAACATTGTTGAAGGATATGTAGATGAGGAAGTGATTGACTTTTTGCACCCCACTACTTAGAAGGTATGGCCCACATAGGACTTCCGAGATCAAGACATGAGGGCAAGTTACAGGGTGTAGGTACAATCGGGAAAAAAATGGTAAGGCCTGATTTTGCTGCATTGTGTAAAGCACATCTAACCGTGTTGAGCCATGTCGAAGATTTGAACCATACTTCATGTCACACTTAAGCGCTCTCAGAGCACAACATCCGTCAATGAGTCAAGTGAGATTAAAAAGGAGCAGAATGCTACATTCGTTACATGGTTAAAAGAAAAAGTTATGCATGAAGATTCAGATAATGTAACTGAAATGGTAAAGTTATAGCGCTCGTCCGAATCTTGATGTTGTATCATATGAGGTTTTCGATGTGAAAGGGTTCTCTTTTTATACTGAACACCAAGAGCGTAAGTCAACAAATCAAAACAGTGGTGTTCATCGAACTGCTTCACAGGAAATATATCAAGATGCAGGTAGTAAGGGAGTGAAAATGAGGAAGAGTATTATGGTGTGATTCAGGAGATTTGGGATCTTAACTACACCTATTACGAAACTTGTGTCTTTAAATACATATGGGTATACAACGGCGCAGTTACCGTCAGGTGAACACGGTATGAAGTTGGTTGACCTAAACGCACTGACATACACAGAAGAACCATTTATAGTTGCTTCTAAAGCTAGACAAGTGTCTATTGGTGATCAGTGTAATCCCAGATGGTCAGTTGTATTGCAAAGTAAGTGACGGATAGTTGTGTTGATGGTGTTATGAACGAGGAAGATTATGACTGTGAAATGGACAATGTTCCCCTCCAAATGCCAATGGAAGTTGATAATGTGACCAACTTTCAGTACACAAGATCAGATCATGGAGAAGGGTTGTGGGTGGAAAATGAACAAAAAGTCTGGCATAAAAGTGAATGCTCAACACATACGTGTACATTTATGATTATTTATGACTCTATTTATGACTCTATTTATGACACTGACTATATATTTATGTAATGATATTATGCAGATTATGGATGCCAATGATCATGAGATGCTCCTATAGTGTGATGAGGAGATAGAGATGGAGATAGATGCAGATAGCGGAGCGTACACAGATCGTCATTGCCGCTGTTGCTCCTACGACCTCTCAGGACCCTCCTACGACCTCTCAGGGCCCTCCACGAAAGACATGAGGACCGTCACGTGGTCTAAATGAGAAGAAGGAGAGTGGCATGATTGATCTGCTGTGGGATAGGTATATGTTACACCTATATGTTATTCTGTTTTATTTTTTTCATATAATACTGATAGTTATACATTTATATGTAGTACTATATATTTACGTATGACTAACATATATACTGTATATATTACAGGTATCTTAGACCCACTGGCGTGTCTAAGCAGAAGTTTGCCAGCGCCATGGGTCGATTGGTTAAGACCCATTGTTGTATCAACAAAAACTGGAGGAACCCAGATCCGGAAATAAAGAAGATCATGTGGACGAGCTTGAAGAAGAAGTACCAGATCCCAGATGAAGCATATGATAAAGTGTTGTCACTGCTTGCTTTGCGTATACGATCGTTCAAAAAAAATATACTGGTGGCTGGTTGGATCAATACGAACACCCGAAGAAGGTGCCTCCCTATGAGTTGTACGCTGGCATGATCACTGAGGAGGAGTGTGATAAGCTGTAGACTTATCATGTTTTATAGCTAGATTTATGGTATTATTAGTTAAAATAAGGTTATAATAGGTAGTATTTACATTAATTTGCATAAAAAGCCATTTTATTGTTCAGACTAATGCATTGAGTGTTTTCTATGCAAGGAGCAAGTTCTGCATCAAAAACCAAGCAATCCGGATGTAAAGCCGGGTTACTTCTCCCGGATTAGTTCGCATCAGAAAGAAGATCAGGCCGGGCATTTTGCCGGGGTGTGATCTATCCGGCATAAGCAAGCGTCGCGCCTATTCGCCAAATGCTAAACGGTTATTTACCGTTTTAAATACTCAGAGCCGGACAGGTGCCAGATATTCTCTATCCGGCATATGTGACTTTTCGCCCCAGACGGTTTTCTGACAACGTATTTTGGAAGCCGTGTTTTATATTCACATGCCGGTTAACTTATACCCGGCATGGGACCCGGCATATGAGGATTTTCAAGTCTATAAAAGGTCCGAGAGTCTGCACTGGAGGACACTTCATTATATTATTTACAAACACCAACCAATCTCTCACATTTTCGCGACGACTTCTGTCCAAGGAAGCGCTGCGAATCCACCTGAAGAACAGAAAGACATTATGAGTTCAGGGAATTCCTCATCAAGTGAGGTGTACTCTTGATCCTCTTAATATCTTTTCTCAAATGTTCTGGTTGGTGTTTGGGTAGACTCTTTGGTTTGCTTTGATTAGATTGATTGCATTGTAAAACACTCCTTGTGATCATTAATGGTTGTAACACCCCTACTACGCACATAACTATACTTGGAATCGCAGCGGAAAATAAACAACTAAACATAACTAAACGATTGGTGCTACAATGCCGTCAACCACCCACGTGGCTAACAAGGCTGAATAAATACAATTGTACCGGTCTGATGATCAGACTCCCGAGCATAGAACTAACAACCATATATATATAACAATATAATACCGAGTATTTACATAAATCCTTCACTGTTAATTCACTGTAAACCGTCACCAACAAGTATATAATACGCCACGGGTGCACAGGCGCAACCCGGGCTAACATCCAAAATACTTCAAAAGTAAACTACTCTCTAGGACCTAGAGCCACTCTGCCTCTTCGATCCTCATCCTGCAATAAAAATATGGAGCCCCCGAGGGGGTCAGCACCTTTGCTGGTATGGCTAACGCGCAGCCCATCGACTACCGGGATACGCGCAACCAATTGTCAGGATGACATGATATTTATTTTTAAACACACAACACATACATATATAACATAACAAGGGTATTGTACACATCATAACACACATCACACAACATACAAATCCTTTTAGGAAGAGAACCAACACAGTTAGTCCCCATTGAGAGCTTCGAGAATGTTGCCACGCTCATACTTAGCTCGTTACATAACTCGTTACCGTCCGGTTAGATTGAACGGTTAACTTAACACAAGGTGCCCCGGATATAGTGATCCAAGCACACCGAAACAAAACACATAGTATGCCCCTGTGGCCCACCGACGTGAGTCAGTAAAATAGCCTTGGTTACTAAGGGAATGTTTAGAAACCAAATTGGATTAACCATACATACAGAGAGTAATCGACCGGTTATGACACGACTCCCATCTCACATCGCACGCCGCGTGGCCGGAACAGACCGGACTCCTCACTTCCCCCGTTAGCCCATGTTAGTAGTTCAACATTGAGCACAACAACAAGCACAATAATAGGTCAAGTCTTGTTAGACACTCAATGGGAAGAGAGAGTCATACTTAACAACATAATATATTTACCACTGTAAACTCTTTACATGGTTAATCTTACAAGTCATAAACACAACAAAAACAAACAAACACACACAAGCCGGTGTAAACCGGTAGGCAACAACTGCAAGAAAACATACCTTGGTCCTTGCCGTTCGTTGATTTCCACCTTGAGAGAAATCCTAAACACATTAGTAATGTCGGTTAATTATTTATTTAACTCCAAACTTACTAAGTATTTAACATGATTGTATGACATGTTTTAATGCCTATCTTACCCTAGGTTACCTTCATTATACACCTAGGGTTAACTACATAAGTCACCTTCTAGTTTCTGTTTTTTTTTTTTACAAGTTTTGGTCCGACCGACCCACCGTCCGACCCACAACTGGGTCGGACCCTCCAGTGGTTTTCGGGTCTGAAGAACCTTACCTTGACCGACCCATGTCCGACCCAACCTCTGGGTCGGTCCATTACAGACCCTTTTACTTCCTTATAATCATGCCCGTCCGACCACGTCCGCCCCCATTTCTGGGTCGGTCCATGTGCGAAACATTTTCCCTCCTTTGTAACTTGAACCGACCGACCCATGTCCGACCCACCCTTTTGGGTCGGACCATCACCGAACATTTTCCCAACATCTAACAGAGGCTCGACCGACCCAAAAAACTGGGTCGGCCCCTGGGTCGGTCGCCTTCTAAACTTACCCAAACTTTCCCATTCTTCACCAAACTTCTCCTAAGGCCTCTTATGCTTCCTACAACATTTGGTAACCTTACATCCACATACAACATCCATAAACTCATTTTCTAATTCCTTAAATCATTTACTTATTTCCCTTGTAAAAATCCTTAACACTTATGTTATTTTATACTAGGTTCTAGATGGTGTTTCTCACCTATGGTAACTACTATCCAAAAATGCTTTCTCCTTGTTTTAACATCATCTCCCAAGCATCATCTCTCACAACTATCTCCTTATAACATTACTTCAAATCCTTTTCAAGTTCATTACATTCTCCTTAGCTTACCAAAGTTTGCCTATATCTTTACCTAAGTCCAAAATGACTTTGGTACATACTAAAATCTCAAGATCATGCCTAAGTCCTATTACACTCTAGAACACTCCTAGTTCATCATAATTCCTTTAAAACATCTTGAACTCCTTATTCATTTCCTACACTTTCTAACTCACCAAACCTTATGTAAACACTTAGAACTTCTTACTTCCTACCTAGATTTTGACATGGGTTCCCCTAGAACATTACCATGCCTAAACACTTTACCTTCTCCTTTAAACACACAAGAACATCCAAAATCACCAAGAACACTCTCATACACACATTTCACCAAATTTACACTACAATCACAATATAGTGCATAATTTAAATTGCATGGCACTTAGGCCCTTAAAATGCATGGCTCTTAGGCCCTTAAAGTGCTTAAATCATAAACCTGAATTTCCACATATATATGCCTTTAACCTGCAAAATACACTCAACATACACATATGCCCTTTACTAGTCTCTTAAGAACACTTTACTAAGTCATTCCCCATTGGCTCTTTAGATAGTTTTTAATAAGCATTATAAGCTCTTTCTCCTAAGGCATAAAATAGCATTAGGTTAGTAGATTTACCTCTTTTGCAAGATAACTTCTTTCTGTTTCCTTTAGAAAACCAATAGAGTACTTGATTCCTTGACAAGTTCTAAACAATATACAAACTCATAATGAGTATTCAAGCTATAGGCTTCATCTCATTGTAAACCCTAATTTGACATTGTTTCAAAAACATCAATGTAGTTGTTTTACCTGTTGCTTCTTTGAAGAGAGTTTGGATATCTAGCAAGAGAGGACTCCACCTAGTCCATGAAGAGTTGAAATGAAGCTAGAACAAAGTCACACAATGAGCTATATCAATGTGTATTTTCGACATGACAAAAACAAGGAGGAAACTTGATTTTTGTTGAGATTCCTTACCTAGAAGCAAAGGAGAGTAATAATATGTCAAAATATAAGCTCAAGCTCCTTCAATGGTGGAACACCTGGCACCGAAATGGAGCTCTTGGAGTTTTGAGAAGGTAGGAAATGAGAGCTTGATGAGAGGAAGGATTGGTGGTATTGTTTTTGATTTGGACAAGTGAGCTAGGTTTAGCAATGGTCAAAGCTTGTATTTAATGGTGTAGTGGTTTATCGTGAGAGAACAATGAAGAAGGGAGGAGATGAGTGGGAAACCGTGTGAGCAAGGAAGGAATGAGAGAATGAAGATGAATTTACTTTAAGAAGATATTTATGTGTTAAAAGGTAAAAGTAGCTTATTTACTTATCTTATCTTACTTAATACATTAATAAGAGAGTGGTGAGTCACCCCTTATAAAAACCGGCCCCCTTATATTAGTGTGGGGGTGTTTTAGTCTTTGTTTGTCAATTTAATTACTTAATACAACATATGTTACAAATTAGCTTATAAAGTACTATTTCACCTATACAAGGCACATAGAAGTGAAATTTTGATTCCCACTAATATAGCCACCAAATGTGATACTATATAGTACACATATATATTTAAGAGTAATGATGGACAATTTAGCCATTCAAAAATCATTTACAAGACAATTTTTCAAAAATGTGCTTAAGACTTCTTAAAGCACATTTTGTGTTTTAACTTGTTTTCAAGCTTGGTTTTTTTTGGTAATTGGTTTAATATGTTCATTAGTGTATAAGTGAAGGTCTTGGTAACTCATAGGCCTTACTCAAGTTTATCCCAGCTTAGAGCACATTTTAGCTCTTATGACTTTAAAAGCCATTTGTGTTTCCTTTATGTTTAAATTTGTTTAGTAAGGTTTATATGACATCTTTTTAGTCTTGTTTACACCCTATTTACGTGTTTAATTAAACAAATAACTGGTTTGGGGTATTTCAATCTACCTCCCCTTAACAGAACTTTGTCCCCAAGTTCATACTTCCACATACTTTAAACCTTAGAACAATGTAACACATATTAACAAGCTAGACATAACTTTCCATCAAACTAACAATTGGTAACATTGAATCATTAAATCAGGTTTGTACATTACTACCGTTTAATACATTAATGCCTTAAAGAACATACTAACATAGGTTTAAAGATTAAAAAGTTTGGGAATCCAGTACCACTCTCTATCTATACTCACATTAACAACATCTTACATCATATCGGACACGTGGTCCAACAAACAACATCACAACATCATTCAGACTCAGCGGTCTGCAACATTAACAACATGACAATACAACATGACAATACAATACAGACAATGTATTCAAATACATGTATATACATAACCGAAACGGCTCTACCCCCCTTAATAGGGGTACGCCCCGTACCCTATACATACAAATACTAAGAAGTAAACAACGACGGGTACTTCGCCTTCATCTTATCTTCCAGCTCCCAAGTGGCCTCCTCAACGTCCTGGTTAGACCAGAGAACCTTCACCAGTCTCACAGACTTATGGCGAGTGTCTCGAGTCTTAGTGTCCAGAATCCGTACCGGAGTCTCCACTGATCGCATGGTCGGCTCTAAAGTTAGCCTTTCAGGCTGAAGCACATGAGACGGATGAGACATATACTTCTTCAACTGGGACACATGAATACATCATGTACCTTGCCCAGCTCGGCGTAAGTCAAGTCTATAAGCTACCGGGCCGATCCGCTCCGTCACAACTATAGGTCCCACATATTTTGGGCTCAACTTGCCTTTCTGGCCAAAACGAAACACTCCCTTCATGGGGGATACTCTCAAAAATACCTGATCGCCCACGGCGAACTCCAGGTCACGTCGGCGCACATCTGCGTACGACTTCTGTCTATCCTGAGCTGCTTTCATATTAGCCCTGATCTGGCGAACTTCTGCCTGAACTTGCTCAAGATACTCTGGTCCTATAATGACCGTCTCACTCGATTCATCCCAGCATAATGGTGTGCGGCATGGTCTACCGTACACATGCCTGGAAGGGAGACATCTTGATCGATGCATGATAACTGTTGTTGTAGCTAAACTCGATCAGATGTAACTTATCAATCCAGCTGGTCTGAAAATCAAGTGCACATGCACGTAGCATATCCTCAAGTGTCTGTATAGTGCGCTCACTCTGACCATCGGTCTGTGGGTGAAACGCCGTGCTCAATTTCAGTTCAGTACCAAGTGCCTCTCGTGTAGACTTCCAATATCTGGATAGGAATCTGGTATCTCTGTCAGATACTATCGTCTTTGGTACTCCATGATGTCTAACAATCTCTTTATCGAATAATTCTGCCAATCTTGCCACTTTCCAGGTGTCCTTCATCGGAATGAATCGAGACACCTTGGTCAGTCGGTCAACTACCACCCAAATCATCATATTTAGACCTCCCCTTGTAGGCGGAAGCCCTACTACGAAGTCCATAGATATGTCATGGAACTTCCACTCTCGGCACTGGCATTGGCTGCACCATACCACCAGGCCGTCGGTGCTCAAACTTGACCTTCTGACAAGTGAGACACCTCACACATAGTCATTTACATCCTTTTTCATTCCAGCCCACCAGAAGTATCTTTTCATACCTTTATACATCTTTGAAGCTCCGGGGTGAATCGAAGTAGTAGAACAATGGGATTCACTCAATATGCGCTCCTTCAGCTCAGCGCTACTCCTGGGTATACACAATCTGCCATTAAGCCTAATCAGGTCATCATCATCGTGGAGTCTGAAGTCGTACTTCTGACCCTCGAATGTGCCATCAATAAGCTTCTGTCTGATCTCCATCATATACTGATCCGTCATCTGAGCACTCCGCACCTCTTCAACCAAGCCAGTATGAGAGACTAGCGAATGGAGAGAGTGTGCTCGGCGACTCAATGCGTCAGCTACCACATTTGCCTTACCCTCCTTGTACTGTAAATTGATGTCATAATCATTCAGGAATTCAACCCACCTTCTTTGCCTCATGTTCAACTCCTTCTGAGTGAACAAGTACTTTAAACTCTTGTGGTCAGAATAGATTGTCACACTTACCCCATACAAATGATGTCGCCATATCTTCAGTGCGAAGACAATGGCCCCCAACTCTAAGTCGTGGGTAGGGTAGTTCTCCTCATGCTTCTTCAGCTGTCGGGGCGTAAGCCACGACCTTCCCGTGTTGCATCAACACACAACCCATACCCCTGCCTGATGCGTCGCAATAGAC
Organism: Limonium bicolor; assembly: GCA_023374045.1. Lineage (NCBI taxonomy): Eukaryota > Viridiplantae > Streptophyta > Magnoliopsida > Caryophyllales > Plumbaginaceae > Limonium > Limonium bicolor. The sequence continues at coordinate 138,155,766 of CM041777.1, read as the reverse complement.
CTCGAAACCATCTGGACCGTCTGGTAGTGTCAGAACCGGTGCAGATGTCAGAGCATCCTTGAGACTCGCGAAAGCCCTCTCACAGTCGACTGTCCACTCGAATGGTGTGCCTCCTTCTTCATCAGGGAAGTCATCGGCTTCGAGACACTGGAGAAGTCCTTCACAAATCTCCTATAGTAACCTGCCAGACCGAGGAAGCTCCTGATGTCGGTAACTGTCTTCGGCCTAGGCCAGGTGCGCACTGCATCTCTTTGCCGGATCAACAGCGATCCCGGCCTCAGATATCACATGTCCAAGGAATGATACTTGGTTCAACCAAAATTCACACTTAGAAAATTTAGCATACAACTGATTCTTCCTCAATGTCTGTAATACATCTCTCAGGTGGCTTTCATGCTCACCTCTCGATTCGAATACACTAGTATGTCATCGATGAAGACTACCACTGATTTGTCCAACTGCTCTTGGAACAAACGGTTCATTAAGTCCATGAACTTTGCTGGTGCATTTGACAAGCCAAACGGCATAACTGTGAACTCATAATGCCCATACCTAGTTCTGAAAGCTGTTTTCTTTTCGATATCACTGTCACGGATGGCAATCTGGTGATATCCGGAACGTAGGTCTATCTTGGAGAATACTGATGCTCCCCTAAGCTGATCAAATAGATCGTCGATGCGTGGTAAGGGGTAACGGTTCTTCACCGTAACAGCATTCAGCTCCCGATAATCAATACATAGGCGGAGGCTACCGTCCTTCTTCTTCACGAAGAGAACCGGCGCTCCCCATGGTGACACACTAGGGCGGATAAAGCCCTTGTCGAGTAGGTCTCTCAGCTGCTCCTTGAGCTCTGTCATTTCTGCTGGAGCCATACGGTAAGGTGGCTTTTGCAATGGGTCCGGTGCCCGGAATCAATCAATCTCAAACTCAACCTCTCGTGCTGGCGGCATGCCCGGCAGTTCCTTAGGAAATACATCAGGAAACTCCGACACTACCGGCACATCTGGGCTAAACTCAGGGTCTCTCTCTATGTCCTGGACATAGCAGAGGTATACATCACTCCCTCGTCGTAACTCGTGATACATAGCCATGGCGGTGATGATCTGTGTCGAAGGCTCCCTGGGCCTCTGGCGGTAAGATATGGTAACCCCAGATGGACTCCGAAGAAGCAGTCGATGCTCGGCACACAGGATTCTGCCCTTGTGCCGCTCCAACCAGTTCATCCCGACAATCACATCAAAGCCTAGTCCGTCGAACTCTATCAAGTCGATCGGAAACTCTTCCCCTTATTCGAACAATCACCTCGGTAGTAACGGGTACATCTGATCCGCTCTTTCGACGGGAGAGTAACCACGAAGTCTGGCATCTCTTCACCATCTAACCCCAGCCTCTTCGCAAATGATAGCGAAATGAATGTATGTGAGGCTCCAGAGTCGAACAAGATCGATGCATCCACGCCATTCACTGGAAAGGTACCGGTGAGGATTGTGCCGCTCTTGCCGCTTCTGCTTATTGCCGGCTTCTGCCTTATTGCAGACACTCAGTTACCTCCCGTTCCGAGTGCACAGCCTAATTCATTGGCAAACTAATAAGTATTGGGTAACAACACGGTTTATATGCTTCAAACAACTCCACTTTATTCATTAACACACTCCTTTTTACAACATTTATTGGCTTATACTGTCGCCATGATTCACACTTACAACATCCTTAATACATACTGGTTTGTCACACATAATATACAAGGCTTAAAACTGTCTGAAAGTCAAATTCAGACGTCCGGGTTTCATGTGTGTGGCATTGATCACTGCCGACGGTGCGGTATTCAGTTTGATCTTCCTGATGCCATGGTATAGCATCCTTGATTGCCCACCCATGATTAATACATCTCCCGATTTTAGCAATAGCTTCTTTGCGAGGTCAGCACGCTTCTGCTCGCCATACACAAACACTGCGGTGTCACCAATGGACCAAGACACCACGGGTACTCCCTTACTTAGAGACTCGGGTGACTCGTCCTTGTCTTGGTGCATACCCAACCGTCCACCTTTCTGGTAGAAGTTTACAATGCATAAATCTGCTTTTACACTTGGAATTGATTCCGTTTCAACTTGTTGAGCAATTCCCACGGCGTGGTTAACGACCGCGTGGAACTCCTCTGGTATACTTGATACTGTTGCTCCATCTTCAGCTCGAACTTCTTGATATGACTTGGTGTAAGGGTTCCATTCCTTACCCATGCACATCATCTTCAATTGCATCCTTGCTCCGTTCGGGTATTCGGGTGTGTAAAACCCTCCTGGTTTTGCTCCAAGTTCGTCGCATCGTTTGATGATATGGATTTGTGCCTCCGGTGTCAGGTATCCATTTAGAAGTATCATACCTGGCTGGATGACCTGACATTGCTCCAATGGAAAGTCGGTGATGTTGATGGTAGTTTCTTCAGGGTTCGGTGTGGGTGGGATTGGATAACATATATTGAAAGTTCCTTTAAGTTTAGAGTGCTCTAATTAGGTAAATCTCACACTATACTTTATTCATTCCCTCACATGGTTGTTTATTTAAACTCACTCACACACATGCATGAAATGCGGTATGCAGACACTTATTTCAGTCAACAATTTAGGCGGTACCTGGTCTAGAAGAGGGCCCTGGCGCCTCAGACCGGTCCACCACATTCAGGGTGGCCTTGTTGGACCCCGACCCCCTTCCCCTTCTGGGACTCCGTGTACCTCTGATCTGGGGGTGGCTGGTTCGCCGTCTTCTGGCCATCGGTGGTCGCAGTGGCCTTACCCTTCCATTGCCCCTTGGGCCTGAAGTTCCTACTGTTCGGGTTCTGCCAGCACTCATGGTCGCGGTGACCCATCTTCTTACAGTACCGGCACTGAACATCATTACCCTTGCAGTCCTTGCCGGGGTGGTCGCCGTTGCACCACTTGCAGTAAGTGGCGCTCCGGTCCAGAGCCCGTGCTAGCTGCTATCACAATACACCATTAATACTTGTTTCACAACTTATTAACATATACTCTAACTCATCACACAGGTTTAGACAATTACCCTTAGGTGGGTAAGAACGTAGGGGCTTGGCCGCATACGCATAGGTGAGCTGCAGAGGCTCATCAGCAGTGGTGGTCTGGGTCTGGCCCTTGCCACCCTGTTGCTGTCCTTTCTGGGACTGGGGGTATGATTTCTTCTTCTTCCCTCCCCACTGCCCTTGCGTGCCTTGGCCCTCGTTCTGAGCCTTGCGCTTGAGCGCACTCTCCTCGTCCCTCAGACGGACGGTGATCTCCACAATAGCAGCGGCATGATAGCACTCCTATATTTAGGGTGTCAGTTATGCCCCGCCAAATAAACTCACATCACATTATCACATTGTACACACTTATTCACATTACACTGTAATTCCTTTACCTGCAAGGTGGTATATCCAGTAGGCCCCATGCCGTAGCGTAGGCGATAGTTCAGTCGTGTTGTAGAAACGGTTCACAAGGATCCGGTCTGAGTAACCCAGATCCGGTAGCAGGTGGATAGTCCGATGAAGGCTGAGTAGTACTCATCTACCGTCATCTTATCCCCTGTCCTCAAGTTGTCCATCCACCTCCAGGCGCTTGGCCTCTTGCACATGTATAGGGTAGTATTTGGCTCGCAGAAGAGCCGTGTACTCCCTCCACTGGAACGTCGGATCAGCAACTCTACCCTCGCGCACAAGCTTCCACCAGTTTTGTGCCGAGCCTTTAAGTAATAAGCAGCAAGTCGCCTTGATCTGCTCAGGTGGTGCTAGGGTTTCGAAGGCGGTCTCCATCTCGGAGATGTATGCCTCGAGCTTACGGGGATCGGTCTCCCCACTGAATGAGGGCGGCCTCAGATCAGCCAACGCCTTGACCCAATTGGTCTCTCGTGGCGGTGGTGGTGGTGGCTGAACTCCAGGCTGTCGCCCTTGCTGTATAGCAGCGACTAGGTCGGGTACCAGCTGAGCTACGGCGGCTGCAACTGCCTCAGCCATGGTCTGTGCCGTAGTATCTTCACCCTGGTCACCCATACCTCCAGTACCGCCGCGCCCGCGGCCTCTCCCTCGTGGTCTACCTGCCATCTGAATTTATATGAACATCTCATTAGCATTATGCTTGCACACTTATCGGTCCAACGATTGTAACGCTTCCCGATAATAAGGTATCTCCACACTTAGTTAGTGTTAACCTTTCCAAATCTGTTCACTTAGGTATCTGTAGTTAGGTTTCCTAACTCGGTATATCCCTAAGCTCGGTATTCTAGTCATCAGAGCGATACTTCGCTCTGATACCACTTTTTGTAACACCCCTACTACGCACATAACTATACTTGGAATCGCAGCGGAAAATAACAACTAAACAATAACTAAACGATTGGTGCTACAATGCCGTCAACCACCCACGTGGCTAACAAGGCTGAATAAATACAATTGTACCGGTCTGATGATCAGACTCCCGAGCATAGAACTAACAACCATATATATATAACAATATAATACCGAGTATTTACATAAATCCTTCACTGTTTAATTCACTGTAAACCGTCACCAACAAGTATATAATACGCCACGGGTGCACAGGCGCAACCCGGGCTAACATCCAAAATACTTCAAAAGTAAACTACTCTCTAGGACCTAGAGCCACTCTGCCTCTGCCTCTTCGATCCTCATCCTGCAATAAAATATGGAGCCCCCGAGGGGGTCAGCACCTTTGCTGGTATGGCTAACGCGCAGCCCATCGACTACCGGGATACGCGCAACCAATTGTCAGATGACATGATATTTATTTTTAAACACACAACACATACATATATAACATAACAAGGGTATTGTACACATCATAACACACATCACAAACATACAAATCCTTTTAGGAAGAGAACCAACACAGTTAGTCCCCATTGAGAGCTTCGAGAATGTTGCCACGCTCATACTTAGCTCGTTACATAACTCGTTACCGTCCGGTTAGATTGAACGGTTAACTTAACACAAGGTGCCCCGGATATAGTGATCCAAGCACACCGAAACAAAACACATAGTATGCCCCTGTGGCCCGACGTGAGTCAGTAAAATAGCCTTGGTTAAGCTAAAGGGAAGGTTAGAAACCAAATTGGAAACTTAACCATAACATACAGAGAGAATCGAACCGGTTATGACATCGACTCCCATACTCACACGCGTGGCCGGAACAGACCGGACTCCTCACTTCCCCCGTTAGCCCATGTTAGTAGTTCAACATTGAGCACAACAACAATTCACAATAATAGGTCAAGTCTTGTTAGACACTCACATGGGAAGAGAGAGTCATAAAACAACATAATAATATTTAACAACTGTAAACTCTTTACATGGTTTAATCTTACAAAGTCATAAACACAAAGAAAAACAACACACAAGCCGGTGTAAACCGGTAGGCAACAGACTGCAAGAAAACCATACCTTGGTCCTTGCCTCGTTTGATTTCCACCTTGAGAGAATCCTAAACACATTAGTAATGTCGGTTAATTATTTATTTAACTCCAAACTTACTAAGTATTTAACATGATTGTATGACATGTTTTAATGCCTATCTTACCCTAGGTTACCTTCATTATACACCCTAGGGTTAACTACATAAGTCACATTCTTTTCTGTTTTTTTTTTTACAAGTTTTGGTCCGACCGACCCACCGTCCGACCCACAACTGGGTCGGACCCTCCCAGTGGTTTTCGGGTCTGAAGAACTTACCTTGACCGACCCATGTCCGACCCACCTTCTGGGTCGGTCCATTACAGAACCCTTTACTTCCTTATACATCATCGCCCCGTCCGACCCACGTCCGACCCCATTCTGGGTCGGTCCATGTGCGAACATTTTCCCTCCTTTGTAACTTGACCGACCGACCATGTCCGACCCACCCTTTTGGGTCGGACCATCACCGAACATTTTCCCAACATCTAACAGAGGCTCGACCGACCCAAAACTGGGTCGGCCCCTGGGTCGGTCGCCTTCTAAACTTACCCAAACTTTCCAATTCTTCACCAAACTTCTCCTAAGGCCTCTTAATGCTTCCTAACAACATTTGGTAACCTTACATCCACATACAACATCCATGAAACTCATTTTCTAATTCCTTAAATCATTTACTTATTTCCTTGTAAAAATTCCTTAACACTTATGTTATTTATACTAGGTTCCTAGATGGTGTTTCTCACCTATGGTAACTACTATCCCAAAATGCTTTCTCCTTGTTTTAACATCATCTCCCAAGCATCATCTCTCACAACTATCTCCTTATAACATTACTTCAAATCCTTTTCAAGTTCATACATTCTCCTTAGTTTACCAAAGTTTGCCTAAGTCTTTACCTAAGTCCAAAATGACTTTGGTACATACTAAAATCTCAAGATCATGCCTAAGTCCTATTACACTCTAGAACACTTCCTAGTTCATCATAATTCCTTTAAAACATCTTGAACTCCTTATTCATTTCCTACACTTTCTAACTCACCAAACTTATGTAACACTTAGAACTTCTTACTTCCTACCTAGATTTTGACATGGGTTCCCCTAGAACATTACCATGCCTAAACACTTTACCTTCTCCTTTAAACACACAAGAACATCCAAAATCACCAAGAACACTCTCATACACAATTTCACCAAATTTACACTACATCACATATAGTGCATAATTTAAATTGCATGGCACTTAGGCCCTTAAAATGCATGGCTCTTAGGCCCTTAAAGTGCTTAAATCATAAACACTGAATTTCCACAATATATATGCCTTTAACCTGCAAATACACTCAACATACACATATGCCCTTTACTAGTCTCTTAAGAACACTTTACTAAGTCATTCCCCATTGGCTCTTTATAGTTTTTAATAAGCATTATAAGCTCATTTCTCCTAAGGCATTAAAATAGCATTAGGTTAGTAGATTTACCTCTTTTGCAAGATAACTTCTTTCTTGTTTCCTTTAGAAAACCAATAGAGTACTTGATTCCTTGACAAGTTCTAAACAATATACAAACTCTATAATGAGTATTCAAGCTATAGGCTTCATCTCATTGTAAACCCTAATTTGACATTGTTTCAAAAACATTAATGTAGTTGTTTTACCTTGTTCTTTGAAGAGAGTTTGGATATATCAAGCAAGAGAGGACTCCACCTAGTCCATGAAGAGTTGAAATGAAGCTAGAACAAAGTCACACAATGAGCTATATCAATGTGTATTTTCGGACATGACAAAAACAAGGAGGAAACTTGATTTTTGTTTGAGATTCCTTACCTAGAAGCAAAGGAGAGTAATAATATGTCAAAATATAAGCTCAAGCTCCTTCAATGGTGGAACACCTTGGCACCGAAATGGAGCTCTTGGAGTTTTGAGAAGGTAGGAATGAAGAGCTTGATGAGAGGAAGAGATTGGTGGTATTTGTTTTGTTTTTGATTTGGACAAGTGAGCTAGGTTTAGCAAGTGGTCAAAGCTTGTATTTAATGGTGGTAGTTTATCGTGAGAGAACAATGAAGAAGGGAGGAGATGAGTGGGAAACCGTGTGAGCAAGGAAGGGAAATGAGAGAATGAAGATAGAATTTACTTTAAGAAGATATTTATGTGTTAAAAGGTAAAAAGTAGCTTATTTACTTATCTTATCTTACTTAATACATTAATAAGAGAGTGGTGAGTCACCCCCTTATAAAAACCGGCCCCTTATATTAGTGTGGGGGTGTTTTAGTCTTTGTTTGTCAATTTAATTACTTAATACAACATATGTTACAAATTAGCTTATAAAAAGTACTATTCACCTATACAAGGCACATAGAAGTGAAATTTTTGATTTCCCACTAATATAGCCACCCAAATGTGATACTATATAGTACACATATATATTTAAGAGTAATGATGGACATTTAGCCATTCAAAACTCATTTACAAGACAATTTTTCAAAAATGTGCTTTAAGACTTCTTAAAGCACATTTTGTGTTTTAACTTGTTTTCAAGCTTGGTTTTCTTTGGTAATTGGTTTAATATGTTCATTAGTGTATAAGTGAGGTCTTGGTAAGCTCATTAGGCCTTACTCAAGTTTATCCCAAGCTTAGAGCACATTTTAGCTCTTATTGACTTTAAAGCACATTTGTGTTTCCTTTTGTTTAAATTTGTTTAGTAAGGTTTCTAAGACTCTTTTTAGTCTTGTTACACCCTATTTAGGTGTTTAAACAACATAACTAGGTTTGGGGTATTTCAATTCTCAGTTTCTTAACCCGAGTTATTTTAATCTCTTAATCAATAGAACAAGATTTTCTCTTGTTCTATCATCACAAAGTTCTATTTAGGCTTCAACCAAGAAGAATTAGGTTATGACTTTGGTATCTTTAATATTGTTGCCTTGAGAAGTAGGCAACAAATGCTAAGATTTAGGATTGTTTCTCTTATTTCCCATTGTTCTGTTCGTATTCGCGGCATTATTTATGCACGATGCGAATAAGGATAATGAGTTCCTTTTGTCATAATTGAAACTGGAAAAACTATTTACGAAATGTACGATGCCGGACTGACTGCCGGGTGCAATATTCCGGCACATTCAAGTTTTTGAATGCACCCGGGTATAATTTGTCCGGCACCAAAAACCCAGCATATACATTTTGCGAGAAAGAGAATCCTTTTCGAGACTTGCCACTTTTGATCCGTGATCATATGAGTTCTTACATTGTTAATTGACCCTAATCAAGGTTAGTTCGTTGTGAATAATTAGTTTAGTTAGTTTAGAATACTTATACACCTTTTTCCCCCCCCCTCTTTACTTAGTAATTACCAAGGCTAGGACTAATTTTGTATTCAAGTCCCTAGGGTTCGACTTGCTTGGTCTTAATTTGCTTCCCTGCTACTTTTGACCGGGTTTTTGTTTGCTACCCGTATAGATTGAGTAGGTTTTCTTTCATTTTTATTCACTGCCGTGCAGGGTGCCGGTGGGTTATACCCGGCACATTCTTGATTCTTTTCCTATATTCTGTTTACTCTCTTGTACATAAAATATATATTTAACCTACTAAAATCTTTGTTAGCAGAGTGGAAGGAATTCTATGTAGCACATATCACCCCTGAGTTCAGGTAAGTAATTGTTGTCATAGATTAACTTTTAAGTTTATGTTGTTAATATAACAGGAAAAAGTTAAAATGAATTGTATTCTTTCCACAGGCAGTTTAGGAAAAAGCCCGAGAGAATCGCTTGAAGATCAGAACCCCCCACTACATGGGACGAGCTGGGTATGCGGGGCGTATACCAGGCTGGATTGAAAAGGGTTATCTGAAGCGTATGCGTGAGGATGGCACAGTTGAGCCGATTCAGAGTCTGGATGAGGTGAATCGAGCACAAGCATACATGCTTGGCCGACAATTAGAGAGGACGGCAAACTGTATTATCCACGGAAGGAGACTGCAGACTTAGCTGCAAAAATTGTGAGTGTCCTGAGTAGTATTTGATAGTTTTATAAATTTTTCTTTACAATTTATGTATGTTTTACTTATTTGATCTAATTCATAATTTACATGTTTTTTTTTTTTGCATGTACAAGACTGCAGAGGGTGCTGATTCTTTTTTTAGCCAGCCTATAGTCAGGATGATCCATTGAACAAAGCGCTTGGCAAGAAGGATTACCTTGGGAGAGTTCGAGGATTTAGATCCGTAGTGCGTCAGAGGGTGTTTTTCCTCCCTCCCAGTGGATGGGGAGGGAGGAAGAAATGAGGGAGATCGAAACAAGGTTGACACAGCAGTTCCAATCTGATTTGCAGCAGCAGAATGCAACAAATGGAAGCGAGATTGATGTACAGCTGGGTCAAGGGCATCAATCTTCTTGCTCATCAGTGTCCGCTCCCTGCACCCGCCCACCCCCGCACCCGCTTCCACCCCTACACCTGCTCCACCCCTGCACCTGCTTCCACCCTTGCACCTTTTTACATTGTACCTGCACCTTATGATCCATTCCCATAAGCCAAGCTTGAGGTATGTGTGAATTTTAGTGTTTTGTCGTTATTCATTTTTTCAAATAATCAAAAGTATGCATGTTGCAATGTATGAATCTAATTTTTTTTGTTCGTTTATTAGGGAACCAAACCCTGTCATCTTCTGCAGATCAATGAACATGGCACCTCTCTGGTTGCATTAGGCACAATTCTACAGACTGATTTGACGTCACTGTATCATTTTAGGCGGGTTCCGGCCTGGTACGTCTGTGTTTTACTAGACAGTGTCTATCAAGGTTGTGATCACATTCCACTACCGATATAGTGGAATGATTAGAGCACTGTCATTGAAGCACGTGGCTCACAAGTACCGTGGCCTTGCCATCTGGTGGATTTATCTGATAGTACGGTAAGCAAAATTTGTTTACTAATTACCATTTCATTTAAATGCAGTTTTGGGAATAGTTTTCTAATGATCACTACATCAGTCCACTTCCACGCGATTTCATTATTCCCGAAACATTGGTGAATACACTGGGAAAGCGTCAGCAGCTCTTATATAACACGATACTTGGGAAGGGTGATGATTTCATTCAGTTCATCCTTAGGGTTCCAGCGTATTTGTTCCACAGCGAAGAAGTCACGGACTTGCTGATCAGTATTAACGATGTCAAGGAGCTGCTGCTTGGTGATATGCTGAACATCTCGGTGATTCAATCCTACTGCTTGTAAGTATCACATTTTTTCTCTCTCAAAGTTAATAGTAAGTTTTATGTATAATTTTAATTTAATGCCTTTGTCATCAAAGGCCTTACTATCGAGGCTGGAGGCAAAGAAAATGGAAAATGCGATCACCTTCCTATGTCCACAAATCATGTCTTCTGATGAAGCTATGAGAGACGGTGCTGCGTGTCAGAGCCATATGCGTAATGGCATAATGGCAGCACATAGAAGGGAAAGCCGATTTGTGTTCATACCATATCATCAGATGTAAGCGTGCTTGACCACCTTATGCTTTTGTCTTTATTGTTTTATGTTACTCATATATATTTTGAAGCTGAAGTTGATTTGTTTGTTTGAACTTGTAGCAATCATTGGTTGTTGTTAGTGGTGTGTACTTACACATCATCCTGTATAGTGATTGACCCTATTGAAGGAATTAGGAGAAACATTTACATTTCTATTCTGCTCAAAGTAAGTAAATTGTGCATATTTTCATTTCAAAAATAAAATTTTATACTTTTTTTATTACTTGTCACTTAAATGCTTGTTTTAATTAATTTCAGTGGTTTTAGAGATGGTATGATCAGTGTCTGTGCTATGAATTTTCCTTTGGATATACAGTATATATAAAAAGGTAAAAAACACTCTATTTACTCATGCATACTTAAATATATTTTGTATATTAGTGTGTATATATATATAATAATATAATTTTATTGAAAATAGTGTCCCAGGCAACCGGATAACAGCAGTTGTGGATATTTTGTGATGCGATACATGTATGACATCGTGTCCAAAATCGAGAAAATCAAAAGTGCCAATGAAGTACGTATTATAAGTCTTGTGTTTGAATTGGTAATTTAACTGTTTGTGCATGGTTGGATACGTTTAAATGGTGTACTTAATTGCTTTTATAATTCTTGCGTGCAGCTTGTTGACTTCTTCGCAAAACAAGGAGCTACTTATTCACTTGCCGATCTAGAGTTTGTCAAGGAGCACATGTGCGCTTACTGGACGAAAGTAATAAATGAAGGTCAGCAGCAGTGATGAGTTGTGTGATGGAGTTTTTGAAGTTGTCTGAACTGAACCATTTGCACCTGTAAATGCAGTTTGTTGCATTATGTCAAGTACAGTACTCACATTGTGTTGAAAAATGCAGTTTCTTGCATTATCAAATTTCTACAGGTTGTAGTGCAACATAAGTACTGTAGTAGCTTCCATCTATTTGGATTTTAAATTGTAATTAAATTTTGTCAGCATGTTTGGTACTAATACTGGCAAATCTCTATTTGGTACTAATACTGGCTGATTTGTTGCAATTGGCCTGGGATCTGATGTGTTTTGCTGTAAATTTAATTTGTAGATTTAATTTCTCTGTTACAGTTTGTTGTAATGGCTTCTACTGTGTTTAAAATTCAACAATGCATTGATCTGTGATGTGATGATATTTGTAGCATTTGTGTGGAACAGAGATTTCTGAAAAAAAATAAAAAAAGGAAGATATAAAAAACGCGTATCCATATAAGCGTTCTTAAAACTCTCCCGCCAACCATCATAAGAAACGCTTCTATGTGAAAGCATTGTTTTTGTCTGAGCATAAAGAACGCTTGTTAGGCTAAAGCGTTTTTTATGTTCCCATCGTTCTCGTATTATAAAGACGCTTTGCAAATAAGCGTTCTTTAAAGCTAGTATAAGGAACGCTTTGAAAGCGTCATTTAAAATCTTTAATCATTTGTGTCGCTCGAATTAACTACGCTTTATAAACGTTCTATATGCCAAATTTAAGCGTTGTTTATTCTTTTTTTCCAGCAGTGAATATTAAGGAACGGATTCGTCAACATTACAACGCTCCAACAGTCATGTCACCACCCCAGTCGCATCCGAAGTTCGCGGCCCAAGTCAGACTAGAACTACCTGAAGACGCTGCCCACTAAGTTAGTTCCGACAATTTCGGAACTAACTCCTTCGGGCCGTTGCTCCTAGAACTAGTATAAATAAGTCATGTAATAGCTAGTTTTACTTCACGCTTTCATAGAGAAATATTCCAGAGATTAGAGAGAGAATTGCCATTGTAAGCCAGAGAGAGAATTCGTACCAAATCAGTTAGTACATCTAAATAGACTCTACCTAGGAAGATCCTAGTTTTGCTACACTTACTGAAAAGGTAATAATGTTCCCTTCCCTGGATTCCTCTTTCTATCCTAATGGGTTTACCTTGTTCCTGATACATGGTAGACTTTGAGAGAGAGGACTTTGTAAAAAGAGTGCTCAGTTTGTATTAATATCAAGAGCGTGTCACGCTTCATGGGGGTGTGCCCCTATTTATAATGCTTTCGTCGTTAGATCAGAGATTGCCAGTCTGTCATCCTCTTTCTATTGCTAGGCTAGCAATCGTACATAAATGAAATGTCTAACTACTTATTGACCGGAACGTGTTCCGGCCTGGTAATATTCCTCATCCTAGCCTACCTTATCCGGTCACAAGCGACCGGATGATTTATTCAATCTTTCCTTTACACTTTTCCCTCTTCATCAGTCCCACAAGTTCTACTTTTGATTCCCTAATGTAGAAAGTAGAACTTATCTTTTTGCACATTTTTTAGAAAAAACTTGACGTTTATATTCGTTTGCTTTTAAGGTTTCTGGACTGCCCTTCTCGCTCCTTCCTTCCAGCTTTGTCAAATAACTGTTTCTGAAAGTCTTCCGGTTGGCCTTGATACTCTTCCGTCCTTCTTTTTTCGGCCTTCTCTGCCTAGTTCCACAAGTTCTCTTTCTCTTTTTCCTTAAAAAAAGAAAAGAACTTGTCACCTCGTACCGAGTTTTCGGCTCGTGCCAAGCTCGTGCTTTCATAAATCTGCTCGTGCTTTTTCGTTGTGGAATATGCGGAGTCTATTTTGTGTCAGTGCCTTATCTTAGGAAGGCACAGAGTCTCTGCTTTTTCCTGCAAAAAGGTGGTGGGTTTTTATAGCATATATTCTTATTTTTATTACCTGGGCGGAACCGTTTTTCTTCAAAACCCCAGTCTTTTGGTTAATTTTCAGCTATTTTCTCTCTCCTTCACTTGCCCCAAACTCTGCTACTCTCTTTCTTGCGCTTTCGTTTTTTGAACCCCTTTTCCGTCCTCCTCTGTTTTACCAGCTCCAATGGCTTCCTCCAGCTCGAAGAAAAACAAAGCAGCAGCAAACTTCGTTCCTGCTATAGAAGTACTTCAAGGTACTTCCTCCCCTCGGGGCTTTCGTCCCTCTTACCTAAAATCTGTCGCGCCCTTCTCGGTTGATCGAAAGCCCTTTCCGTCTTCTTTGGATACTTCCTCACTTCTTTCTTACCTAAAAAATATCGAAGTCCCAGTGGGCACTCGTATCCACCTTCCTTCTTCCGATTCCCACCCCCACAATGATTTTGGTCTCGGATACGCCGTTTACGTGGAGTTTTTCCCTCGCGGCCTGACCGTGCCTCCTCACCCATTTGTCCTGGGCTTCTTGATTCACCGTTGTTGCTTACTTGCCCACTTACACCCAAAAGCAATTTCATATCTTCACACTTATGTGCTCCTTTGCGAGGAGAACCAAATTCGGGTGGAGGCGACCGTGTTTGCCAAATTTTTCTCCACTAGGGATGATCCCGACAGTTTGACTATAAAGGAAAAGGCTGGATTCTCGCTCTTCGACTATAAGAAGGTGTCTTCCGGATGGAACTCGGGATGGTTCGTCATTACCCCGCCATCCGGCCCGGTTCTTGGGAGTTCCTTACTGTTCTGTGATCCAGAAAGGCCAATTCAGTTGTCCCCCTCCTCTTGCAAAAGATATGCCCATCTCGAGGATCCTGAAGGCGCTGAGTCAACAGTTGACGGTTTCACAATTCTTTACCCAGGCGCACCTGGATTCACTGAAAAAATATCATAGTAAGTTTTACTTCTGCTTACTCTTACTGAGGTTTTTTTTACCTTTCCTTACCGTTTGTTGCTTACCCTTCGTGATGTCTTTGGTACATTTCTTCTCTAAAGGAGATAAAGTAGGGCCCTTTAACAGTTGGAACTTCGTCAATTTTAAAATTGGTGACGAGCGAGTTGATTACTATGCATCTGTTGATGCGGCCATTGATACGGCCGAGAAACTTCTCGAGGATGCCTCTGCTTCCAAGAAAAGACAGAGAGGTGACAGTGATAAAGATCAAACTGGACGGAAGAACAAAAAGAAGATCATCGAGTCCCCAGTTCGATCGAGCAATGACTTGCCAAGTACTTGGCACGTGAGTCCAGGGTCTGACGTCGCGTCTTTCTTCCTCTCACTCATGGTTCAGGTCTGGATTCTAACTCTTGCACAGGACAGGAGTCTGGCCATCTGACTCCTATTTATGATTTATTTCCTGACTTGCCAGGGTATTTTTCTTCCGGTCCGGCCCAAGGCATCGCTCTGGAGGAGACAGACTTACGTATTGATCTTCCGGCTGAAGAAAATTTCCCTTCTCTTTTTTTGATTTTCTTTTTGCATATCCTTTACTGATTCTTCTTATTTCAGGCTCTCAAGGTGCTCCCATAGTTGTGCCTGACAATGAAGCTATATCCGGTCCTGTCCCCTCTGCTGCTGCTATACCAGCTTCCAACATTCAGAAGCTCTCAAAGAAAAACAACAAAAGAAGATATCGGATATCCGGAATATCTGAAGATAAGGAGGACAGCGGGCTCCTGGCACTTCAATCTCATGCGATGTTTCTGGAGCTAAGGAATCGGTATATGAAAGGGTGAGGGAATATCGGGCAGTCCCTGAAAACCCAGAACTTTGAAGCAAGCAAAGGGAGGACATTGCCGCCTCTTCCTCTTCTCCACCCCCTCCTGTTCAGGGAAATTTTACCGGTCCTTCGTAGAAGGAGGGATGGTTTTACCACCTTGGACAGCCATTACCTAGGATCCCCTTGGAGACTGCTCGATATTCTGATGCCTGGAAGGAAGCAATAAGATTGTCTGATCATCCGGACGGAATCTTTGCCCCACCGTCAATTACTACTGCTATCAAAGAGAAACTGAGGATTGGGAGCGGAGGAGCTGATGCTATTATGCGTCACTCTCTTCCCTTAGGGGAGGTTTTTGACCTCATGTGGCAGGGCATCTTCCGGGTTAGTGTGAGCTTTTACTCATACTTTTTGCATGTTATTTTGGTGCTCCTTTAACCTTCTTATACCTTGTGCTTTATAGGTAATGTCGATGGCCCAAAGCGCCGAAGTTCAGACTCGAGACCTCCAATCTAACTTACGATACGAGGAGAGTCGGGATAACAACATTGAGGCGGAGCTAAGGCAAACCCGTTCTTCTCATGACACCTATATTGATCAAGTTCACCATGAGATCGACCGCAAGGTGAAGGAAAGGACGGATACTTTGAACAAGGAATTACGGTCATCTCGTCATGAGTGCGTTCATCTGCGCGATGAGTACAAGTTGAAGTTGAAGAACTTGTGGGAAGAGATGTTTTCCCTAAAGAACCAGAACCTTCAAATGGATACCATCTTGAAACAAGTACGCCACAGCTCTTCCGGTGAAAAGGATGCCTGGATGCAAGTGCAAGCTTTTTCTGATTTGGAAGTTTTGTTGCAGTAGGTACAAGTTGCTCATAAAAAAGAGGTAAACTCCCTTGCTACCGACAAGGTCTTTCTGTTCGACCTGAAGGTTGCCCTTGAGAAAGAAGTTGAGACTCTTGAGGCTGATAAAAAGAATCTGGCCAAGCAAAATGAGGCTTTAGTGGAAGACAAAGCCAAGCTCATTCACGAGCTCACCAACCTGACCGAAGAAAGAGACGCTCTGGAGGAGCAGACTCGAGCTGCTTTTGAGCAAGAGAAGCAGGCTCTGGTTCGTGACCGAACCACCTTAGTGAAGGAAACCATGACCCTTTCTTTCGGTAAGGCTGCTCTTGCAGCCGAGAAGGCCGGTCTGGAAGAGAATGTGAAGACTTTGGAGGGAACCGTGGCTTTTCTCCAATCTGAAAATGCTAAGCTTCCGGCCAAGAGTAAGTTTTTCATTTGGACTGTACTTTCACCGATGGTTTTCCTCTTTATGTCTTATCCTTACTAGTAACTTCTTTCATTCTTTTTTTATCAGGCTCTGAAAATGTTTTAAAGCATGTTGAGAAACTCAGCAACCGTATTGATAAACTAAATGAGGAGCTTTCTCTGCCATGAGTTCTCATCGTGATCGCTATCGAGCCCAGGTTTTACAGCTTGAGGAGGAAGTTGCCAAGCATGTGGCTTATGCTTGACAGAGCGAAGAAGAGCTAAAGAAACAGGGTACCATCATCACCTACCTGAAGGAAACTTTCGGCTCTCAGAGCCGGAAGATTACTAATGTCTGCCGTTAGATCATTTCGAGGCACTTCTTGAAGAAAGGAGAAGTTCTGGATGACGACTTGTACGGTGAATTGGAGTTCAACAAAATTGCTCAACAAAGCAACTTCTTTGAAGATTTTGAGAGATTCGGCCGCCTTCCTGGTGAAATGCTTCGGGCCTGGTCAGGCTTCTTTTCTTCCTCCCGACAGCGGCATGCGCCAGGGAGTCGTAGGCCCTCATCAGGTCGTCGAAAGGTCCAAATCTCAGGAGAGCGTATCCAATCCAGTTGAAGGATCAGCCACAAAAAAGATTGCTCAAGAATAGACATTTTAGGAAAGTTGCTTCTGGAGTAGAAACCCTGTATAGGTGAATTTTTGGTCATAAACTCGACAATCATTTAGTGTTTTTGCTTCTGTAACTGCCTTTTGTATTCTTGGCCAGTTCAGACTACTTATTTATATATTTGCTTTATGTATTTTCCATTTGGCCAAATCCGGAGTGACCGGATTTCCAAAGGTTCTGCATACATCTTTTATTTCTTTTTGGACGCAAACATCACTTGCCGGATTTTTCTTTATTTCAGGTTATAGAAGAGGCTTTTTATGCGTATTATCCGGTTTTATTCTTAGGCATGCTTAGGAAAGCATTTGTTATTTTAAGATACACTGGCCCATATTATTTTTTCAAGGCATGGCAGCCTGTAGGCACGCTGGCCGGATGTTGCATTTCGAGGCATAATAGTTTGTAGGCACACTGGCCGGATGTTGCATTTCAAGGCATGATAGCCTGTAGACACACTGGCCGGATGTTGCATTTCAAGGCATGATAGCCTGTAGGCACACTGGCCGGATGTTGCATTTCAAGGCATGATAGCCTGTAGGTGCACTGGCCGGATGTTGCATTTCAAGGCATGATGGCCTGTAGGCACACTGACCGGATGTTGCATTTCAAGGCATGATAGCCTGTAGGCACACTGGCCGGATGTTGCATTTCAAGGCATGATAGCCTGTAGGCACATTGGCCGGATGTTGCATTTCAAGGCATGATAGCCTGTAGGCACACTGGCCGGATGTTACATTTCAAGGCATGATAGCCTGTAGGCACACTGGCCGGATGTTTTAAAGAAAAACTTTTTCCAAAAAAATACCTCACTTTATTGATTTTATGTAAAAATGTTTTACACATAAAACCTTTTTAAACATTAAGCATGCCAAGAGTGAGGCAATTCGTATCCTTCACTGTTTTTCAGGTGGTATGAGGCTCGCCCAGTTCGTTTTTGTATTATAAATGGTCCCTCCCACTGGGGCTCTAATTTCTTTGGCTGCTTTACCTCCCGAAGGACCAGCTCGCCCGGAACAAAACTTCTTTCTCTTGCCTTTTGGTTAAAGTATATCTCAACTTTTGCCTTATCTTTTTCCATTCTGATCTGTGCCATGATCCTAGTTTCTTCAAGCAAGTCAAGGCGATCTTTTATCCCTTTACTGTTATTCTCCTCATCATAGGATTCCCACCTAACTGATGGGACTATAATCTCAGTCGGAACAATTGCCTCTAGACCGTAAGTCAGCCTGTAGGGAGTTTCTCCAGTAGGTCCTTTTTCAGTCGTTCTGTAAGACCAGAGAACCTGAGGCAGCAATTCCACCCATCTTCCCTTTCTATTGTCCAATTTTCTTTTAATGGCTTTGACGATCTGTCCATTCATATTTTCCACCTGACCGTTCGCCTGTGGATGAGTGACCGATGCGAATCTTAGATCAATCTTCCATTCTTCACAGAATGTCCGGAAGCTATTGCAATTGAATTGGGCTCCATTATCCGTTATTATTACTTTCGGGATTCCGAATCTGTAAACCACATACTTCCAAATGAAGTTTGTGATTTTCTCGCTGTAATAGATATTGTTGGCATCGCTTCTACCCACTTGGTGAAGTAATCTATAGCCACATAGATGAATTTGTACCTTCCGGGAGATGCTTCCGGGAAAGGTCCAACAATATCTAACCCCCACATGGCAAACGGTATTGGGGATAGTATGGCCTTTTGTACGGCTAGGGGATTATGAATTTTGTGCCCGTGTTCTTGACATTTGACACATTTTTGTATGTACTCCTTAGAATGTTCCCTCATTTTTTGCCAATAGTACCCTAGCCTTAGGATTTTGTGAACTATTGCCCTTTCCGCCTGATGGTTTCCATAGGTTCCTTCATGTAACTCTTCCATGAGCCTTGTCCCTTCTTCTATAGTGACACACTTAAGTGTCGGCCTTGCGAATGACCTTTTGTAGAGCTACCCCTTTTCTAGGAAAAAAGATGTGGCCCTTCGTTTTGTTTTTGTGGCCTCTTTTTCATCTTGCGGCAAGCTTCCGGTTTGTATACTCAACAATAGGTGTCATCCAAGATCCAGCTGCCGCGTCCGATTCAATGGTGCACACTCGGACTTATTCCAAACTCGAGTTATTTTTCATCTCCATCCACACTTTATTAGGCATTCTTTCGGCTATACTGGTTAATTTGGCCAGTGCATCTGCTTCAATGTTTTCCGCTCGTGGGAGATGCCTTACTCTCGCATTTCTGAAAGTTTGCCTCTATTTCTTGGACTTTGGCCAAGTATTTCCAGAGTTTCTCCTCTTTTACCTCATAAATGTTATCATTTTGTCGTGCCACCAATATTGAGTCTGAGTATATTTCCAGTTCTGCACAGTGAGTAAAGTAATAAGCTTTTACTTTCCTCCCTTTTTTGGAGGTACGTGAAAAGTTTTTAAGCATTTTCATAGGAACTAATATTATTATTTAAGAAAAACCTGTTGCCCCTAAGGCAGTGGCGATTTCCAAACCCTGAATGAGAGCCTCATACTCTGCTTCATTATTTGTTACCTTAAACTCTAGCCGGAACGCAAAATTGAGAGTTCTCCCGTCCAGCGTTTGGACTACTATTCTGGCCCCAACTCCAGTCTTACATCGGGCCCCATCAACAAGGATAACATGTGGGGTTGTAGGCTCTCTTTGTTCTTGGGCAAAGGTTGTTTCAGTTATGAAGTCTGTCAAGGCCTGTGCTTTTATAGTTGTTCGAGGAAGGAAATAGATTTCATACTGGGTGAGCTCGACAGTCCAACTCACCATCCGCCCAGATGCATTAGGATTATTTGCTATTTGCTTTAGCGGCCAATTTTTTCTAACAAATATTCGGTGTGACTGAAAATAAGGTCGGAGCTTTTGGGATATGACAACTAATGCGAACAAGAATTTTTCAATGTTGGTATACCGGCTTTCTACTGGGGTTAGAATTTTGCCGGTATAATATACTGGTATTTCTTTTTTCTCTTCCTCCATTATTAGCACGGCCGCCACTGCCCAATCCGTGGCAGATAGATAGAGGTACAAGTCCTGACCAGGTGCGGGAACACCTAATTTAGGCAATTCTTTGAGCATTTCTTTGATCTTTTCAAAGGCCTCCATACACTCTTGGTTCCATTGAAATTTCCTGTTTTTCCTTAGAACATTGAAGAATGGTATTGACTTTCCTTAATGGTTGTCGGTGGTAAAAGACTGAGGATGGCCTGGGTCTTTTCAGGATCTACTTCGATCCCTCTCTGCCCGACGATGAACCCCAAGAACTTTCCCTTTGTTACCCCAAAACACACATTTTTCCGGGTTTTGCTTGATTTGGTATTTGTCTAGGGTGTCAAAGGTTTCTTCCAAATCATTCATGTGTTGCTCCCGTGAATTACTTTTTACTACTATATCATCAACGTAGGCCTCCACATTGCAGGCTAGCTGCTGCTTAAATACCTTATCTATCATCCTTCGGAAGGTTGCTCCTGCATTATTTAAGCCGAAAGGCATTACCTTGTAACAAAAGGTTCCGGCCGAGGTAATGAAAGATGTTTTTTTCCGAATCCTATTCATTCATTCTTATCTGATTGTATCCTGAGAATGCATCCAAAAACTTAAGACAGAGCTTTGAGCAGTTGAGACGACCAATCTGTCTATTGACGGTAGTGGATAGAAGTCTTTGGGACATGCTTTGTTTAGATCCGTGAAATCCACGCACATCCTCAACTTGCCATTTTATTTCTTAACCATTACAACGTTGGCCAGCCACCTGGGGCAAGATACCTCTCTGATGAATCCGGCTTTGAGCAGCTTCTATACTTCAGTGCACGCCGCAAGGTCCCTTTCTTCTCCTATCATTCTTCTTCTTTGCCGGATGGCCGGGTGCTTTGGGTCTACCCGTAGATCATGCTGGATAATGCTTAGGTCTATCCCAGGCATCTCGTCTGTACACTAGGCGAAAGTTGTCCTTCTTTTTTCCAGGAATCTCATTAAGTGAATATGTTCTCCACTATCAAATGCATTCCCTATTTTAAAAAATTTAGAAGGGTCAGATTTTAAGTGTACCTCTTTTGGGGAGTCCTTAGAAGTTTTACAATCTTCTGTGCTTTGATCCGGCTCTAGTGGAAGGGGCAACTTTCCTCTAAACTCCTTACCTGATCCCACCGTTGTGACTACTTCTCCTTCTGGCAGACTTTCCATGATGCGAACTTCGCAGACTCGAGCCATCTTTTGGCTTCCCCTTATGGTTACCAACTTTCCAGCTTTTGTTAAATACTTCATTTTCAGATGGTGAGTGTTGCATATGGCCTTGAAAGCATTAATCCCTGGCCGACCAAGATACATGTTATATCCGGAAAGGCCTGTACGATGAATGCCGTAAGTTTTTCAGTCCTTCGTTCGTCTTCATGCCCCAATGTTATAGTGAAGTCTACACTCCCTGAAGACCTGGTAGAAACGCCCCCAACAAAGCCTCCAAGGACAGCTGAGTATGGCTTGATTTTTTCTTCCGGTATTTCCAATTTTTTGATTGCTTCGGCAGATATGACGTTCGCCCCAGCTCCACTATCTATTAAGATTCCTTCCATCATTTTGTCATTTACTTGCGCCCGAATGACAAGTGGATCATTGTGAGGGTATAATACCCCATCTTCATCTTTGTCCGTAAAGAAAATTGGGGAAGAACGTTCTCGCTTGGCAGCCTTCCTTTCTGAGAGTTCTTGATGTACTGCATGAATATGCCTCTTTCTCTCATTTGGAGTCAATGGTCCTACCTCTGAAAAGAGACCTGTGAATTTTCTTAAGAGGAAATGTTATTAGGCTTTTTATTCTTTCCGGAAGGAAATTACCGAAAGATTTTTTACAGCATATATCTTTTCCCTGAAAGTAAAGACAAAAAATACACAATTTTGCTTTATTCTTGGCATAACAATATACCTATTACCAGAAAACAAAACCCCTTCACCCTTTTACAGACCTGTGATCATACCGATTGACTTGCTATGATCCAGCTTAGGGTGGACTTCTTCTTCTTGGCGGTTCCGAGAGGAAAAATGATTGTTGTGTTGAGGGAGATTTTGCTTGTCGTACTGCCTTTGTTGTCCTGCTGGATGCTTTCCCTTGTTTCTCTTGTCCTCTTCAATGATTCTCAACTCCTTGGCCAAGAAAGTGCAATTTGCTGTTCTGTGGCTCTTGTGGCCATGGTACTCACAAAAGGCCACCGGAACCTCCCCTGGATGAGGTTTCTTTGGTGGAGGCAAGTACCCTTCTCTAACTGCTGCCGCATACCTGCCTGGATCGATCTGGACAGCAACCCTGGCGTTTTGATATTGAGGTCCTTGAGATGAAGACGGGATGGTGGAGGCCTTGTAATAGGGCTTGTACCTTGAGCCCCCCCCCCCCCCCGATGAACTTCCTGATGTGTTGCCGGATGAACCATTCCCATTTTGTCCTCCCTTTTTATCACCAACAACCTTGAAGCTGTTCGCCAAGTCTCTAGCCTTGTTTTCTGCTACCTCTAATTTCAGAAAATCATGGATCATCTCGGCTAGCTCCCCATGAGTCTTCGGAGCTTTTGTTGCGATCTTTCCAGCGAGCCTTGGCTGCGCCAATATGTTTCCAAAGGCTTTGATTAGAATTTTTTTCATACATGTCATCGATTTCCACCACATGCTTGTGGAAGCGTTCACTAAACTCTTTCACCGTCTCCTCTTTCCGCTGTTTGAGTTCCATTAGCTCAATTGTCTCTTTTTTATTTTTTTTGCTTGCGGCAAAATATTGCTGAAACTCTTCGGTCACTTGTTTGAAGCTCGAGATCGACTGCGGGGGTCTAGTTGAGATCCAACTAAGTGCTCTTTTGGACAATGTTCCCGGAAACAAGTTACAAAGAGCGAGAGAACTTATTCCTTGTGTGTTGATTGCAAACATGAATCTTTTGATATGGAGAGCCGGATCCCCCGTTCCATCATATTTCTCGACTGCCGGCGCAACAAAGTGGGGAGAAAGCTTTGCTCTTCTAATCTTTTCTGAAAAGGGGTAAAGAGT
>CM041777.1:138115072-138131902 GCA_023374045.1 Limonium bicolor | reverse complement strand
ATCAGAATAAACAACTCCTGGGACAAAGTCCAAGAGCCCAATGAATAAGGAGTAGTACTGATCTACTGTCATACTACCCTGCCTCAGGGCCTCAACTCTTCCCTCTTCCTCTCTTCAAATGAGCAGGATAGTACTTCTCTCTCAGTAATTCCACAAAGCCTGTCCAACCAAAACCCTCTATAGCAGTGTAATGTGCCTTCACGGACCTCCACCAAGTGCTGGCGGCGTCCCTCAGATGGAAGGCTGCTATACCGACCCGGTGCTCAGCAGGCACATGAATGGCATCGAAGGCCTTCTCGTGCTCAAGAATGTATCTCTCCAGGACGGTGGGGTCGGCAACTCCGTCATAGGTAGGTACTCGCGTGTCAGGTACGCTCTTTAGCCAATTCGGCTCTCTAGGTGCGGGTACGGGTGGGACTACAGGTGGTGCTCCTATATGGACACCTCCCATCTGGGCTAGCTGAGCGAAGACGGCAGCTACCGTCTCAGCCACGCCCACGGCTGGGGCCTCCGGAGGACCTCCTCCAGGCCTGCCGCCTCTTCCACCACCTTCTCTGCCTCAGCCAGTCGAACGTCTTCCAGAAGACATCTTGAAGGATTTAGAATCATAGTCAGCTCTCGGTATAAATACCGTACTTATCTCAACCATAAGTTCACAAAGACCTACAAGGCATAAAAACACATTGTCACCGACAATCTCCTAACTTAAACCGTTAACCACTTTCTCACTGGTACTGGTGTGTGAATAACCTAAGCTCACGGTACTTAGACTACTATCTCTTGTAATCAGAGCGGTACTCGGCTCTGATACCACTTTTGTAACACCCCTACTAATTCGACTCCTAATTATCCTATAAATGTCGCACATAATAAATAAATCGCAGCGGTAAATAACAGACTGTCGCTCTAATGGTGTCACTGTCATCACTCGCCCATACGGGTGATAACGAATTACCTGATAATCAACATGCGAAACGTATTCCCACAGTGACCACAAGAGATAGATAGTAGTACTTAAACAATTAAAAGCAAATCCAACAACAACCGATTATTACAGACCGTACTCGTGAGCATCTAAGCAAAATACACCTCGGTTACACAACCCGAGTCCAAGGTAACATTAGTATCAAACCGTACCAAGACTTAACCAACAGTAATAACACAACCGTCGCGCCCCGCGTCGACCCACCAGCTAATCTCCTGAAATAAAAATGGTTTGTGGTATGGAATCAGCCCCTGCTGAGTATGTCATCACATGCCCCGTCATGCCTCCTCAAACCCCCCAATTAATTGGTCGAGAGCATGAGATTCGTTACATGCAATACCGTTTTAATATTTAAACTGTAAAACAATTAACAGTAATATCCATACAATAACACAACCATCAACACACATAATATACCACAAGTATAACCAATGAACAAACAAGCGAAACAACGAGAATAATAAACAGGTATTAATTCTCGTCCATGGTATAGAAACCAATATTGTTCGTCACTGTACAAGTCTCAGCTGTATTAATTGTTCCGTTATACCTAGTGACAATGTCTCGTTAAAAACGACGTGTCTCTAATTTACCCATAAATTATGGCGGGTCACCCACGGCAGTACCCACTCCAGCAGTAGAGTCTCCGACCAACGAGCCATTCTAGCTCACGGGAAATTTTCTTGATACTTACGGACCCGTACGCGGACATCCTGGTATCGTTTTTGTGATCACAGCGCGCACCAAGAGCCACATCCTCTTGGTTTTACTATCTTCCATTAATTAATTATACCATCGCATCGCATTACCAAATTTTCTAACACAGCAGACTAAGGTCATTAGTCCAATCCGAGTCTGTAAACTCGGGATCCAGTGTTAGATACAAGAGCGGCGTTTAAAAAGGCCAATGCTCCGTATAAAAGTCTCGGATAATATGTATATCTTATTATCCTAGTGCTACATCATTTTTCTGACGATCCTTATATTTCATATAAGATAGCACCATAGCCGCTTGTTCGTTTTATAAATATAGGTTCATATATACGAACCAATACTGTTAACTCAACAATAGTAAATAATAAGCAGCTATAAATTTACAATTCATGCACATTAATTAACACATTCAGACAAACAATCTTATCACAGATCACACAGAAGTCTGAACTGAGGAAGCCCTCAGAGACAATCAGAGACACATAACAACATACCGTTCACCCTGATTGTATTACGGTGGAGTATGAATCAGCAAGGTCCTATGCTCCGTGTGTCGTCTCTAACAGTCTAAACAATACATAATGCTACTGATTAGCATCCCGTATAACAACACAACTCTACGGTACTCCGTATCGTCACTAGTACCTCCCGGTTAATCCCCCGTTATTAACTGTCATCGTTTGTCGGGTTTTCGGCTTAACTCGAGATTTGGAAAAATGTTATATTACATGCGTAGTCTTGTCTCGTATATTAATATACTTTTTGTTGAACTTTGTTATCGCATGTAACTTAATGTATATCTGTATATCATATAGTTTTGTTCCTTTATTGCATGAATGATTCTTCGTCATGTATTATACATCTCACCTTAGTATTTATTTTCCTAAGGTTTGTTTTCTTTTCCCAAGTTCAATGTGGTATCATTCATATGTAAACAATACTTTGGATTATAAAAATCCTTATTATCCCATGTATACTCTTAACATTAGAATTCCATATCCAATGTTTGTAATCCCTTTTTTTTTCTTATATCATTTTAATTATGAAAGTACATGGTTATTGAACCATATTATATTTTCTACACCATAGCATTTATTTATTTATATACATGTATTGTGGAACTATTCATTTATGGTAAGTCTTATAATATATATTCATTCTTTTTAATGAATACCTCTTATATTATAAATGTTATAGCTCTCATAACATTAAAACCATGTTATAAATTCCATTTAAAAATGTTAATATTTCCGAACAGCACCTATGTTCTTAAATATTTACAAAATCCACCACATAATTAATATAATGTTATATTATAGCTATATAACATATATTATGACACTTAAGTCATTAAAACAATTATAACCTATAGTTATATTTTGTTATAAAATACCAAACAACCCCTTATATTTTCGGCTTTCACTATAAACCACTAAACTTCTATAAATCACAAATCAACCCCAAATTATATTTCATTGTTACACTTATAATGTATACCTTATATTATGATCCTTAAACCTTAATATAATTATAACCTATAATTTTTAAAGGCTATAATTTTCGAACAGACCCTAGGACTGTTTTAATTAAATTCCCACCATCAAACTTTGTATATTTACCAAATCTTCCCAATTTATAATACATAGTTTTCTAATACCCTTAAAACTATATATTATACATATGTCTTTATAAAATCTTATATATAACTCCAAAAATCACCAAACTATACCAAAAGGTTATAAATATTATTCCTAACCTTATACTTTCTATAAATCTCGGTTTTTACCCACTCGTTACCCATTTGTAACAATGTTATAAAATATCATATATTATACATAGATAATTCATATAAACTCCAAATTTAACCAAATAAACTTCTAAAAATTCCTAATAACTTAAGGACTGTACTAAATCCCATTTAGTACCCTAAAGTTTCGGAAATTACATTATAACCCCATCTCTTATAAATCTTTTACAATTAAATAACTATCTTAATATAAGGTAGTATTTTAATTTCTAAAATTCTCCAAACTTGGTCAAAGTCTCCAATATAGTCAACTTTGACTTCTAACACCAAATTGGTACCTAACTTTCGGTAATCACCAATAATACCCCATAGTTTTCTATTTTTACAATTTTGACCCAAAACTTTATAAAATGTTATAATTTTTATTAAATTCATTTAAAAACCCTAAATTCCTCTAAATTAAGACCACGGCCTAATATTTTATCAGTAATTACGGTTTGGCCGCAAACTTAATTATATAAGCATAAATCTAACTAAATAAGCTTATAAACTTAAATTAAAATGGCCTAATGACATGGCCTTATTACAACCTTGAACTTGCAAAATAAATTACACTTTAAATGTCTCAAAATATAGTATAAACTCACGGCCTCACCATAGTTTATTTATTTTTCCACATAATGTCATAATTTGACCATTATGTTAATTAAATCTCTTAAATGACTAGCTTAATTTATCTTAGTCATTTTTTTCCATTTTTGGGTCAATATAACCCATATGTTTAACTCCACTCTCGGCATATTAATTATATATGCTAAGAAATCATAAAATCATAAGTTTTAAGGTGTTTATACCTTGATTTCTCCTTGTATGAACTCGGCCACTTGAAGGAAAATTCACCACATAATTTAGACATGTTTAATACACCAAAATAAGATATGGTTATACTCCAGGCTTGAGCTTAACCATAAGGAACAATTAATGTAAGATTTAAGGCAAAAATCACCTTAAAAATGCAAGGGAACTTCCAAAGAGATTCGGCCTGAATTAAACACACCACAAGGTGTTAAATTCACCATATAGACATAGGAAATAGCTAGACAACAACAAGCTGCCTTGGTATTAGGTTTTACCTTGGAAAATGCCTTAAAGAAGGGTATTTCCTTTAGATCTCGGCCTCCCTTGCTCCAAAAGGCTAACCAACTGAATGAACATGTAAATATGAAGATTATGAGTGTATAAACTCATAAAAATCAAAGGAAGAAAATCGGATGGAGAGTAGAGAAGCTTAAGGTATGTTTTTACCTTAAAATGCAAATTTGGGAAACCTTGGTCCCTACACTTGCTTCAGCCGAAATTGGTTGGTGTTCTAACCTTACAACACTGAGAAT
The DNA here is from genome assembly GCA_023374045.1 of Limonium bicolor. Lineage (NCBI taxonomy): Eukaryota > Viridiplantae > Streptophyta > Magnoliopsida > Caryophyllales > Plumbaginaceae > Limonium > Limonium bicolor. Next base: position 138,127,065 of record CM041777.1, on the reverse strand, counting down.
AAGCCATAGGAAGTGATAAGTCACGAGATCTAAGTGTTGGTAGTGAAGAGATGAAGAAAAAGAGCTAAAATGAGCCTTAAACCATTACCTTAGGAGCTTAAGAGATGGAGTTGTCTTCCTAACTCAAGAACACCGATTGAGAGGGTCTGGAAAACTGAGTGAGCTCGGCTGGAATGGAGTTATGGACAAGAGAATGATTGAAATGAGCCTTAATAATTGAAAGAGTAACTTTTGATTATTTTATGTTTAGTAATGGCTAATGACTCATCCAAGGGGATAAGGCATCGGTTAATGGAGGGGAAAGGGCTGGCTCACACGGTTTTGGAGGCTGATTGAATCAATAATGGAGCAAGAGTGTATAGTTTAGTCCATATATTAGAAAGGTAAGAGGTAGTCTCCTTAAATTAAGGAGTGGTGTTGGAGACTTGTCCCTTGTATGTGCAAGTGGCTAATTCAAACTCCTCTTGCTTGTGGCTGCCGATTTCATGTGGTCCAAGGGGTCAACTTTGACCTCTTGACCATTCTTATTCAATGTTGACTCAAACGGGCCTCTTTTAGGGTTTTATTAATATTTTAATATTAAATTTGTAAAAATTTGTAAATTTGTGGAATTAAATTCCTAATATGATGTAATTATAACCTTTAAGCCCATTAAAAGCCAATTTAGAAGGCAATTTCACAAAAACGTGCTTTAAGGTGTTTTAGTGCACATTTTGTGTTGCAAGGTGCTTCTGAGCTTAGTTTTCTTTGAGAACGGTTTTTTTTGTGTTCCTTACTTCATTATAGTACTTAGGAATCCACTTTGGATCCTATTTGAGGTCATACAATCTTTATGGTGCTTTAAAGCACATTTTTGGCTTTACCGATCTTAAGGCGTGTTTTGCCTTGTTGAGATCTTTTAGATTGTTCCCCAATAATATTTAGATGTTTATTAACCATCTTATATCATTAATAGATCATTTAATTAAGTTTTAAATGTTAGGGTATTTCAATTATGATGGTATATTTAAGCCTTAACAGATAGATGAGGATGTTTATATCCTCAAGTTTGAAGAAAAAGAGCCTTTGTCACCCCATCTTCATCTGGAAGATCGTTGCCTTAAATACATCCAAGTTTTATGGAGTACTTATTTTGTCATTTCATTTGCTGAGGTAACATTTTGCTTTGATCGATGTGGTTTATTATTGATTATGGTCCACTTCGTATTCCCGTTGACGCCACTATCAACTTTTATTTTTGATCCGGGGTAACGAAGAGAAAGTCCAACCAGGGACTTTAAATCTGGGCAGCTGACTGGGAGGCAACCCAGTGGTAAAGCTTTTGTTTCGCATTTTTCTAAATTTTATTTTGTATCTAGAATTATTTTAGTTGTATTTTAGTCAGAAGTGCCGGTGGTGCCCGCGCTACTAATGCAACGCTTCTAGCGTTATTTGGTTTTTATAAAGTGTATGTAGGTGCATTTTTTGGGTATTCTATCTCTCGACACTTGCTTGGGCACAAGTGTGAGGAACACTTCTACCCTGCAGTTCGAGCATAAGTGTGAGGAAGGGAACCTTCCTCAATCTAAAGATAACAGGGGAGTTTCATTTTCTCAATTTTATTGCTTGTGTTTAGCCTATCATGCTCTTAATGTTTAATATATGTGGAGCCTTAAATGAAATCCTTCGATTATGGCATATTTTGAAAGGTCTTTTTCTTGATTTTATTTTGTGAATAATGAGGACATTGCTCCTCTTAAGTGTGAGGAAGTGAAGACCTTTCCTTGAAAATATGCCAGTTGTACTTAATGTCACACTAGTTTTTTATTGTTCTCTTGCTATGAGATACTTTTTGTGGAAGTTTTTGAAATCGAGCATGATGACAACCTCAAGAATCTTTTTGCTTAAAGTTGTTCCTATGTATTGTTTTCTCCAAATTAATTCTATTTTCACTGAAATCTAGTGGATTAGCTAATCGCTCAAACTAAATTAGTTTGGCTTGGTAACTTTAGGAATGATATGAAAGTTTGGTATGAAGGATAAGGCAAGGTACTCCTCTGATCATGAATTTTCTGAACCAAAACAAGCCTCGTTTATCCGGTTATTAAGTCCTTAGGGTAGGGCATTACTTCACACAACTTGTCATCCAAAGAGTGAGGAATGATGCTGGTGGAAGATCATGAGTTATTCTATGTTTAGTTTTTGCAATCCAACTTCTCCACGCTTTTATAAATCATTCTTTTTCACTGTTTACAAAAACTTACAACTGAGAGCAGGATTACTCTTTTGATTGCCATTTTTTCTTTATTTCCTTTTACATTTGTTAGATCCTGAGCATTGATACTACGACCTTGAAGTAAGTTTTATTCTTTATTTGCTTGAGAACAAACAAAAGCTAAGTGTGAGAAAGTTTGATAAGTGCAAAATATAGAGCTTTTGAAGGGTTTAATTTGCTTATTATTCACAGTGGTGTGGCTAATATTTCTCACTTATCACGTGTTTTTCCTATTATTTGTGTTTAGATAATAATTGATGCATTATATGTGTCAAATGCAAGTAAAAGTCATGGAATTGCACTCTTCACTTCACAAGCTTCGCAATGCAACAAACGGGGAGCAAAACAGAGTCCAAATGAAGAATCTAGGCCCGAAACAAGTTTCACTCGTCAGGATACTGACATGTCCGAACATACATCCGAACTTATATGTTCGGACAAAGGTCGGAACTTCCTAAAAGTTTGTCCTAACATGCGTCCGAACTTCCAAGTTTGGACGCCGCATATAGAATTCAAAAATATGCATTTTTAAGAGTTAAAAATGCCTATTTTTGTTATAAAAAGACACGTAGTGTTAGGGAACATTACCATTCACGCCGGATGCCTCACGCCACGCCTCACCTCCCTTCATCACCATCACCATCGATCAACACCATCACCACCACCATCTTCAACCTCTAGCCCGGCGAACTCTAGATTTGGATAGCGAAGCGAATTTAGAAGTTTTCTATTCCAGATGATTTCTCAATCTCTTTTCTCTATCTATTTTGTGATTATGTCTGGCTAAATAGGATTTACTCTAGGGGATAGGTGTTTGTAACTGGATATGGTTTAATTAAATTTATGTCCAGTTTGGTTATGAGAATACGTTGGATTGTTTCTAGATTAATATTAAACATTCATCTTCTCTAATAATATCATGACTTCTTAGAGTTGTTTTACGAATCTTGTTTTGATCTGATCGGTGAAAATCGAGAAGGTCAAATTAATCAGAAAATTTGTGGAAAATCAATCGGCTAGATGGGATTTTCCCTATAGTTGCTATAATTCTTCATTCTTAATCCGCCTATATGTGTTTTGTCTGTTTCCATATTAGAACTGACATGTTCCGATAGGTGAGCTCTTATTTAACTATGATTTAGAATTGAAGAGAGTTTAAAGAATTGGTCAATCCATATCTCATAAGAAACTGTAAAAGTTACTAAATTACATCCAATGTAGAACAACCCAAACCTAGAGTTCCATTCATTTGATCAATTTTATCATTCAAACTTCATTAATTGTTTCATTTGTTTTTTATTTACCCTTTAGATAATTCAATCTCAAAAACAATATACAACCCCTTGAATTTCCAGTTTTCTTAGGATTAGGCTTATTTCTTCAAGTCCCGTGGATTGATACTCGGTTGCTTCTATTTGCTATACTATTGTGATCAAGAATTTTACAACCCGACAGGCTTTTTGATTTGTTATTTTCTAGGTTAATTTATTAGTTTTAGCATATCAATTTTCCTGTTTGCGGCCATTGAGTCACACTTTTGGTCAAGTACATGTCTTTGGATGTTTGTATTGTCTTTTGATCCTCTACATCTTAAAAACAAAGCCGGAGAAGCAAATATGGTCGTACCACATGCCAACAAATCAAGTTCTTGCGACTTTGCATCATCTTGCATCAAAGCAACTGCACAGACATCTTTAACTTGCACATATGGAAATTCATTCCACGATAAAGCTTTGAAACAATTGAGTTTTTTGGTCATCTCTTCTAATCTCAGCTTTGATGCATTTGTCAAATATTCAACATGATAATTGGGAGGATCGTGGACTTATGTCAAAAAGAAAACTTAAAAAAAAAGATGATAAAAGAAGACACAAAGATTTAAGTTGCTCGTCAAAAAAAGGACTCCATTGGCAAGAGAGTAAAAAGTTATGAGTATCACAAGAGAGATAGAGAGAGTACAAAGGACTTGTCAAAAGATTTTAGCTGAAGCTCCAAAGTACTAAATACGTATTTCCCTTGTTTTACAAAGATATGTCAGTTAAAAATGATGACTTCTAAAGGTCTGATAATGAGCCTTTTTACAAGGAAAGAGCTTATATCATTCCATAAACTAGATAAACTCTTACGGGGCGTTTATTTCACGTAGAGAAACTGAATAGAATCAGGAAAATGAATTGAGAGGAATGAAAATATTCCCTTTGATTTTTCTGATTATTTGTTTAAGCTGGGGGAAATGAAATAAGTAACCGGTCAACGGCCGCCGGTGAATGGTCAACGGCTTCCGGTCATGAATTACCAGTCAACATTCACCGGTCACCAGTCAATGGTTATTAATCATCGGCAAATGGTCATATGTCACTGGTCAAAGTGTACTGGGGAAGAGAATCTCATCCCCTAGTAAGGGTAGGGAATTAAGATACAAGGTTTTGGGGTAATCTCATTCCCTTTCACTTTCCTGAAAATAGTAAAAACTAACAAAATAAACAGCAACAATTCCCTCTCCTTATTACCTCAAAACAAACGCCCCCTTAATATTCTCATTTGTATTAATAATGTGTTATAACAAACTAACTACAAAGAGCTAGACTATAAATGATCTAACTAATCATAAAGGAAATAGGTTATAACTAAAGCATGGGAATAATTATATGCATTCAGGAGTTTCATTATATTATATGACTTTAAAAATGGATTACAATTAAAGCATGACAATATTAGTAACTAGGGATGTGGAATAAGTTAACCTAATCTAGGGAAAATAATATGGGCAAGATAAATAAGGAATAAATAATGATGACTAATACTCATTCTCTTATAAATTAACTACCCCTATAAAAATAGAATCACTGCAAATTCCTAGAGGAAATAACCAGAACATTGGTATTGAATGTGTATAAGAAACAACAGAAAACACACAAGTAACATGAAAGAAGTCGATTGCCAGGGGACAGAGAAAAAGCTTTCACTCGGATAATATAGCTATGATTCCTATTCCCCAAAAGTTTGATAATATTCCTTACAGATGATGCTCGATTATCTTATCATAAGTTGTAGCTCTTCATAGCATAAGCAATTGCACATCCCAAAATAGCACCAGCTAACACCTACAACCACACAAATAACAAAGTGACCAGGGGTAAAGATTTCTTTCATTAGCAGAAGTTCATTTTAAAAAATAGAAAATATGAGCGTCGAGGTAATCACCTTATTATGATGCTTACTGATAAGTGTAGGGCCAAAACTAACCTGGACAACCCCTTTTTTCATTTACTTCTTTCCGCGTACCCCGCACAAATACTGATAATGCTATATATATAAATATATATATGTGCCCCCCTCTGTCAAATGTGCTAGCTCAGCACATAACAAACTTACTAACAGAATAATACTACTTCAGCACTAACAGCGTGCTACCACTAATGCCTCATAGTGTAGACTTTACCAAATCTACTAACATCACTCCCCTTTGAACATCCATCTTGTCCTCAAGGTGAAAGTCTGGTAATTGCTCATTCACAACAGCAATGGGTTCCAAGAAGAGTCATGGTCTGGACAATCAACCCATGAATCAACACCTCCGGTTTATAGCCAAAATGATGGCGAGAATCCAGGGCCTCAGAAGGATAAACATCATAAGATAGACTAGCAGGCGGGAAAAATAGGAGCAAAAGGTACCACCTTCCTCAGTTGGGAGACATGAACTGTATCATGGATGCAGGCGTCAGCTGGGAGTTAAAGCTTGTAAACCACGGAGCCTACCTGATGAGTGATATAGAAAGGTTTATAGAAGTGAGGACTGAGCCTGGCATTGTTATTGCGGGGTGAATACGAAGGTAAACCATATCTCCCACCTGATATTCCACCTTCCGGTGATGTTTGTCCGCCTGAAACTTCATTCGTTGCTGTGCAGACAACAAGAGGTGCTTTAGTGTATCCAGAAAACTGTCACACTCAGATAACAGAATGTCTACCTCCTGAATCATTGACCCCTGAGGGCTATAATGAAGTAACACGGGAGGGTCCCTTTCATAGACAGCCCAAAACGGAGTAGTCCCCAAGCTCTGATGGAAAGAGGTGTTAAACCAGTATTTGGCCCAACAAAGCATGCTTAGCCACTTCTTAGGACTTTGAAAGGAAAAACATCGGAGATAGTCTTCGAAACAGCGGTTCACCACCTCAATTTGACCATCTGACTAAGGATGCTAAGATGAGCTAAGGCAAAGAGTAGCACCCGCGATACGAGATAGTCTTCGAAACAACGGTTCACCACCTCAATTTGACCATCCGACAAAGGATGCTAAGATGAGCTGAGGCAGAGAGTAGCACCCGCGATACAGAATAATTCTTTCCAGAATTGGCTGATAAAATTAGGGTCTCGATCTGAGACAATGGACTTGGGGAACCCATGGAGTTTAACCACTTCAGATGTAAAAATCTGAGCCACATCCTTTGTTGTAAAAGGATGTTTAATCAGGAAGAAATGAACATACTTAGAGAATCTGCCCACTACCATAAAAATTGTGTTAATGCTATGCCCTTTAGGCAGACCAAAAATGAAGTCCATGCTGATATCCTCCCAGACCCTATCTGGAATGGGCAAGGGTTGCAGCAAACCAGCAAGGGACAAGGTACTGTACTTGACACGTTGACATAAATCACAAGAGCAAACTCTTTGATTTGCCTCCTCATGCCCAACCAGAAAACAACCCCTGAAATGCGTTTGTAAGTCTTTAAATAGCCCAAATGACCACCCCCAGGAGCTGAGTGATACTCTTTAAGTATCTTAGGAATCAGCTGAAAAGAATGAGAGAGAACCAGCTTCCCTTTATAAAATAAGACACCATAACGGAGTTCAAAACCAGGGGAAGAATTCGAATCCACCAGCAAATGCTGTGTTATCTGCTGCAGTTTATCATCAGCTTCCACTTCCTTAACCAACTGCTCCCACCCATCAAAATTAACAGTGGATAAAGAATGTAATTCTGGAATACCGTCCACTCTAGACAATGCATCAGCAGCGACTTTGTCTTTCCCAGATCGATAGCAAATCTCAAAATCAAACCCCAACACCTTAATTACCCATTTATATTGGTCTTCAGTCAGGAGTCTTTGTTCCCTCAGGAACTTCAAACTTGTATGGTCTGTTCGAACCACAAAGTATCAACCAAGTAAGTAGTGTCTCCACTTTTGCACCTTAAAAACCACCGCCATCAATTCTTTTTCATAGATAGACTTAGCCAAAGCGCGTGAGGAGAAAGGCTGGCTAAGATAAGCAATCGAATGGCCCTGCTGCATTAAACAGCGCCAACCCCTTTGCCGGAAGCATCGGTTTCAACTTCGAAAGACTGTCTGAAGTCGGGTGTAGCCAACACTGGAACAGAGGAAAGAGCCTGCTTCAGGTTGATAAACGCCTCTTGGACCACGAAGTCCTATTGGAATGCATCTTTCTTCAGCAGATTTGTGAGCGGGCGGGCAACCAAAACCGACAATAATAACCGGACAACCCGAGGAAAGACCGCAGTTCCTTAACAGATTTTGGAGCAGGCCATTCCTGAAAGTGTAACGCCAAAACTAACCTAGACAACCCCTCTTTTCATTTACTTCTTTCCCCATACCCCGCACCAAATACTGTAATGCTATATATCTGTTCCCCCCCCCCCCCCCCCCCCCCCTCAATGTGCCAGCTCAGCACATAACAAACTTACTAACAAAATAATACTACCCCAACACTAACAGCGTGCTACCACTAATGCCTCATAGTGTAGACTTTACCAAATCTCCAAACACTTACCTACATCTATCAATTACCCGTTTATGACAGTAATTGAGTTTGCAACGTTTATCTGAGATTTTCAAGAAAACTTGGCAGTACTGCTGATATATCATTTTTTATGCACTATACATGAGTCTAAAGAAAACATTGCAGTAACTAAGTTTGTTTTGGAGAGATGTGAGCAGTATGTAGACATCTCCAAGATGCTTATGTTAAGTAATGTCACTTTCTAGAAAACTCAGAAGCCTTACATAGTAATTTATACACTTAATTATTCTCTTGTTTTCCCAACTCCCCAAACATGTAACTAAAAGAACTTCAACCTGGATGTTCAGCACATATCAAGATGACCAAAACATCAAGCTGAAGCATGAACAGACAGAGATACTCAGACAGATGGTTTACGAACCTGAACCGGTGTATGCCCAAGTGAATCATGAAGAGGCTTGACGTTAGAAACGGGATGCTCAGGAGGCAACTCGCAAACAATTTGATTCAGTAACTGTAATAGATAACAAGTAAACAAGATAGATTAGTATTAACCAGCTAACATATAAGATGGCCACTCAAGGCAAAGCTGAGATATGTTTCAAAGTTCATAAGTTTTAATGAGTAAGCAAACGACAGTGATATGTGCATCTTACTTCAGCTTGCATGCCGGCATGAAGCCGCACACCAGAAGCATCATACATCACCTACAGAGAACAGAAGCAACAATGATTCAGCTGAAACCACAAATATGCACAAGCGTGATTGTTACACATTAGTGTCAGTGTAGTCTAACATAAGTAAAAGCCTTATATTCACTATTCCAAAGGTGTAATCAATATCAGTAGCACAAACTAACAGAGCTAGGACACAATCCTGTCATCATTAGGAAAATAAGAAGCTATTCAAAATCACAGTTCTACTTCAGTTTTGGATAACCATTGTAGTAATTCAGAAAGTGACTAACAGACCAAATGAATGAAAAATGTGCAAGTGTTGATTACACACGATAGCAGCCGCAGCCACTGATAGCGCAAACAGGGATCCGCCAGCCCCTTCTTGCAAGCCGATCGCCATAGCAAGAGCTGTCACAGTTGCTGAATGTGATGATGGCATCCCGCCAGAGCCTAGCAATTTTTCGGTATCCCATCTCTTATCATTACACCTGCACATATTAAGGAAAATTTGTTGAAAAACCAGGATAACATGTACGAAATACATCAGAAACACGTACGTACGAAACTAAAATATAAGAAGAAGACATGCTTGATGTGTATTTCGTAAAGTAAACCAAATAAATTAATTGTACAATTTTCCAGCAATTTATTCAATTGCATGTTATATGAAACAAAACAATTGATTCACCGCGGCGTTAGCCAGAAAGGGAGTGTGATTTCAAATCAATTGGATTTGTCCTAATAACAAACGTAAAAGCCAAATCAAAACGATCACAGGGGGGGGGGAGGGGGGGGGGGGGGGGGATATTACCAGGTGGTGAGAGCTTGAGACTGCGCAATAGCGAATGCGAGGAAGGCAGCAAGAAGAGGAAAATTGGAAGGGAGGGAGGTACTAGAATCATTAGAACCAGGTGCAGATCTTGGTGATGCCGATACATTTGCGTTCGCCACCACACCATGTTCCATTTTCCTTAGCGATCATCACCGCCGGATACAGACTAATTAAAGCGAGAAACTGGGACAAGAAACGCACAAGGTTGTGGTCTTGCTTGGAGTTGTTGTAATTTTGCTACGTAAATGAATGGCATGGATGATGAATCCGTCATATTGGACGTCGTCGACTCTTTGGTTTGGCTTTAAAAAAAAAAAAGATTCTGGTTTGGCGAACCAGTCCAAATATTGGTGCATTGATAATTTTCGACTAACCGCAAAAACTTCTAATAACAAAACATAATTAGTCGTCAATTATCATAAGGGACCCTTATTATTATTTTCGCTCGCTGTTCTCTCTGCTTCTCCCCTCTAAATTAGGCTCGAGCAAATAATATGGATAAGCAATGGGCCAATCTGATTAGCCCAGTTAAGCATTTAGATTGTCATTCTTTGGAGCTGTGCTATGATCCGTAACATCCAAAATCTAAACCCTGCTACTATCAGCCCATAAAATTATCTTTTTTTTTATATATTTTGGATGTAGTCAGCCCATAAACTTATCATTTCTAGGTGAATCTAAAACTGAGATGTATAAATTGGGTCTTTATAATCTCTTTAGTTATTATATAAGAAACTAATTTCAATAATTCACATCTGGTTTGTAATTCTATGATATGATTTACTTTTTAATAAATAATATTAAATTTAATAAAATAATAATTAATCTATAATATATATATGTTATTTATTTAAACAGGCCATTATATCTATTAGACCCATACCTTACTCGGAACTTGGGCACAACTGGGATTTTGTAGAACGGTTAAAAAAAAAATTCATCAAATGTCACTATATTTTTGGCTAATTCATGAAATACCACAAAAAAAGTTACAAAATGATACTATATTTTTGTAAAACTTCATGAAATGCCACTATAGTCATTGACTAGATGGAAAAAAGACAAAAATACCCTCACTAGTTAACATTTAACAAAGTACTTTTAAAGTTCACAATATGCCCCTAAGTGTTAAAAAATTTACAAAAATTCATAAAAATATCAAAATATAATAAAAATATAAAAAAATTTAAAATTTTAAAAATTAATAAAATTGAAAAAATTATAAAAATTTTAAAAAATATATACTATTAACAATGTACTTTTAAAGTTCACCATATGCACCTAAGTGTTAAAAAATTGGGAAATTTCATCAAATACCACTGAGTTTTTACTTAATTCATGATATACCACTGTGTTTCTAATATTACATAGGATAACACCGAGTGTTTACTTATTTCACCAGATAACACTCTGTCACATATTTCGTTAACTTTTTCATTAATATCCCTAGAAAAAATGACAAAAATACTCCTATTATCAGTTAAAATAAGGTGGTATCTTATGGAATTTATCAATATGACAATTCAATGTGAGACAATTAATTAATAATAGGAGTATTTTTGTCATTTTTCAAGAAAAATAACAAAGAAGTTAACAGAATATGGGACAGAGTGTTATTTGGTGAAATAAGTGAAAACTCAATGTTATCATGTGTAATTTTAAAAACATAGTGGTATATCGTGAATTAAGCAAAAACTCAATGGTATTTGGTAAAATTTCCCTAAAAAATTCATAAAAATTTAAAAATAAAATAAATTTAAAAATTTTTTTAAAAATAAATATCATAAAATAGTAAAAATAATAAATATTTATTTTTTGAAATTTATTCAATACCATAAAACAAAATAAATAATTTATACCCAATTTTTCTACCAATTTATACCAAATAAGTACCATAATTGTACCAAATAAGTACTATAATTTGTACCAAATAAGTACCATAATTTTTACCATACATTTTATAATTATTATTTTCTATCAATTTAAATTATTTCTTTAAAATAAATTATTATATTTACACATTTTAATTTTTAAAATTTATCAGCAAGATAAAAAAATAAAATTATTTACTTTGATGAAATTATTTAAATTGATAGAAAATAATAAGTAAAAATGTCTGGTCAAAATTATGGTACTTAATATGTATAAATTGGTTGAAATTTTGGTATAAATTATTTTTTTAGAACACAATATTCTTTTTGTGGTACTGATAAATTTTTAAAGAATGAAATATTTATTTTTTAATATTTTATGATTTTTAATTATTATTTTTAAATTTTTTATTTGTTTTTAAAAAAAATTTGATTTTTTTTATTTTTTAAAATTTTTCAGAATTTTTTTTATTTTTATTGTATTTGATATTTTTGTGATTTTTTGTAAAAATTTAACACTTAGGGGCATATTATGAACTTTAAAAGTACTTTGTTCTAGTAGGGGTATTTTTGTCTTTTTCCATCTAGTCAATGACTA